>CM051698.1:28368311-28385811 GCA_028022725.1 Lycodopsis pacificus
CACTGCTAACGGCTAACCAACAGGAGGAGAGCTAGTAACGTTAGCAGCACCGCTAACGGCTAACCAATCAGAGGAGAGCTAGTAACGTTAGCAGCACCGCTAACGGCTAACCAACAGGAGGAGAGCTAGTAACGTTAGCAGCACCGCTAACGGCTAACCAATCAGAGGAGAGCTAGTAACGTTAGCAGCACCGCTAACGGCTAACCAATCAGAGGAGAGCTAGTAACGTTAGCAGCACCGCTAACGGCTAACCAACAGGAGGAGAGCTAGTAACGTTAGCAGCACCGCTAATGGCTAACCAACAGGAGGAGAGCTAGTAACGTTAGCAGCACAGCTAACGGCTAACCAATCAGAGGAGAGCTAGTAACGTTAGCAGCACCGCTAACGGCTAACCAACAGGAGGAGAGCTAGTAACGTTAGCAGCACCGCTAACGGCTAACCAATCAGAGGAGAGCTAGTAACGTTAGCAGCACCGCTAATGGCTAACCAACAGGAGGAGAGCTAGTAACGTTAGCAGCACAGCTAACGGCTAACCAATCAGAGGAGAGCTAGTAACGTTAGCAGCACCGCTAACGGCTAACCAACGGCGGTTGACTTCAGTTACATGATGATGCCTTCAGGCTCTGCTCAGTGAACATGAGGACTAGCTGAAGGTTCATTATAACGGTATCATGATCAGGAATCTATAAAAGATGATTTTCTCTTTTTCTTCTCTTGTGCTGATCTGATCCGTGATCAGGTTTAAAAACTAGTCGGATACAGAACTTTAGTTACTAACTGAGGTGGTCCAGTGGTTTTATACAGAGCTGAAGTCATGATGTCACTTCCTGTCTGGTCTCAATGAAATCTTTCATTCAGGGTTTCTTTCATCCATGAATCCACGCGACTCTACTGTCCAACTATTATTACAGACACCTGAACTAACCACAGACACGAGAACAACTAGAACATAGAAGTCACAGTTGAACTTCGGCTCTCTATAAAACAGATTATTTTAGTTTTTAATGGATGAACTACACTTCCTGTAGTTTTCGTATAATAAAATATATATATAATATCTTAGTATCTCCTTAACACCAAGCTAACTACTTTTTGTGCCCAACAGCAAGAGAGGAGCATATCAGACGTCTTCCTTGTCTCTCCGTCCATCATGGACACGTTTTTCCGCCGTCACTTTAAGAGGAAGGAGGCGGCTCTGCCGGCGGGGGCGGAGTCTAAATCGGTCAACCAGCGGAGGCCCAGCGTGGCCGTCCCGACCAGCAAGGCCCGCCGGAGGTCCAACGCCGGGCTGCCGTCCTCCTTGCTGACCCAGCAGCGCCGCCCCAGCGTCCAGCTGCAGGGGGCGCCGCCCGGCGCCGGAGGGGGCTGTCTGGCGAAGACATCCCGGCACAGCAGGTGGGCGGGGCACGTCCGGCGGCGCTCCAGCACCACCACCCCCAGCCTCAACCCCAGGTTCGCCGTGTGCAGGAGGAAGGTGGGCAAGCTGCGGACCATCGACACGCACCTGCTGGGCCCGTCCATGCTGCTCGCCAGCCTCATCCAGATGGCCGAGGAAGAGGAGGAGGTGGAGGGGGCGGGGCTACCGGCCGGAGAGCAGCAGGTGGAGGTGAGGGGCGGGGCCAGCAACAGGAGGATGTTCTCACGCTCCAGCAGCCTCCAATCGGACAGCAGTGATTACTCCACCGCCAACGACAGCCAATCAGAAGCCAGCCAACCGTCCGAGGAGGCGGAGCAGCTGGCGGAGGAGGAGGACGAAGATGCCTCCTGGTCGCACGTCTCCTCCTCCTCCGGCCTGGAGGTGATGAGAGAGACTCCTCGGCCCCCCCCGGCGTGGCGGCCCCTCATCCGGGCCCCTCGCTGCCTGAGGAGGAACTCGTCTCAGCTGTTCTTAGGAGACGCCGTTCCTCTCGGCCGCCACCGGGCGTCCAGCCAGAGGAAGAGGAGGAGGAGGATCTCCACCATCTCTAAGGCCGGGAGCCCCTGGCCGGGGAGGGGCCGCAGCAGCTCGGTCCACTACCTCCACCAGCCGGCCTTCTACCGGGGCCCCGGGGCCCTCAGCCCGCTGGGCGACGCCCACCTGGAGAGCTGGAGCAGCTTCCTGCTGTATGTAGACCTCCAACACGGCTGCTGTTACTGCAGCTTTATTCCACAACAGAAGAGTTTAAATGATTCACGTTCCATCAAGTTCATCATGAAGCACAACACCTCATCCTCTCACTGCATTAAAGTGGTGAGATGATTAAAATGGTTCTCCGCTGGAGACGCACGTCTGAAGCTCATTGATTGATCACTGATCACAGCAGAGCAAAGGAACGGACGTGTGTGTGTACTTATACAACTGTCGTTGTGAGGACCAGTTAGAAGCTTAGAGCTTGTGAGGACACTTTTGGAAATGAGGACTTTTTGTCCTCTCTTCTTCAAAGGCTTGTTTAAGGGTTCAGACTTTAAAGGTTGAGGTTCATGTCAGTGTCCTCTCAAATGTAAAGCAACGTGTGTGTGTGTGTGTGTGTGTGTGTGTGTGTGTGTGTGTGTGTGTGTGTGTGTGTGTGTGTGTGTGTGTGTGTGTGTGGCAGGAAGTGTTCAGCACACTGTCCTCAAAATGCAAATAAAGTTTCATATTATAACAGAAACAGAGAGTATCTGCTGCTGATTCTTCAAAATAATAAAACTAGTTTCACATCATTGTAGATCAATGCTTCATATTTATTATCGGTGTCAGGTAACCACAGCAGCGACTACAGGTTTAACATCATGAGATATCAGAAGACATTGTATTGCTCCATTAAACTCGTTGTTTTTTAATGGATATAATGTCTCCATTAATCCTGAACGTATCCATGATCCGGCAGGGAAAATGTTAACAAGACAAAACTACAACTCATAAAACGTATCAATGATCTGGAGTCTGTTTCCTTAAAAGGTCTTTTGCCCTCTTGTGGTTTCAGGAAAGCGATGGCGAAGTCGGTTCTGCAGCCCGACGCGGCGGCGATGTCCGGACAGACCGACCCGCTGCAGGAGCCCAGCAGCACCGTGGACTGGAGCGTGAGTCACTGCTGAAGCTTCAGACGATCACCAATGAGGAAACCTGGTTTCTTTTTAAATCGGTCCAGATGTTAAAACCAGAAAGTGAAGAAGCTTCCTCCTTTTATTTGTCTCTGCGACGTCCATGACAACCAGGGAACATACCGCTCATCTCCAAGTGAATTCGACTTTTATCTATTTTATTCAAACCTTTGTTTTACAGGAATATTTTCTATTGCGAGGCTGGACTACAGATGTCAGACAAAACAGCAGAAAAAGTTAAAACAACATCAAAAAACAAGCAACGGACGTAAAATAATAAAATAATGTCGTCTAAATTCACTCACCAATATTCGGTGCAAAAAGTTTAAAATATAATAAAGTACTCAGGTCAACCAGGGCGGCATGATGACGCACACACTATTATTATTATTCTGCTCTTCTGATCTCTGGTGATGGTTTCTGCTAACGTTCCTGCAGCGGTCCAGTTACAGTGAACCAACTTCCTCACTGCAGTTTGTTGGGATAGTCTGACTGAACGGAGAAAGAGAAAACGGTTCTAAACATGCATTTACTTCCCTATTAAACATTTACAAAGCCAAGTTTGAAATCCATCATTGTTTACATCCACGTCACTTACTTTCTCTTTTACATTTTAGATATAAACGACGTATAAAACCCAAGTCAATACTCGATATCGCTGAGCGCTCATGGACAATAATATTCACTGTGTACATGTCACAGGATACTGATGGTGTTTACAGAACAGTTCTGTTGTTTGATTAGTTAATAACATACAATTCAATTCATGGTTGCATTCTTGATTCTCCTTCAACCTTTAACTGTTGAGCATCATAGAAACGCACACGTCTACGTTCATAGATGGGATGGAAGAGAGTTTCTTCTTTGTGCCTTTAATGGAAGAATCCGACACATTTTGTGGATCTTGAGGGGAAAACACAGTCGCCTCCAGCTCTAGTTCTGTTATTGTTCTCAGAGTTTTGTTCTTCACATTGCACATTCATCATATCATGTATATTGTAAAACCATCAGTGCTACAATAGGACTAAAACTACATCTCTTTAAAATGTTATTTACAAAGTTCAGGTTCAACAAAAAGAGTCAGTTTGACTCTTGAATGCTAAATCTTTATCTTCTGTTTTTATTTATATGTATTATATGATGGTTTTATTGTTACTACTACATTCTTAACGTTTATTGTAATAGTTTTAAAGTTAACTCAAACTGTCGGATTGATTTGGGCCTTTGAAATGGTGTTGTTTTCAAATCAAACATTATTTGTAGAGACCTTTTAAATTGATATTTAAATGTCAGGTTTATATTTTTATATTTGACTCCTGTAGAAATGTTTCTGATCTGTTTTCCATCCCAGGATAGCGCCCAGTTCGGGGACCACATCTGGTTTGAGACCAGTGGCTCTGGAGACTTCTGTTATGTTGGAGAGCAGTACTGCATTGCTAAGTCACTGGTGAGTCACGTCGCCCCCTGTGGTCACAAGCTGTACTTCCTGTTAATGAAACAGCGCTAGTGTCTTAACCTGAGGGGACTGCACACATGTTAAGACCTTTTATAATTTTCTTTCGACCCTCCTCTTGACTAAGAAATTAAAGATTGCATATATATTTAAAATATCTAAAAGTGTACAAATACTTACCCTTTTAACTCTAGCCCTGTTTTTAGGCCTCTGCTCGAAAATTGCATACCCATACTAAAAAGAGTGTATTTCTCTAACTACAAGGTCTATTTGAATAATTTTGATGTTATAATACAGGTAACACTTGTGAGATTCGTTCAGATGTGTAAATATCAGTGTATATGTTATTGGTTAAGAGCTCAAATTGAAAAGTTTCAGGTTCGCCTGAAAAGAAAGCCCTTTAATTATTATTTCTTGAAATGAGGCAGTGGTCACCCTAAAACATCTCCCAAATCATAGCACAACATGTCAACAGTCTCCATGCAAATGTTGACGTTGATGTGAAACAGAAGTGAAACAGAAAAAGGTTGGAGAGGTTTTAGTACAGAGAGGTCAGGCGAGGTCAAGCTAAATTATCATTTTGGAACCAGCTGTTCCAGCTGTTCCATTATAATTTTATAATGGAACTATATAACTATATATTTCACTTGTTTTATCACTAATAGTGTTCAATCTATCCAAATACAGCAGTTTGGCTTCATTTTGAGAGACTGAGTCCTCTGAGCTGTGAACCATGGATCCATCGTGGTCTGACTGCTGTTTCCCTGTGTTTATGTGGACTTATCTCAGCCTGTGATTGGTCGATTTGAGTGAATGAGACCTCCTTCAACGCGTCATAGTCCAGATACGCCGAAAGTGAAATCCCTTCCCCCCCGGTCCCCCATGCTTGGTTGACCCCCCTTTCTTCAGGAAACAGTTCAGAAACACACAGGATATACGTAGCAACAGTGTTTTTAGCCGGGAACCGGAATATTATTCCTTTCTCTTCATGAATCATTTCAAAGTAACGGGCAGTTATGATTTTTTTCTGCGGTGAAGCCGTTTGTTCTTCTGGAGCTTGTTGGCTGTATCTCTGTAATGGTTTCATGGAGAGAGATTCTGAAGATATCTCTGGAATCTGTGTCCAATCCTCGTGCTCTGTGATGTATCGGTTGTCCGTGTCAGCCTTCAGCTTTGCGTTGGTAGCTTTGCCCAGAGTGCGTAGCTCGCGGAGTCATGGTGAAAAATACGTGATATTGTGGTACATCTGCTAGTTGATGATATTAGTTTGTGTATAATTGTGTTTGCAGCGTGTAAAATGGCCGACATGATATTATTGCCCAGAATCTCTTCGTTAAGTGGGTATGGAACGTGTGTAACATTCATTATATTCGTTTCTGAGAAGTGCATTCTACGACACGCTCTTCGCTGAACTTTCTCGCCGGAACCCCAAATGGTCCTCGCTCTGTACCAAATAGTTTTGAGATGGTGTGGTCCAATCTGAACCTCAATACTTTAACAGAATAATCGTTTTCACATTAAAATAATCATAAACAGAAGAGTGGAAATTAAATATTTTTCACTCTGTTAATATTTTACATGCATATTTTACTGCATATTTTACTGAAGTACAAACATACTCAAACTGTGCATTAACATATGTAACTTAAAAAAGTAACAAACATACTTATTTTAAGTTGAACTAAACATAACCAACATGGCGTTATTGTTTTGTTTCAATTCACAACATTAGCCGCGTGTTTAAAACTGCGACCGTAATCCGAGAGAAAATACATTTCCTTCCTTCTTCACACCAAGAATTGTGACACATTTACCGTAATGTAGTTCTGCTTTCTGTTGATATAAGTATGATGGTTTCAAATCACTAAAGACCTCACTTTACTCAGACTACCCTCTGTTACCGAGCTATTAATATGCATCACAATGCAATAAATCTGTTGTTATTTTCTGCAGCAAAAGTCAGTGGCGAGGAAGAAATGTGCCGGCTGTAAGATATCGGTCCACACGATGTGCATGGAGCAGCTGGAGAAGGTAAATCTTCTGAACAGCTTCACTCAGATTCTTCTTTCGTCTCTGCTCACAGTCCCTCGTCTCTTTGTTCAGATTAATTTCAGGTGCAAGCCGTCATTTAGAGAACCAGGATGTCGGGCCATTCGAGAGGTCAGTCTGAGGAAATTTCTTCTTAAAACCCAGTCACGCAGATTTCATTGTGACATTCACCGATGTTTTCTTATTTTGGATTTATTCTTTAGTATAACCAGAATCTATGCACCATCCAGAACAGGCTTACTCACATATGAGATCTGACAAAATCATTTGTTATCCTGTTTTCTACAATTATAGGATTAAAATTACAAAAATATTTGTATCATGTATAATATTTTTTAATAATTATTTTCATTACAGTGGAAACAGCTTATAGTGATTATAAAGTTTGGGACAAAATCATTCATTGACAATTTAGAAATGCACTGAAATCACTGCCAAGCTGTGTCTGAGTAGCCTGTTAACACTTCTGATGTTACTGTATCTTTAATTTTACACAGTGCAGTAATTTGAAAAGCGTTTGAAACAGTCAATAAAATTCAGTAAATGGTAACGCTGACAATGTTTTAAATAATAATCATCCGCTTATGGTGTAAATTTGACCCTGACAAATGTGATCACTATAAGAGGTTTACACCATATTTACAAAGCATTATGGTCTTTTAAAATGAATAAATATTACTCTAACATGAACACTAAATCTATCCCATCTATCTTCTTTTGTTATTTAAATAACATATGAATCCGCTACTGATCCTACTTTCCACATGTAACAATTCTACCGTTTAAGAACACTTCACAAATCTGACAAAAACTTTTCTTAGGAACTTTCTGAAGAACACATTTAAGAAAAAGAAATCAAGATAGTAATGAATGAGGCCCATCGTCGTTGTGTCTCCAATAACTTCTGTAATTCACAAGATGATCAGAACCACTTCAATGTGAAAAGTTCACGTTCAGGAAATCAAAACAGGAACTGAACTCTTATAAATCATTGGTTGTTTTTCAGTCCAACATTGTGCGACACCACTGGGTCCACAGGAGACGTCAAACAGGGAAGTGTCGACAGTGTGGGAAGGTGAGCCTCCATCAGTCACTCAAAGCACTTCCACTGATAAGCTGCAGAGTCTGAGAGCTAACAGGGTCTCCTCTTTTATCACCAACAGGGATTTCAACAGAAGTTTTCATTTCACAGCAAAGAGATTGTTGCCATCAGCTGCTCGTGGTGCAAACAGGCGGTACGTTCACAGTCAGACAACAGAAACCTGAGGTTTCACATTAGTTCGATATTTTAACATCCAAATATCACAGACATTGATAATGGCCTCAGTGTGTTCAGTGTGGTGGAGAAAGTAGATTATTTACGATAGTTAAATTAATAATACTACTCCGTTACAGTAAAAGTACTAATACCACTTATCACAATATTACTAATGCATTACCATTGTTAACATTACTACTAATGCATTAACATTATTAACATTATTACTAATACATTAACAGTATTAACATTATTACTAATACATTAACATTTTAACATTATTACTAATACATTAACATTGTTAACATTATTACTAATACATTAACATTTTAACATTATTACTAATACATTAACATTGTTAACATTATTACTAATACATTAACAGTATTAACATTATTACTAATACATTAACATTTCAACATTATTACTAATACATTAACATTGTTAACATTATTACTAATACATTAACAGTATTAACATTATTACTAATACATTAACATTTTAACATTATTACTAATACATTAACATTGTTAACATTATTACTAATACATTAACATTTTAACATTATTACTAATGCATTAACATTGTTAACATTATTACTAATATATTAACAGTATTAACATTATTACTAATACATTAACATTTTAACATTATTACTAATGCATCAACATTTTAACATTATTACTAATGCATTAACATTGTTAACAGTATTACTAATACATTAACAGTATTAACATGATTACTAATGCATTAACATTGTTAACATTATTACTAATATATTAACAGTATTAACATTATTACTAATACATTAACATTTTAACATTATTACTAATGCATTAACATTGTTAACATTATTTCTAATGCATTAACATTGTTAACATTATTACTAATACATTAACATTGTTAATATTATTACTAATACATTAACATTGTTAACAGTATTACTAATACATTAACAGTATTAACATTATTACTAATACATTAACATTGTCAATATTATTACTAATACATTAACATTGTTAACAGTATTACCATTATTACTAATGTATTAACATTGTTAACATTATTACTAATACATTAACATTGTTAATATCATTACTAATACATTAACATTGTTAACAGTATTACTAATACATTAACAGTATTAACATTATTACTAATACATTAACATTTTAACATTATTACTAATGCATTAACATTGTTAACATTATTACTAATGCATTAACATTGTTAACATTATTACTAATACATTAAGATTGTTAACATTATTACTAATGCATTAACATTGTTAACATTATTACTAATGCATTAACATTGTTAACATTATTACTAATACATTAACATTGTTAACATTATTAGTAATACATAAATAATTTATTTAATAATATATTTAATAGTCTTCTTACTGTCAATCCCGTGCAATATCCAATACGTTTAAGTATTATCTTACATTTCACATTTTTACTCCGTCTGTACATACTGGTATATTTTGTATTCTTCTTTACTGTCATTTTTTACTACTGTTTACTGTTTAGTCTATTTATACTACTTGATTTTTTATCTTCATTTATTACTTGTGAGCGATGCTGCTGTAATCCTGTAATTTCCCCACTGAGGGACTAATAAAGGATTATCTTATCTTATCTTATCTTATCTTATAACCCATGAAGCATGTGACTGTGGGTGTATTCATAGCTAGTTCTTTTGGACCAGTTGTTTTGAAACCTGGAGCGTGTGGACTCTCTATCATAGATAGATCTGAATTAGGAATTTAGCACCTTAAACCACACAAACACAAGACAAATAAAACACTCTGCTGGTGCCCCCATAATATAGAAGAACAAAAAGAAAGAGGAGGAAGAGTTCTGAGGAAAATCTTCCTGATAACATTTGTGACCAATAAGAGAACAATTGCATGGCATTTGTTTACATTGTTTTTACCGCTCCTGAATGTTGCCGTGTGAACCCAAATGAACCACAGCAACAAATGGAACAGTTGTATCAAAGTAGGCCTGAACAGGAACAAAAAGCTTAAAACATGAGATGTTTGTGGAGCGATGAGGAAGCTGTGACCGTCCCCACATTAATAAATTAAACTAACACAAATGGTTTTCCATCATTTGACTGGAGCTCTATTAATCACCTTTTCTTCTTGTGCAATGATTTAATAGCACTGACTAGCTGTTTGTGTATATCGTACTAATATTCACACAACAGGAGTGGATGGCAACAGAACTTCAGTCAAGTTTTATTCTCCACATTTTATAGAAGTTTGGTTAAAATTTGTGCAAACTTAAGGTAGAAAACATACGTATGGCACGGTCTGCCTGCATTTTAGATTGGTGACTTGCTGTCTGTCTGTTTCAGTACCACAATAAGGTGACGTGCTTCATGCTGCAGCAGATAGAGGAGTGCTGCTCTCTGGGAGCGCACGCTGCCGTCATCATTCCTCCGACCTGGATCATCAGGGTCCGCAGAATACAGGTACACACATATGTTTGTCTCTCTGTACTTGTGAGGACCCTATGTATTCACGAGCTCCTAACCCTTACCATCACATCTAAATGCCTCTCTGCCTACTATACCTCTAAACTAGACCTAATTCCAACATGAACCTTCAACCAGTCCAAAATGTCGTTATGTCAAATTACTCGTTAATCCCTCAGTTTATCAGCAAAATTCAAAATCATTAAATGTGGAGTCAGATGGTTTTCATTCAACAGCTACATTACTTCTTGCACTTGTTTAAATCTAGTCATAATTACTAATTTAGCACTTAACACCACAATTTGTATCATGACAGCGTATTTTGGGTACTACACTAAGTTATTGAGCAGTTTATTTTTCATTTTATTATTATTACTGTATGTATTTTCTTTATGACCAACACTTTCTTCTCAGACAAGTAGAAAGAGAAAGAACAGAACATGAAGGTCCTTCACTCATTGTTTGGACATAAACTTTAAATGTGTGTATATTAGGGGTGTAACGGTACGCGTATTCGTATTGAACCGTTTGGTACGAGGCTCACGGTTCGGTACGCATGACGAACCGAACAATACGTTTGAATAAAAAATATTTTTTAAATTAAAAAAAAAAAAATTTAAACCTTTATTTATGAAGAGCCACATTCACTCAGGTTTAGTTCCATCATTGTTCATACTAAAATGATGATGGAGAAGATGTAAGTAACAATACTACACAACATTAAGGAGCAGTTTGTGTTTTTGATGCTTATGTGTTGCTAAGAAGACACCCCAGAAGATGGTCACTCAGGTATAGTTCCATCATTGTTCAAAGTCAAAGAATAACTTCATGATGTTAGTTGTAATGAATAAATATATTTTAAAATCAAGTACATTTCTCTGGCATTTATAGTTTTCTACTGTACCGAAACGTACCGAACCGTGGCTCCACTGTATCGTACCCGACCCAACCGTGGGTTTTGTGAACCGTTACACCCCTAGTGTATATGTGGAGTTGGCTTTATGGTCCCCACAAGGTAGGTTGGTCCCCACAATGTCAGTGTGCCATCAGGTCCTCACACTGTTCAATAAATAAGCGTAGATCCACACACACACACACACACATATATATCGTCTGATGTTGTTGTGTTTGTCTTCCTTTGTTCAGTCGTCTCTAAAGTCGAGTAAAAAGAAGAAAAGGACGTCGCTGAAATGCAACAAATCGAGCAAGAAGGGATCAGAGGTGAGGAAGTGACCGAACTCAACATTTTACATCTAATCTAAAGCGAAACTTCTTTAAGGTTTCAGCGCGGACGACAGACGTAAATGACCTTCTAGCTAACTATGGTACAGCTAAGGCGCTGTGCACTCTCCCTATAGAACATGTAGCCTACACTGCTTTGAATCATGCGTCCTTTGAGTCTGACTTTAATAACCTGACATTTTAAAAATAGTCTTTTGAGAGGTTGTCATATCATTAGAATATCTGTTGTATTAAGGTTAATGAGTTGGGATGATGCAATGTGATGAGTGGTGTAAATGTGTTTTTCGTCTCCTGGGTGTTTCTACTCCGTCAGATCCAAGATGGCCGCTGGAAGCCCTTCCTGGTGAAGCCCCTCCCCTCTCAGCTCATGAAGCCTCTGCTGGTGTTTGTTAACCCGAAGAGTGGAGGAAACCAGGTAGAGTCACCTTCCTGCTTCTCAAGGGCCTCATTTCATCTCAACATGTTTGAATCTGAATTTATTTTAAGGATAGCCTCTTGAGATGTAGCATCTCATTATCAAAGGGTTTCCTATAGACATAAATGCAAACACATGCAGACAAAAACATCATTGATATAATAAACTACAAATAAACACATGCAGACAAAAACATCATTGATATCATAACATAAACTACAAATACAGACAGCTCGCTGACCCTTCCCCTCCCCCACCTCAGCCCTCAGCTATTGTACAAGAAATACAAGGATATAATAAATTAACAATTCACATCAGCATAAAGAGCAACTTTTTAAAATTCAGTCAGACTGAAAGAAGGCACAAATTAAAAGCATAAGATGAGAAAATAAAGAAGTCCTGAAGCAGTCGAAGGAGGTGATTGACGACAGAGAAAGACTTAGAAGGTTATTTCAATCAAAAGGAGCTTTTTATTGGAATTACTGGGGACAATGAAAAAGGGATATTGCGTGAAGTGAAGCTAGAGCATTAATAATGCAGCAATTCAATTAGCATTTTGTATTTTATAATATCAAGAAAACATGATGAGCTTACCGTTGTTGAAGAACCTCAAGTATCATTTTTTTTTAAATTATAACAAACGTTTCGACTGCAATATCCGTCATCAAATATTTGTTTTGGTCAGCCAGTAAAAAATAAATTTAATTAATAATGAATGACAAGAGATGCAAATCCTCATATTTGAAATTGGACCCACAGAATGATGAAAAAATTATGTTAACCATTGATTGAATTTTCAAAATGATATGGTGTTAATTTTCTGTTGATTTATAAACAGAGTAATAGACAAACTGTTTTTATTTTATTTTGTTTTTAGGGAGCCAAGATCATCCAGTCCTTCATGTGGTACCTGAACCCTCGGCAGGTGTTTGACCTGACGAAGGGAGGACCTAGAGAGGGGTAAGACCAGACCGGCACAGGGGTGCATCCCAATTCCCTTTTTTCTGTTCAGAGGAGTGAGGAGTGAACCGCTGAGGAGATGTTCAGGCTTTACTTTGTGTTTCTCCTGCAGGTTGGAGCTGTACGCCAAAGTGCCCAACCTGAGGATCCTGGCCTGTGGGGGGGACGGGACAGTGAGTCCAACCTTAAACTTAAACTTAACACTTAGAGCACACTCAACCTCAATCGACAGAGAGCTGCAGGGACGACGTGTTTCTGTCCAACAGGAAGTCATCGTCACCGCTTCCCTCCAACAGGCAATAGGAATTTTCCATTGGATTTTGAATTATTGCAGAAAGTAATCTGTCAGATAAACTTCATGATACTTACACGTTTTGTTCAAACAATCTTCACGATTTTTTTATTCAATTCATGTGAACAGATAACAACATAACAGTTAAAACACATTCAATGCATATGACATACATGATTCATATGAAAGTAGTAATAATAGTAGTGGTACTAATAATAGCAGAATAATAATAGAAAAATTATGACTAATAATAATAACAGCAGGTGTAGTTATATTAGAATATAAAGAATTAAAGCAGTAATAAAATAAATGTGACTAGCTAATGTTCTCCTGACCGAAATGTTTCAAAACTGATGAAAATACTGTGAGAGTTCAGCACGTTTCGGTGTGTGTGCTGGATCCCAGGACCCCCCGAAAAATCAAAAGTATACCGTTATACCATTTAGAAAGTGGTGTCCCCACGTGTAACCTCCTAGACTGAAGTCCCCACGATGTAGCAAAAATGAGTGTGTGTGTGTTCAGGTCGGCTGGATCTTGTCCGTGTTGGATGAGCTGAAGCTCCGCCCTCAGCCTCCTGTAGGTATCCTCCCTCTGGGGACCGGAAACGACCTGGCGAGGACTCTCAACTGGGGAGGGGTGAGTTATACTGGAATTTAACTGGAGTTATACTGGGGTTTGACTGGAGTTATACTAGAGTTATACTGGAGTTATACTGGGGTTTGACTGGAGTTATACTAGAGTTATACTGGGGTTTAACTGGAGTTATACTGGGGTTTGACTGGAGTTATACTAGAGTTATACTGGAGTTATACTGGGGTTTGACTGGAGTTATACTAGAGTTATACTGGGGTTTAACTGGGGTTATACTGGGGTTTAACTGGAGTTACACTAGAGTTATACTGGGGTTTAACTGGGGTTATACTAGAGTTATACTGGGGTTTTAACTGGGGTTACACTAGAGTTATACTGGGGTTTAACTGGAGTTATACTGGGGTTTAACTGGAGTTACACTAGAGTTATACTGGGGTTTAACTGGGGTTACACTAGAGTTATACTGGGGTTTAACTGGAGTTACACTAGAGCTATACTGGGGTTTAACTGGAGTTATACTGGGGTTTAACGAGTTATACTGGGGTTTAACTGGAGTTATACTGGGGTTTAACTGGAGCTATACTGGGGTTTAACTGGAGTTATACTGGGGTTTAACTGGAGTTACACTAGAGTTATACTGGGGTTTAACTGGGGTTATACTGGGGTTTAACTGGAGTTATACTGGGGTTTAACTGGAGTTACACTAGAGTTATACTGGGGTTTAACTGGAGTTATACTGGGGTTTAACTGGAGCAATACTGGGGTTTAACTGGAGCTATACTGGGGTTTGACTGGAGTTATACTGGGGTTTGACTGGAGTTATACTGGGGTTTAACTGGGGTTATACTGGGGTTTAACTGGAGCTATACTGGGTTTTAACTGGGGTTTAACTGGAACTGTACTGGGGTTTAACTGGAGATATACTGGGGTTTAACTGGGGTTTAACTGGAGTTATACTGGGGTTTAACTGGGGTTTAACTAGAGCTCTACTGGGGTTTAACTGGAGCTATACTGGGGTTTAACTGGAGTTATACTGGGGTTTAACTGGGGTTTAACTGGCGCTCTACTGGGGTTTAACTGGAGCTCTACTGGGGTTTAACTGGAGCTCTACTGGGGTTTAACTGGGGTTACACTAGAGTTATACTGGGGTTTAACTGGAGTTATACTGGGGTTTAACTGGAGTTACACTAGAGTTATACTGGGGTTTAACTGGGGTTACACTAGAGTTATACTGGGGTTTAACTGGAGTTACACTAGAGCTATACTGGGGTTTAACTGGAGTTATACTGGGGTTTAACGAGTTATACTGGGGTTTAACTGGAGTTATACTGGGGTTTAACTGGAGCTATACTGGGGTTTAACTGGAGTTATACTGGGGTTTAACTGGAGTTACACTAGAGTTATACTGGGGTTTAACTGGGGTTATACTGGGGTTTAACTGGAGTTATACTGGGGTTTAACTGGAGTTACACTAGAGTTATACTGGGGTTTAACTGGAGTTATACTGGGGTTTAACTGGAGTTATACTGGGGTTTAACGAGTTATACTGGGGTTTAACTGGAGTTATACTGGGGTTTAACTGGAGCTATACTGGGGTTTAACTGGAGTTATACTGGGGTTTAACTGGAGTTACACTAGAGTTATACTGGGGTTTAACTGGGGTTATACTGGGGTTTAACTGGAGTTATACTGGGGTTTAACTGGAGTTACACTAGAGTTATACTGGGGTTTAACTGGAGTTATACTGGGGTTTAACTGGAGTTATACTGGGGTTTAACTGGAGCAATACTGGGGTTTAACTGGAGCTATACTGGGGTTTGACTGGAGTTATACTGGGGTTTGACTGGAGTTATACTGGGGTTTAACTGGGGTTATACTGGGGTTTAACTGGAGCTATACTGGGTTTTAACTGGGGTTTAACTGGAACTGTACTGGGGTTTAACTGGAGATATACTGGGGTTTAACTGGGGTTTAACTGGAGTTATACTGTGGTTTAACTGGGGTTTAACTAGAGCTCTACTGGGGTTTAACTGGAGCTATACTGGGGTTTAACTGGAGTTATACTGGGGTTTAACTGGGGTTTAACTGGCGCTCTACTGGGGTTTAACTGGAGCTCTACTGGGGTTTAACTGGAGCTCTACTGGGGTTTAACTGGGGTTTAACTGGAGTTATACTGGGGTTTAACTGGAGCTCTACTTGCCTGTTTTTCACAGTGGTCCTGATGCAGTGTGAAAGATGGAAGTAATACTACATTATAAAAATACTTCAATACAAGTTCTGCATTCAGACATTCCTGTTCTTACAGATTGAAAGTGTCTCTCCTCTCTCCCAGGGTTACACCGACGAGCCGATAACAAAGATCCTCTCACACGTCGAGGACGGAAACATGGTCCAGCTGGACCGATGGAACCTGAATGTGGAGGCGAACCCCGAGGCCCGACCGGAGGACCGGGACGAGCATCAGACCGACAAGGTCTGCGGAGAGTCTGAGACTCATTACACAAGAGGTCACGTTGAGTCAGACCTCTTTAACCACGGTGATTCTTTCTGCTGTTTCTCAGCTTCCTATCAACGTCTTCAACAACTACTTCAGTCTGGGCTTCGATGCTCACGTCACGCTGGGCTTCCATGAATCCAGAGGTCAGTCTGAGGCAGGAAGAGTCGACTTTCTCTGGAACGAACATTAATACCATTTATCAGACAAACTGAACAGACGTTAAAGTCGATCTTTAAAAGTGTGTTTTAAGAAGTGATTTCATTCACGGATGCCGAGCAGAAGACAGTAATGGAGCGTTGTGATTGGTCGGTTTGTCTTGTGTGACGTTGCTGCTTTCATGCACAACGTTCTGATTCTGTGAAATGTTTGGAGGAAAGCTGTTCTATCAGAGGCCGCATTCTAAAATTTAGACTGAAATTTGAAATAAAAACAAGTTTTTACAAATAATTCAAACATTTAGAAATGACTTTAACAAAGTAAAAGTATAACATTTCGTAGTTTTGATGGTTCACTGACTTCAGAGAAGATGAAATGAATAATACATATTCTGGATCCTTGTAGACCAGCTGCTGTAATCAAACATGTATCTGAGGCTCCTCCTCCTCGCTCCGTTATCCTCACTGCTCCTCCTTTATTTGTTCTATTCTCATCCACATCCTCAGGGACCAATAGAAAGCTCTCTAATCAATTTAAACTCGCATAATGAAACCGAGAAACCAAACGATGGATGGGAACGTGAGCGAGCTGAGTTGCTTCCTTAGTTCCAGATAACGAGCTTATGAATCTGTGTTTCATGTCACAGATGCTTTCTAGCAGAAACACTTTGTTTTGTCTTTCAGAGGCGAACCCAGAGAAGTTTAACAGCCGCTTCAGGAACAAGATGTTCTATGCAGGAGTAAGTGCAGCTCTGTTATTGTTGTTATTACTTTATTATTATTACTATCATTATGCTTTATGATGTGTGTGTGTTTCAGACGGCCTTCTCAGACTTCCTGAGCGGGAGCTCCAAAGACCTCGCCAAGCACATCAGAGTGGTGGTGAGTCTTCCTCTCTCTTCCTCATCATCTGTTCTCTCTCCTCTGGAGCACCGCGGGACATCAGGACATCAGGACATCACTCACTACTAATATGGACGGAAGTCAAAGATGAGAGACAAAACATTTCCCGCTTGAATTACACATCAATTTAAAAAA
>CM051698.1:28390811-28413311 GCA_028022725.1 Lycodopsis pacificus
CTGTCTGTCTCTCATACTGTCTCTCATACTGTCTGTCTGTCTGTCATACTGTCTCTCTGTCTGTCTCTGTCTGTCTCTCATACTGTCTGTCTGTCTGTCTGTCTCTCTGTCTGTCTCTCATACTGTCTGTCTGTCTGTCTGTCTCTCATACTGTCTGTCTGTCTGTCTCTCATACTGTCTGTCTGTCTGTCTGTCTGTCTCTCATACTGTCTGTCTCTCTGTCTGTCTGTCTGTCTGTCTGTCTCTCATACTGTCTGTCTGTCTGTCTGTCTGTCTGTCTGTCTGTCTGTCTGTCTGTCTGTCTGTCTGTCTCTCATACTGTCTGTCTGTCTTGTGTTCCAGACTCAGAGACCTCCACAGAAAGAGGATCTCCAGTGACAGTTGTGTGTCTGAGGTTTTGTCTCAGAGTTGCTGTCACAGCGCCCTCTGCAGGTAGTGAACGTGTTCACGTGATTCATCCAGTCAGCGTTTAAAAGACCCGTCAATCACATTCAATACGAGTAAAACCAGACCTGAACCGGACCTGAACCGGACCTGAACCGGACCTGAACCAGACCTGAACCAGACCTGAACCTGACCAGACCTGAACCAGATCTAAACCAGACCTGAACCAGATCTAAACCGGACCTGAACCGGACCTGAACCGGACATGAACCTGAACCAGACCTGAACCGGACCTGAACCGGACCTGAACCAGACCTGAACCAGACCTGAACCTGACCTGAACCAGATCTAAACCGGACCTGAACCGGACCTGAACCGGACATGAACCTGAACCAGACCTGAACCGGACCTGAACCGGACCTGAACCGGACCTGAACCAGACCTGAACCAACAGCAGAATTTAAAAATCAATTATTTGATAAAAACTGTTGCTTTTTTCTCTTTAATTCTAGTTGTTAAATAATCAATAATATTCAATATATTAGAAATATTCCTATTTATTTCCTGTAAAAAGGATCAGATCAACAACAATGAAGTAAAAGTACTGAATGTGTACTTTAGTTATTGTACTTTTCACGTCACTTTTATGATAAATCATTTTTATTATTTCACATAAACGGGAAATAAAATAACTTTGTCTGGTCATCATGTGTACATATATGTATTTATGTGTATATATGTACTGTATATACATACATACATACACCTTCATACACACATATATATATATACGTTTGTATATGTCTCCGTCTGACTGCTTGAAATACTTCATGGTACTACTTACAGTACACACGTTTTACCTCATATAGTACTCATATAGTACTCATACAGTACACATACATGGTACCTCATACAGTACACATACAGTACACATACATGGTACTTCATAGAGTACACATCCGTAGTACCTGGAGCTGACGTCTCATTGTGTCCATCTTGTGGTCTGAAGGAGAGGAGCAAAGATCGTTAATGTTCATCGCTCCAACACAACGCTGGCTGACTTCAGACCCATCATTAGGTATGACATCATCAGTGTGTGTGTGTGTGACATCATCAGTGTGTGTGTGTGTGTGTGTGACATCGTCAGTGTGTGTGATCTTCTCTAACGTTGATCTGATCTGTCTCTCTCACAGTCCTTCCAGAGCGACCTCACACGGCCCTCAACATGGTAAACCTAACCCCTAACTCCTAACCCCTAACCCCTAACTCCTAACCCCTAACTCCTAACTCCTAACCCCTAAGCCCTAACTCTTAACCTCTAACTCCTAACTCATAACCCCTAACTCCTAACCCCTAACTCCTAACCCCTAACCCCTAACTCCTAACCCCTAACCCCTAACTCCTAACCCCTAACTCATAACCCCTAACTTATAACCCCTAACTCCTAACTCCTAACCCCTAACTCCTAATCCTAACCCCTAACTCCTAACCCCTAACTCCTAACCCCTAACCCCTAACTCTTAACCTCTAACTCCTAACTCCTAACCCCTAACTCCTAACCCCTAACTCCTAACTCCTAACCCCTAACTCATAACCCCTAACTCATAACCCCTAACTTATAACCCCTAACCCCTAACTCCTAACCCCTAACCCCTAACTCCTAACCCCTAACCCCTAACTCCTAACCCCTAACTCATAACCCCTAACTTATAACCCCTAACTCCTAATCCTAACTCCTAACCCCTAACTCCTAACCCCTAACTCCTAACTCCTAACCCCTAACTCCTAACTCCTAACCCCTAACTCCTAACCCCTAACTCCTAATCCTAACCCCTAACTCCTAACCCCTAACTCCTAACTCCTAACCCCTAACTCCTAACTCCTAACTCCTAACCCCTAAGCCCTAACTCTTAACCTCTAACTCCTAACTCCTAACCCCTAACTCCTAACCCCTAACTCCTAACCCCTAACCCCTAACTCCTAACCCCTAACCCCTAACTCCTAACCCCTAACTTATAACCCCTAACTCCTAACTCCTAACCCCTAACTCCTAATCCTAACCCCTAACTCCTAACCCCTAACTCCTAACTCCTAACCCCTAACCCCTAACTCTTAACCTCTAACTCCTAACTCCTAACCCCTAACTCCTAACCCCTAACTCCTAACTCCTAACCCCTAACTCATAACCCCTAACTCATAACCCCTAACTTATAACCCCTAACTCCTAACTCCTAACCCCTAACTCCTAATCCTAACCCCTAACTCCTAACCCCTAACTCCTAACTCCTAACCCCTAACTCTTAACCTCTAACTCCTAACTCCTAACCCCTAACTCCTAACCCCTAACTCCTAACCCCTAACTCCTAACTCCTAACCCCTAACTCCTAACCCCTAACTCATAACCCCTAATTTATAACCCCTAACTCCTAACTCCTAACCCCTAACTCCTAACCCCTAACCCCTAACTCCTAACCCCTAACCCCTAACTCCTAACCCCTAACTCATAACCCCTAACTTATAACCCCTAACTCCTAACTCCTAACCCCTAACTCCTAACCCCTAACCCCTAACTCTTAACCTCTAACTCCTAACTCCTAACCCCTAACTCCTAACCCCTAACTCATAACCCCTAATTTATAACCCCTAACTCCTAACTCCTAACCCCTAACTCCTAACCCCTAACCCCTAACTCCTAACCCCTAACTCCTAACCTCTAACTCCTAACTCCTAACCCCTAACTCCTAACCCCTAACCCCTAACCCCTAACTCCTAACCCCTAACTCCTAACCTCTAACTCCTAACCCCTAACTCCTAACCCCTAACTCCTAACTCCTAACCCCTAACTCCTAACTCCTAACCCCTAACTCCTAACCCCTAACTCCTAATCCTAACCCCTAACTCCTAACTCCTAACCCCTAACTCCTAACTCCTAACTCTAGCGGTATCTCGGCGTTTTATGAAGTTCAGAAAGTCTAAACATGATTTGTTGCAGAAGCGCGTTGCTGTGAGTGGTTGTAGAAGTAGAAACCAGCAGTTGGAGGGTTTTCACTGAAGCTGCTTTGTTGTGTAGATGCTGAGTTGATCCACTGCATCAGGACCGAAGACCTGAACAGAGTGAGTGAACCCTCTGAGGTCTGATGCTCATCAACACTTATCTTTAATAAAACCTCAACGATTGCATCAAATGTGTTCATTTCAACTTTCACTTCACTGGATGTTCACTTTGTTTCTGTTGGAAACACAACTCTGCGAGATTTATTCCTCATCTGATGACTCCATTCTTGTCGTTGCTGTTGTGGTGCAGCTGACGGAGCTCCACCAGCAGGGGGCAGACCTGCTGCTGCAGGATGAGGTCGGCTGCACGCTGCTGCACCACGCTGTGCAGAACGAGAGCAGAGAGGTCCTCAAGTACCTCATCGCCCACGGTGAGAGGAGCACACACACACTATACACACTACACACACGCTATACACACTATACACACTATACACACACTGTACACACACTGTACACACCCTACACATACTGTACACACTGCACACACACACACACTATACAAACACTATACACACACTATACACTCCCTATACACGCGCTATACACACACTATACACACTATACACACGCTATACACACACTATACACACTATACACACGCTATACACACACTATACACACTATACACACACTATACACACTATACACACACTATACACACACTATACACACACTATACACACTATACACACACTACACACGCTATACACACACTATACACACTATACACACACTATACACACTATACACACACTATACACACACTATACACACACTATGCACACGCTATACACACACTATACACACACGCTATACACACACTATACACTATACACACACTGTACACACACTGTACACACCCTACACATACTGTACACACTGCACACACACACACACTATACAAACACTATACACACACTATACACTCCCTATACACGCGCTATACACACACTATACACACTATACACACGCTATACACACACTATACACACTATACACACACTATACACACACTATACACACACTATACACACACTATGCACACGCTATACACACACTATACACACACGCTATACACACACTATACACACACTATACACACACACTGTATACACTATACACACTGTACATACACACTGTACACACTGTATACATATTGTACACACATTGTACTAATCAGGAGAACACCAGAGTACCGTATGAAGGAATACTTCTAATGTAATGAGATAAAAGGCAGTAAGTAAAATACTAGTAGTTGAGTTTAGGACGTGTTTGTTGTTTCCTGTTTCCTGTTTCCTCAACATTCCTGTTGGTTCAGTGTGTTCAACATAAATATGACATAACAACATAATATATGTTGTTATATTAACAACATATATTGTGTTGTTAATATAACAACATAACCTTTGTGGGAGCAGAAGGAGAAGAACGTCAT
This sequence comes from Lycodopsis pacificus, assembly GCA_028022725.1. Lineage (NCBI taxonomy): Eukaryota > Metazoa > Chordata > Actinopteri > Perciformes > Zoarcidae > Lycodopsis > Lycodopsis pacificus. Next base: position 28,395,688 of record CM051698.1, read on the forward strand.
ATTACCTGATTCACTCTCATGTGACATAAGAGAAGACTTAAGAAAAGCTTCTATGAGACACACACACACACACACACAAACAAACAAATATTAATTGAACAACATTTTAAATCATTTCTGTGAATTATTTTGTTTGACTCCACTGTTTCTTTCTTATCGTTATTGAATAAAACTTTTACCTTCAGCAATTAGCTCCTTTATCTCCTTTATCTTATTTATCATCTTTATCTCCTTTATCTCCTTTATCGTATTTATCTCCTTTATCTCCTTTATCTTATTTATCTCCTTTATCTGCTTTATCTTAGTTATCTCCTTTATCTGCTTTATCTCCTTCATCTTATTTAGCTCCTATATCTCCTTTAGCTCCTATATCTCCTTTAGCTCCTTTATCTCCTTTAGCTCCTTTATCTCCTTTAGCTCCTATATCTCCTATATCTCCTTTAGCTCCTTTATCTCCTTTAGCTCCTATATCTCCTATATCTCCTTTAGCTCCTATATCTCCTTTAGCTCCTATATCTCCTTTATCTCCTATATCTCCTTTAGCTCCTTTAGCTCCTATATCTCCTTTAGCTCCTTTATCTCCTTTATCTCCTATATCTCCTATATCTCCTTTAGCTCCTTTATCTCCTTTATCTCCTATATCTTCTTTATCTCCTTTATCACCTATATCTCCTTTATCTCCTATATCTCCTTTATCTCCTTTATCTCCTATATCTCCTATATCTCCTTTAGCTCCTTTATCTCCTTTATCTCCTATATCTCCTTTATCTCCTTTATCACCTATATCTCCTTTATCTCCTATATCTCCTTTAGCTCCTATATCTCCTTTAGCTCCTTTATCTCCTTTAATTCCTATATCTCCTTTAGCGCCTATATCTCCTTTATCGCCTATATCTCCTTTAGCTCCTATATCTTCTTTATCTCCTTTAGCTCCTTTAGCTCCTATATCTCCTTTATCTCCTATATCTCCTTTATCTCCTTTAGCTCCTATATCTCCTTTAGCTCCTATATCTCCTTTAGCTCATATATCTCCTTTATCTCCTTTATCTCCTATATCTCCTTTATCTCCTTTAGCTCCTATATCACCTTTATCTCCTTTAGCTCCTATATCTCCTATATCTCCTTTATATCCTTTAGCTCCTATATCTCCTTTAGCTCCTATATCTCCTTTATCTCCTATATCTCCTTTAGCTCCTATATCTCCTTTAGCTCCCATATCTCCTTTAGCTCCTATATCTCCTATATCTCCTTTAGCTCCTATATCTCCTTTATCTCCTTTAGCTCCTATATCTCCTTTATCTCATTTATCTCCTTTAGCGCCTATATCTCCTTTATCTCCTTTATCTCCTATATCTCCTTTATCTCCTTTAGCTCCTATATCTCCTTTATCTCCTTTAGCTCCTATATCTCCTTTAGCTCCTTTATCTCCTTTAGCTCCTTTAGCTCCTATATCTCCTTTATCTCCTATATCTCCTTTAGCTCCTATATCTCCTTTATCTCCTATATCTCCTTTATCTCCTATATCTCCTTTAGCTCCTTTATCTCCTTTAGCTCCCATATCTCCTTTAGCTCCTATATCTCCTTTATCTCCTTTAGCTCCTATATCTCCTTTATCTCCTATATCTCCTTTATCTCCTTTAGCTCCTATATCTCCTATATCTCCTTTAGCTCCTTTATCTCCTTTAGCTCCTATATCTCCTTTATCTCCTTTAGCTCCTATATCTCCTTTAGCTCCTATATCTCCTTTAGCTCCCATATCTCCTTTAGCTCCTATATCTCCTTTATCTCCTTTAGCTCCTATATCTCCTTTATCTCCTATATCTCCTTTATCTCCTTTAGCTCCTATATCTCCTATATCTCCTTTAGCTCCTTTATCTCCTTTAGCTCCTATATCTCCTATATCTCCTTTAGCTCCTATATCTCCTTTAGCTCCTATATCTCCTTTATCTCCTATATCTCCTTTAGCTCCTTTAGCTCCTATATCTCCTTTATCTCCTTTATCTCCTATATCTCCTTTATCTCCTTTAGCTCCTATATCTCCTTTATCTCCTTTAGCTCCTATATCTCCTTTAGCTCCTTTATCTCCTTTAGCTCCTTTATCTCCTATATCTCCTTTAGCTCCTATATCTCCTTTAGCTCCTATATCTCCTTTAGCTCCTTTATCTCCTATATCTCCTTTATCTCCTTTAGCTCCTATATCTCCTTTATCTCCTTTAGCTCCTATATCTCCTTTAGCTCCTATATCTCCTTTAGCTCCTATATCTCCTTTAGCTCCCATATCTCCTTTAGCTCCTATATCTCCTTTATCTCCTTTAGCTCCTATATCTCCTTTATCTCCTATATCTCCTTTATCTCCTTTAGCTCCTATATCTCCTATATCTCCTTTAGCTCCTTTATCTCCTTTAGCTCCTATATCTCCTATATCTCCTTTAGCTCCTATATCTCCTTTAGCTCCTATATCTCCTTTATCTCCTATATCTCCTTTATCTCCTTTATCTCCTATATCTCCTTTATCTCCTTTAGCTCCTATATCTCCTTTATCTCCTTTAGCTCCTATATCTCCTTTAGCTCCTATATCTCCTTTAGCTCCTTTATCTCCTTTAGCTCCTTTAGCTCCTATATCTCCTTTATCTCCTATATCTCCTTTAGCTCCTATATCTCCTTTAGCTCCTATATCTCCTATATCTCCTTTATCTCCTTTAGCTCCTATATCTCCTTTATCTCCTTTAGCTCCTATATCTCCTATATCTCCTTTAGCTCCTTTATCTCCTTTAGCTCCTATATCTCCTATATCTCCTTTAGCTCCTATATCTCCTTTAGCTCCTATATCTCCTTTATCTCCTATATCTCCTTTAGCTCCTTTAGCTCCTTTATCTCCTATATCTCCTATATCTCCTTTAGCTCCTTTATCTCCTTTATCTCCTATATCTCCTTTATCTCCTTTATCACCTATATCTCCTATGTCTCCTTTACCTCCGATATCTCCTTTATCTTAAAACGTGTGTTTGTATGTCTTTGTATAAACAGCTCATCTGTTCTAATTATTGTTTTTATGTGCGAACTAATCTGAACACAAACAACTTTGAAACATCGTCAGACATTCATTTTAAAGTTTACTGTAAATGTAACAAAGTTTTGATTTCCCGAATATTCTGCCTTTTCATAATCTTTGACTTTAAAAACATTTTGTTGGTTTGTTCACTTGAATCAATTAATTGTTCTTATATATACATGTGTAGATACATGTTGTTCAAATTGTATTCTAAAGATAAAGAGAATACAGTTTATTGATGTTTCTAAATGCATTTTTATTTTTTTAGTGCCCACGTCTCACCTGGACATAACGGAGAAGGAGACGTGAGTCAAGTTTCTTTTAAAATACCTGTTGAGACGTTCTCTGAATACTTTAAACTGTTTGTGTTATTAATATTCATCTTTTGCTCTCCAGAGGTGAGACGGCGCTCCACAAAGCCGCCTCGTCCTGTCAGAGGAGCATCTGTCACTACCTGGTGGAGGCTGGGGCGTCGCTCATGAAGACCGACCTGCAGGTAAACCATCACTCACCTGGAACACACCTGGAACACACACTGACACGTTCACAGTGTGAGCAACACACTCCACCTGGCAGGTGAGAGGGGAGCGAACATTGTTATTGATAACATGTGAAACACATGAGAACATTGTTATTGATAACATGTGAAACACATGAAAACATTGTTATTGATAACATGTGAAACAAGAGAACATTGTTATTGATAACAGGTGAAACACATGAGAACATTGTTATTGATAACATGTGAAACACATGAGAACATTGTGATTGATAACATGTGAAACAAGAGAGCATTGTTATTGATAACAGGTGAAACACATGAGAACATTGTTATTGATAACATGTGAAACACATGAGAACATTGTTATTGATAACAGGTGAAACACATGAGAACATTGTTATTGATAACATGTGAAACACATGAGAACATTGTTATTGATAACAGGTGAAACACATGAGAACATTGTTATTGATAACATGTGAAACACATGAGAACATTGTTATTGATAACATGTGAAACACATGAAAACATTGTTATTGATAACATGTGAAACACATGAGAACATTGTTATTGATAACATGTGAAACAAGAGAACATTGTTATTGATAACAGGTGAAACACATAAGAACATTGTTGTTGATAACATGTGAAACACATGAGAACATTGTTATTGATAACAGCTGAAACACATGAGAACATTGTCATTGATAACATGTCAAACTTATAAGAACATCGTTATTGATAACACGTGAAACACAGAAGAACATTGTTATTGATAACATGTGAAACATATAAGAACATTGTTATTGATAACAGCTGAAACACATGAGAACATTGTTATTGATAACGTGTGAAACATACAAGAACATTGTTATTGATAACAGCTGAAACACATGAGAACATTGTTATTGATAACAGGTGAAACACATAAGAACATTGTTATTGATAACAGCTGAAACACATAAGAACATTGTTATTGATAACGTGTGAAACATATAAGAACATTGATATTGATAACACGTGAAACACAGAAGAACATTGTTATTGATAACACGTGAAACACAGAAGAACATTGTTATTGATAACAGGTGAAACATAAGAACATTGTTATTGATAACATGTGAAACATATAAGAACATTGATATTGATAACACGTGAAACACAGAAGAACATTGTTATTGATAACACGTGAAACACAGAAGAACATTGTTATTGATAACAGGTGAAACATAAGAACATTGTTGTTGATAACGTGTGAAACATATAAGAACATTGATATTGATAACACGTGAAACACAGAAGAACATTGTTATTGATAACACGTGAAACACAGAAGAACATTGTTATTGATAACATGTGAAACATATAAGAACATTGTTATTGATAACAGCTGAAACACATGAGAACATTGTTATTGATAACAGCTGAAACACATAAGAACATTGTTATTGATAACATGTGAAACATATAAGAACATTGTTATTGATAACAGCTGAAACACATGAGAACATTGTTATTGATAACGTGTGAAACATATAAGAACATTGTTATTGATAACAGCTGAAACACATGAGAACATTGTTATTGATAACGTGTGAAACATATAAGAACATTGTTATTGATAACAGCTGAAACACATGAGAACATTGTTATTGATAACAGGTGAAACACATAAGAACATTGTTATTGATAACAGCTGAAACACATAAGAACATTGTTATTGATAACGTGTGAAACATATAAGAACATTGATATTGATAACACGTGAAACACAGAAGAACATTGTTATTGATAACAGGTGAAACATAAGAACATTGTTATTGATAACAGGTGAAACATATAAGAACATTGTTATTGATAACACGTGAAACACAGAAGAACATTGTTATTGATAACAGGTGAAACATAAGAACATTGTTATTGATAACATGTGAAACACATAAGAACATTGTTATTGATAACGTGTGAAACATATAAGAACATTGTTATTGATAACAGGTGAAACACATGAGAACATTGTTATTGATAACAGCTGAAACACATAAGAACATTGTTATTGATAACATGTGAAACACATAAGAACATTGTTATTGATAACACGTGAAACACAGAAGAACATTGTTGTTGATAACATGTGAAACATATAAGAACATTGTTATTGATAACAGCTGAAACACATGAGAACATTGTTATTGATAACAGCTGAAACACATAAGAACATTGTTATTGATAACAGCTGAAACACATAAGAACATTGTTATTGATAACATGTGAAACATATAAGAACATTGTTATTGATAACAGCTGAAACACATAAGAACATTGTTATTGATAACACGTGAAACATATAAAAACATTGTTATTGATAACAGCTGAAACACATGAGAACATTGTTATTGATAACGTGTGAAACATATAAGAACATTGTTATTGATAACAGCTGAAACACATGAGAACATTGTTATTGATAACAGGTGAAACACATAAGAACATTGTTATTGATAACAGCTGAAACACATAAGAACATTGTTATTGATAACGTGTGAAACATATAAGAACATTGATATTGATAACACGTGAAACACAGAAGAACATTGTTATTGATAACAGGTGAAACATAAGAACATTGTTATTGATAACAGGTGAAACATATAAGAACATTGTCATTGATAACGTGTGAAACATATAAGAACATTGTTATTGATAACAGGTGAAACACATGAGAACATTGTTATTGATAACAGCTGAAACACATAAGAACATTGTTATTGATAACATGTGAAACACATAAGAACATTGTTATTGATAACACGTGAAACACAGAAGAACATTGTTATTGATAACATGTGAAACATATAAGAACATTGTTATTGATAACAGGTGAAACACATAAGAACATTGTTATTGATAACAGGTGAAACATATAAGAACATTGTTATTGATAACAGGTGAAACATATAAGAACATTGTTATTGATAACGTGTGAAACACATAAGGACATTGTTATTGATAACAGCTGAAACACATAAGAACATTGTTATTGATAACGTGTGAAACATATAAGAACATTGGTATTGATAACAGGTGAATTCATATAAGAACATTGTTATTGATAACAGGTGAAACACATAAGAACATTGTTATTGATAACAGGTGAAACACATAAGAACATTGTTATTGATAACATGTGAAACATATAAGAACATTGTTGTTGATAACAGCTGAAACACATAAGAACATTGTTATTGATAACAGGTGAAACACATAAGAACATTGTTATTGATAACATGTGAAACATATAAGAACATTGTTATTGATAACAGGTGAAACACATAAGGACATTGTTATTGATAACAGGTGAAACATATAAGAACATTGTTATTGATAACAGGTGAAACATATCAGAACATTGTTATTGATAACAGGTGAAACACATAAGAACATTGTTATTGATAACAGCTGAAACACATAAGAACATTGTTATTGATAACGTGTGAAACATATAAGAACATTGATATTGATAACAGGTGAATTCATATAAGAACATTGTTATTGATAACAGGTGAAACACATAAGAACATTGTTATTGATAACAGGTGAAACACATAAGAACATTGTTATTGATAACATGTGAAACATATAAGAACATTGTTATTGATAACAGCTGAAACACATAAGAACATTGTTATTGATAACGTGTGAAACATATAAGAACATTGTTATTGATAACATGTGAAACATATAAGAACATTGTTATTGATAACAGGTGAAACACATGAGAACATTGATATTGATAACAGGTGAAACACATGAGAACATTGTTATTGATAACAGGTGAAACACATAAGAACATTGTTATTGATAACGTGTGAAACATATAAGAACATTGTTATTGATAACAGGTGAAACACATGAGAACATTGTTATTGATAACAGGTGAAACATATGAGAACATTGTTATTGATAACATGTGAAACACATGAGAACATTGTTATTGATAACAGGTGAAACATATAAGAACATTGTTATTGATAACAGGTGAAACATATAAGAACATTGTTATTGATAACAGCTGAAACACATGAGAACATTGATATTGATAACAGGTGAAACACATGAGAACATTGTTATTGATAACAGGTGAAACATATAAGAACATTGTTATTGATAACAGCTGAAACACATAAGTACATTGTTATTGATAACAGCTGAAACACATAAGAACATTGTTATTGATAACAGGTGAAACATATAAGAACATTGTTATTGATAACATGTGAAACACATGAGAACATTGTTATTGATAACAGCTGAAACATTATTTTGACACTCAGCATTAACCAGCTTCCTTTTTTATGAGGCGGCTCAGTGATGCGTTCAGGGTCCTCCAACCTGAATCTGTCCCAGCGACTCTTTAAAAGGGTCTCCAGCTCAGTTTGACCCACTTGTTACAGTGATTAATGTTGTGTGTCATCGAGAGACGAAGCGCCGCAGGATCCCCGGCAGACACACAATGGCTGTGGCTCACCGTTGCCATGGTGAAGGTAGTGGTAACAGGAAGCAGCCAATAAGCTCAGTTTTTTTATTCTTCTTCTTCTCCAGCGAATGAAAAGAGTTCATGTGTCACTCAGTGTGTAAACTGTTGGTGTGCAGGGTTAGAGAGGAGTGGGTTTTTATCATGCTGCTTCATTTCTCACACCATCGTTGATCTATATATTCATCTATATATTCATCTATTTATTGATCTATATATTCATCCATTTATTGATCTATTTATTGTTCTATTTATTGTTCATCTATTTATTCATCGACAACTGCTGTAGTTGTAACTTTCAATAATATGTTATTGCCTTTTGAATGTTAGAAATTAATTGTCCATATTTAATGTCCGAAACAATTTTTTTCAGGCTCATTTATTACAAACATTATTAAAACCCAGAAAAGTTTAATTTAAATTCTAGTGTTGATCCAAACATTTAATATTAAAGTATTAAATCTTGAGGAGAAAAGTATTTAAAGTTATGTACAAGTGGACATGTGGAGAGTTTCTTTACTGTGTTTTAGTACTTTACTCTATTGCATCTCTTTACTGTACTTTAATGTATTTCTTTACTTTACTGTACGTTACTGAGTTTCTTTACTTCTTCACTGTGTTTCTTTACTTCCTTGCTGTACTTTACTGTTTCTTTACTTCTTTACTGTACTTTTTGTGTTTCTTTACTTCTTTACTGTGTTTCTTTACTTCGTTGCTGTACTTTACTGTATTTCTTTACTTCTTTACTGTACTTTATTGTGTTTCTTCACTGTACTTTACTGTGTTTCTTTACTGTACTTTACTGTGTTTCTTCACTGTACTTTATTGTGTTTATTCACTGTACTTTACTGTGTTTCTTCACTGTACTTTACTGTGTTTCTTTACTGTACTTTACTGTGTTTCTTCACTGTACTTTACTGTGTTTCTTTACTGTACTTTACTGTGTTTCTTCACTGTACTTTACTGTGTGTATTTACTGTACTTTATTGTGTTTCTTTCCTGTACTTTATTGTGTTTCTTCACTGTACTTTATTGTGTTTCTTTACTGTACTTTACTGTGTTTATTTACTGTACTTTATTGTGTTTCGTCACTGTACTTTACTGTGTTTATTGACTGTACTTTATTGTGTTTCGTCACTGTACTTTACTGTGTTTCTTCACTGTACTTTACTGTGTTTCTTCACTGTACTTTACTATGTTTCTTTACTGTACTTTACTGTGTTTCTTTACTGTACTTTATTGTGTTTCTTCACTGTACTTTACTGTTTTTCTTTACTGTACTTTATTGTGTTTCTTCACTGTACTTTACTGTGTTTCTTTACTGTCTGTGTTTCTTCTCTGTACTTTACTGTGTTTCTTTACTGTCTGTGTTTCTTTACTGTACTTTATTGTGTTTCTTCACTGTACTTTACTGTGTTTCTTTACTGTACTTTACTGTGTTTCGTCACTGTACATTACTGTGTTTCTTCACTGTACTTTATTGTGTTTCTTCACTGTACTTTATTGTGTTTCTTTACTGTACTTTATTGTGTTTCTTTACTGTGTTTCTTCACTGTACTTTACTGTGTTTCTTTACTGTACTCTACTGTGTTTCTTTACTGTACTTTACTGTGTTTCTTCACTGTACTTTACTGTGTTTCTTTACTGTACTTTACTGTGTTTCTTCACTGTACTTTACTGTGTTTCTTTACTGTACTTTACTGTGTTTCTTTTCTACACTACTAGTGTTTTAGCCTAAATTGCAGCGTTTCAGTGCCAATGAGCTGATGACATCAACTAAAATCATCTTTTGAGGGAAGATATTCTCCAATAATCAGATAAATAGTTGAGCCTTTTAACTTAATATCTGTGAATATTTGGATCTGGAAGCGTGTGAATAAGACGTCTCTTTCTTTCATATTGTCAGATACGTATTCATCCAGGTGAATTATATATTTATACATGAATAATATTTAAGATCCTTTGTGTTTCAGGGCGAGACTCCCAAACATCGCGCTGAGAAGGCCGACGACCAGGAACTGACTGAATATCTGGAGAACCAGCAACATTACCAGATGATCCAGAGGGAGGACCACGAGACGGCGGTCTGAAGTCCTCACGTCTGTCTTCAGGTCCAGAGGGAGGACCACGAGACGGCGGTCTAAAGTCCTCACGTCTGTCTTCAGGTCCAGAGGGAGGACCACGAGACGGCGGTCTGAAGTCCTCACGTCTGTCTTCAGGTCCAGAGGGAGGACCACGAGACGGCGGTCTGAAGTCCTCACGTCTGTCTTCAGGTCCAGAGGGAGGACCACGAGACGGCGGTCTGAAGTCCTCACGTCTGTCTTCAGGTCCTTCACTTTCAGCTTTTCTCCTCTCAAACCTCTAAAGAGTCAAAAGAGAAAAGAGGACGCCGGAGACACATTGACATGGACTATTATTATTATTATGATTATTATTATGATGATTATTATGATTATTATGATTATTATGATTATTATGATTATGATTATTATTATGATTATTATTATGATTATTAGTATGATTATTATGATTATGATTATTATTATTATGATTATTATTATGATTATGATTGTGATTATTATTATGATTATGATTATGATTATTATGATTATGATTATTATGATTATGATTATGATTATTATTATGATTATTATGATTATGATTATTATGATTATTATGATTATTATGATTGTTATTATGATTATTATTATGATTATGATTGTTATTATTATGATTATGATTATGATTATGATTATTATTATTATGATTATTATTATTGTTATTATGATTGTTATTATTATGATTATGATTATTATTATGATTATTATTATGATTGTTATGATTATGATTATGATTATGATTATTATTATTGTTATTATGATTGTTATTATTATGATTATTATTATGATTGTTATTATTATTGTTATTATGATTGTTATTATTATGATTATGATTATGATTATTATTATTACTCATTCGTCCCCTGTAAGAGAGCAGAGATGATGTTTCTCTTTCTGGTAAAGTCGAGTTTAGCTTCAGACTCTAAAGTGAATTCAAAGTTGCCTCTCGAGGCCACAAAGACTCACAGATCTGCTTCAAACTGCGTTTATGAACGTATGAATGTGTCTTTATGGAGGAAAGTATTCATGTGATGAACGAGATGTTTCTGTTTACTGTTTGTTCACACGTTGGATATTTAACTTAGACGCAGATGAATTTAGCTCTGTATGATTATTTGTAGAGATTAAAGGATAAAAACATGTTGTGCTTTGAGGTGAAACTCGACTGCTTCAGACTGAGTTTTAGATATTTCAGTCGACATGTGAGATCTGTTTGTTTCTCTGTTACATAACTGTAAAGCAAGATGGCCACCAGCAGGAAGCTGTCGTGTGACGTGTGTGTAGCTGGTAGACGTTCAGTGTTCAGCCAAAGCAGCGTTTCAGTAATAAGTGACATCTGTATGATATCGGAGTCATAACTGTTTCTTTGGTTCATCATTTCTGACGACCTGCAATAAAAAGCATGTCGCTAAGTTTTCTGAGAGGAAAATGAAATTATTCCATTTAGAGTTAAACGATCATCAGAATATGTCAAATCAATCATCGTCATCGTCATCGTCATCATCATCGTCATCATCATCATCATCATCATCATCATCATCATCATCGTTGTTATTCCTTCACATCAACTTCATCACATCAGACGGATCCACGAGGAAACACGCAATAACACGTCAATCATACTTCAATGTTCTCAAATCATTTAGTTTCAACAAAACATCCTGAAGAACCTCGAGGAGGACCAGAAGGAGGACCGGAAGGACCAGAAGGACCAGAAGGAGGACCTGAAGGAGGACCAGAAGGAGGACCGGAAGGACCAGAAGGAGGACCAGAAGGAGGACCTGAAGGAGGACCAGAAGGAGGACCAGAAGGAGGGCCTGCAGGAGGACCAGGAGGAGGACCAGAAGGAGGGCCTGCAGGAGGACCAGGAGGAGGACCTGAAGGAGGACAAGGAGGACCAGGAGGACCAGAAGGACCAGAAGGAGGACCAGAAGGAGGGCCTGCAGGAGGACCAGGAGGAGGGCCTGCAGAAGGACCTGAAGGAGGGCCAGAAGGACCAGAAGGAGGACCTGAAGGAGGGGCTGCAGGAGGACCAGGAGGTGTGAGGATTCATGTCTAACTGATCGTCGTGTCCTCCTGAGTCCCGCCCACTGCTGCCTCATCTCCTGATCATCTCCAGCTGTGACTCTCATCCAGTGGCGCGTCGGTCCGTTCACCTGGTTTTCCTGCTGATCGTCCGTTTCTTCACTAACGATCCGTCTTTGTGTTCGACTTGCCTGCCGTCCGGTGTGGAGCCTCGGGGGGTTCACCTGCACCTGCACCTGCACCTGCACCTGCACCTGCAACTGCACCTGCACCTGCACGGAGAAGCTTCCAGTTGGTTCCTCGGAGATCAACTGTGAAGTTCCCGTGTCGAGCGGGTTCCTCGCAGTTGGTCCGGTATTCCTGCCAGAAGCTTTCCGGCTCGGAGGTCCTCCTCTGCGTGCGCGCGCTCACACACACACACACTCTTCACTTTATGTTAATGAGCTGAGCTTGTTTTGTTCCTCGGTGTTTGGATTAAAGCTTGTGATGTCACCGTGTGTGTGTGCGTGTGTGTGTGTGTGTGTGTGTGTGTGTGTGTGTGCGTGCGTGTGCGTGTGCGTGCGTGCGTGCGTGCGTGTGTGTGTGTGGGGACAGAAGTTTTCCTCTCTTCAGTCGACCGGCTGCTCCTCTGAGCTCAGCAAGTGAGTTTTGATCTTTTACACTTTTCACTGAATCTGAGTTCATTTATGAAGATCTGTTGATCTAAATCTGCTACTTTTTAAGCTTTAATCATTCGAGTCACTTCTTTAAGCTGAAATGCTTCTTTCTTGAATATAATATTTAACTCTTGGCCTGTAATCAATAAACATGTCTGTGTGTGTGTGTGTGTATATATTCAGATTTTACTGTTTATTTTTGGAATTGTTACCGTTTGTCTCTTAATTTAAGACAAACAAGAACGTTTGTTATATTTCATCGTATATTATGTAATATTTAGTGTTTTTATCACTTAAAAAGGGAAATCCTTTCTAGAAGATGTGCAGATGTTTCATGGCTTCATGTTGTTGTTGTTGTTGTTGTTGTTGTTGTTGCAGTCAGCTGGAGGAGTTCGTGCATTTCTAGCTTTATCTTTTGATCCAAAATTCTGCAAAAAGTCGTTCTTCCAGCAGAAAAACATTTTGGAGAAACGAGGTTGAAAACGGGTGAATTGTCTCTTCATGGCTTCACTCGTCTGCGTTCACATCTTCACTGAACGTCACGTTTCCTCCGGACGTGAGTTTCAGGAGGAACTTCCTCTCAATGTCGCTGCTCGCTGTGAACCACAGGGAGCCTCCTCTCCTCCTCTCCTCTCCTCCACGCCAACATTTCATTGTCTTCTTATGCAAATACGTTTTTATTGAGGGGGGGGGGGGGTCTGTGCTGGGACGTAGAGAAATGAAAGCATGAAAGCATGAAAGCATGAAAGCAGCTGGACGAGGCTTTGCTTTGTTTTGGGCCAATGAATCAGTTTCTTTTGAGGGGAAATCTAAAGAGCTCTTTCAGGCTCCTCCTCCCCCTCCTCCCCCCCTCCTTCTTCTTCACTGGTGGAGGACAGACTGGAGGAGTGAGAGGAGCAGGAGGAGTGAGAGGAGCAGGAGGAGGAGGAGGAGTGAGAGGAGCAGGAGGAGTGAGAGGAGCAGGAGGAGGAGGAGGAGTGAGAGGAGCAGGAGGAGGAGCAGGAGGAGTGAGAGGAGCAGGAGGAGGAGCAGGAGGAGTGAGAGGAGCAGGAGGAGGAGCAGGAGGAGTGAGAGGAGCAGGAGGAGTGAGAGGAGCAGGAGGAGGAGCAGGAGGAGTGAGAGGAGCAGGAGGAGTGAGAGGAGCAGGAGGAGGAGGAGGAGTGAGAGGAGCAGGAGGAGGAGCAGGAGGAGTGAGAGGAGCAGGAGGAGGAGCAGGAGGAGTGAGAGGAGCAGGAGGAGGAGCAGGAGGAGTGAGAGGAGCAGGAGGAGTGAGAGGAGCAGGAGGAGGAGCAGGAGGAGTGAGAGGAGCAGGAGGAGGAGCAGGAGGAGTGAGAGGAGCAGGAGGAGGAGCAGGAGGAGTGAGAGGAGCAGGAGGAGTGAGAGGAGCAGGAGGAGGAGCAGGAGGAGTGAGAGGAGCAGGAGGAGTGAGAGGAGCAGGAGGAGGAGGAGGAGTGAGAGGAGCAGGAGGAGGAGCAGGAGGAGTGAGAGGAGCAGGAGGAGGAGCAGGAGGAGTGAGAGGAGCAGGAGGAGGAGCAGGAGGAGTGAGAGGAGCAGGAGGAGGAGCAGGAGGAGTGAGAGGAGCAGGAGGAGTGAGAGGAGCAGGAGGAGGAGGAGGAGTGAGAGGAGCAGGAGGAGGAGCAGGAGGAGTGAGAGGAGCAGGAGGAGGAGCAGGAGGAGTGAGAGGAGCAGGAGGAGGAGCAGGAGGAGTGAGAGGAGCAGGAGGAGTGAGAGGAGCAGGAGGAGGAGCAGGAGGAGTGAGAGGAGCAGGAGGAGTGAGAGGAGCAGGAGGAGGAGGAGGAGTGAGAGGAGCAGGAGGAGGAGCAGGAGGAGTGAGAGGAGCAGGAGGAGGAGCAGGAGGAGTGAGAGGAGCAGGAGGAGGAGCAGGAGGAGTGAGAGGAGCAGGAGGAGTGAGAGGAGCAGGAGGAGGAGCAGGAGGAGTGAGAGGAGCAGGAGGAGGAGCAGGAGGAGTGAGAGGAGCAGGAGGAGGAGCAGGAGGAGTGAGAGGAGCAGGAGGAGGAGCAGGAGGAGTGAGAGGAGCAGGAGGAGGAGCAGGAGGAGTGAGAGGAGCAGGAGGAGTGAGAGGAGCAGGAGGAGGAGCAGGAGGAGTGAGAGGAGCAGGAGGAGTGAGAGGAGCAGGAGGAGGAGCAGGAGGAGTGAGAGGAGCAGGAGGAGGAGGAGGAGTGAGAGGAGCAGGAGGAGGAGCAGGAGGAGTGAGAGGAGCAGGAGGAGGAGCAGGAGGAGTGAGAGGAGCAGGAGGAGTGAGAGGAGCAGGAGGAGGAGGAGGAGTGAGAGGAGCAGGAGGAGTGAGAGGAGCAGGAGGAGGAGGAGGAGTGAGAGGAGCAGGAGGAGGAGCAGGAGGAGTGAGAGGAGCAGGAGGAGGAGCAGGAGGAGTGAGAGGAGCAGGAGGAGTGAGAGGAGCAGGAGGAGGAGCAGGAGGAGTGAGAGGAGCAGGAGGAGTGAGAGGAGCAGGAGGAGGAGGAGGAGTGAGAGGAGCAGGAGGAGGAGCAGGAGGAGTGAGAGGAGCAGGAGGAGGAGCAGGAGGAGTGAGAGGAGCAGGAGGAGGAGCAGGAGGAGTGAGAGGAGCAGGAGGAGTGAGAGGAGCAGGAGGAGGAGCAGGAGGAGTGAGAGGAGCAGGAGGAGGAGCAGGAGGAGTGAGAGGAGCAGGAGGAGGAGCAGGAGGAGTGAGAGGAGCAGGAGGAGTGAGAGGAGCAGGAGGAGGAGCAGGAGGAGTGAGAGGAGCAGGAGGAGTGAGAGGAGCAGGAGGAGGAGGAGGAGTGAGAGGAGCAGGAGGAGGAGCAGGAGGAGTGAGAGGAGCAGGAGGAGGAGCAGGAGGAGTGAGAGGAGCAGGAGGAGTGAGAGGAGCAGGAGGAGGAGGAGGAGTGAGAGGAGCAGGAGGAGGAGCAGGAGGAGTGAGAGGAGCAGGAGGAGGAGCAGGAGGAGTGAGAGGAGCAGGAGGAGGAGCAGGAGGAGTGAGAGGAGCAGGAGGAGTGAGAGGAGCAGGAGGAGTGAGAGGAGCAGGAGGAGGAGCAGGAGGAGTGAGAGGAGCAGGAGGAGGAGCAGGAGGAGTGAGAGGAGCAGGAGGAGGAGCAGGAGGAGTGAGAGGAGCAGGAGGAGGAGCAGGAGGAGTGAGAGGAGCAGGAGGAGTGAGAGGAGCAGGAGGAGTGAGAGGAGCAGGAGGAGGAGCAGGAGGAGTGAGAGGAGCAGGAGGAGGAGCAGGAGGAGTGAGAGGAGCAGGAGGAGGAGCAGGAGGAGTGAGAGGAGCAGGAGGAGGAGCAGGAGGAGTGAGAGGAGCAGGAGGAGTGAGAGGAGCAGGGTTTGCTCTGCCAGCACAATAACAGAGGAGAAGAGGTGCTTTGTGGGTAATTGACTCTACATCTCCTCCTCTGAGCTGATGGATGTTTGTTCGAAGGAAACTCTTTAAATCACGACGAGAGAAATAAAACCCAGAAATGAGAAGAAGAAGAAGAAGAAGAAGAAGAAGAAGAAGAAGAAGAAGAAGAAGAAGAAGAAGAAGAAGAAGAAGAAGAAGAAGAAGAAGAAGAAGAAGAAGAAGAAGAAGAAGAAGAAGAAGAAGAAGAAGAAGAAGAAGAAGAAGAAGAAGAAGAAGAGCAGATTTGGACTAAACGTGGACCATCTGGCCCCAGAAGGCCGAACCGGCTCGTATCACAGAACCGCTACAAACCGCCGCGAAACAAGATGCAGAACACATCGATATTAGAGAGGCAGACATTCAAGCACGTTTCTACCGGTTTAGAACTGTTCTGTTCAGATCAAAGTGTTGAAAGAGGTGCAGCTGAAAATCCCCCCCACCCACATAAGAGCAAGACCCCCAGAGAGAAAGAGGCTCTTTGTCCACCTTCTCCATCTCCTTGTGGTTGTTTTCTAGATGTTGGCGTCGCTTTACGTCTCCATCCAGTCACTTTGGAGTTGATCATCTCTTCATGTGCGTTGGTGTCTCTGCAGAATGCGACGCTCGTTGACCGTGACGCTGCTGCTGCTCGTGGCTCTGACGCTTCCCACCGAGGCCACCAGACGAGCCAAGAACCCCAAAGGTCAGATCCTGAAACAGTGAACTCATTTCTCTTTCCTTCTGACCAGATCAGGTCGCTGTGAAGCAGAACCCGTCAATCTGATGTCATGTGAAAGACCCGCCAAGATGATCTCCTTCTTATTTTAGACTCAACACATCAGCAGCTCAGCGCTAACGCAGTAAATGTACTTAGTTACTTTCCACCTCTGGATTTACTTCATGTCATGAACTAAGAAATGTTTGAGCGTTAACTCACAAACTAAACCTGGAGGTTCGACGTGTTGCAGCAGTTCTTTGGACGACAGGTTGTCATTTTATTCAACCTGTCCGTCTGCGTCTGATTCAACTTCACATTTCCCAGAATGCATTTCATGACAGCAGGACTGCAAATGTCCAGTTTGTGTCCTGAGTGACAACGAGCATGAACCTGATGAACGCGTGTGAAGACGCATCCAGGCTCTTCTGCTTCACCGGTTCGTTTCGTCCTCACACTCGAGATCACGTTTCGATCTGAACACAGACAAACAAACGCAGGACTTTCACCTGTTTGTGTATCATGTAAACCATCGTTTCACTTTCACTTTACACATTTCATATTTTAACCCAAACCACAATCTTTTCCTAAACATAAGCAAGTGTTAATGTTTTAATTCTCGACGTTAACCACCTGTTGACTGAGGCCCGAGTTTGAAGCTGTGAGTGATG
>CM051698.1:28415811-28423311 GCA_028022725.1 Lycodopsis pacificus
ACCAAACTAAAGAGAAATCTTTATTCATTGATAAATCAAACTTCTACTGAGCTCACTTACCAGATATTTTACTTATTGATATTATCTATTTATATTTACCTCAGGCCGACCAATCGTAGGAACCAGGAAGTCGTTCTCCGTCGACTCTATCAGCTCATAAAGAATTGATTGATTGGTTTAAGTTAACATCAAAAAATTTAAACCACGGACTGAAAATAAATAAACCAGAACAAAATCAAACGATATTAAACATAAAGGAAACGTTTAAAATGACCCGCTGGAGGTTCACGACCCGTTTCATCTCTTTTAAAGTTGCCGGTTTTAATTTGAAGGTCTTCAACATGGATTACGTCTCCAACCACAGCTTTGATAGATCACATGGTTGACATGAAGAAGTGAATGTCTCCGTGTGGCGTTCCTCCTCCAGGTGACTGTAAGTACAAGTTCGGTCCGTGGGGATCCTGCGACGCCGACACCAACACCAAGAGCCGGTCAGGAACCCTGAAGAGAGCGCTGTTCAACGCCGAGTGTCAACCCACCGTCAAGGTGTCCAAACCCTGCTCCCCCAACGTGAAGAAGCCCAGAGGTGAGAGCTGAGAGTCAAACCACATGTGTTCAATCACAGGAAGAATTTCCACACGATTAAACGGCTTTCTTTAAGCTTTGAACAATTATGTTGGTCCAACTTAATTTACGACTGCAAAATGAGTTTGATCAACCCTATTAAGTTAAGTCGGACCCAACCCTAGTAAATAAGTTGAGCCAACCCAAATAAATTAGGTTGGACCAACATAACTACTTAATGCTTAACGTAAGCAGTTTAATCATGTTGACATTCTTTCCATGATTGTATCAAGTTCGTTGAAAGTGTTGTTTCTTTGAGTGCGTCTGCTCCGATATTCAATCAACAAAACAAATTGCATTTTTAGAACAATTTGAAAACAGTTGACAGTTTCACTCTGGGATTTAGAACTTCAGTTTGAAAAGAATCTGAATTTTATTCATTCATGTCACTAAATGAAATGTTTACGTCTCTGGTAGAGACCTGTCAATCACTGTGTAGCCCCGCCTCTAGAGCATACATTACATTACAGTCATTTCGCAGACACTCTTATCCAAAGCGACTTACAGTAAGAACTACTCGTCATGAGTGCATCTCCTTTAAACAAGCATCTCAGAGCATAAACCAGAGCAGAAGTACAGAAACAAACTAATATGAATACAGTAAGTGCAACAAACTGCTTTATCCCCTGCTTTATGGTCTATTAGAGACCTGTCAATCACTGTGTAGCCCCGCCCTAAAGCATCCCCTGCTTCATGGTCTATTAGAGACCTGTCAATCACTGTGTAGCCCCGCCCTAAAGCATCCCCTGCTTTATGGTCTATTAGAGACCTGTCAATCACAGTAGCCCCGCCCTAAAGCATCCCCTGCTTTATGGTCTATTAGAGACCTGTCAATCAGCGTGTAGTCCCGCCCTAAAGCATCCCCTGCTTTATGGTCTATTAGAGACCTGTCAATCACTGTGTAGCCCCGCCCTAAAGCATCCCCTGCTTTATGGTCTATTAGAGACCTGTCAATCACTGTGTAGCCCCGCCCTAAAGCATCCCCTGCTTTATGGTCTGTTAGAGACCTGTCAATCACTGTGTAGCCCCGCCCTAAAGCATCCCCTGCTTTATGGTCTGTGTGACTCTAAATGGACCATCATGTACTAAATGAACATCATGCTGTATTGAAGAAGACTTGAAACTAGAGATTGAGACATAAACTCATGTTTACAATGTTTACTGAGGGAATAAATCAAGAGAGAAGTAGAGTCATTTTCTATAGACTTCTATACAACCAGAGGAGTCGCCCCCTGGTGGCCACTAGAGAGAATGCAGCTCTAACACATGAAGCGCTGACTTCAGGTTGACGTCTGGTTTAAAGTAGTTTCCTACTACCTTTACCTTTACTCTCGCTGTTAACTATCAAACAGTTTTATATATAAGTAGTATAAGTAGTATAAGTAGTATAAGTAAAGCTGAGGGACTGGTGAGTAAAGGAGATGATTGACGGACTGAACTCTTTGATCTTCGTTCTCTCTTCAGGCCAGAAGAAGTCAAACTGAAGGATGAACAGAAGACGACGGATTTCTTCCTCCTCTTCTCTTCTTCATCAAAACAAGAACGAGACTCCAAAACCTTTGATCCTCTTTTGACTTGTTGTTCTGATTTGATGTCTTTGTGTTTCTTTGGGTTAAAGTGAGGAGGCTTTCCTGTAGATGATGATGATGATGATGATGATGATGAGATATTAACCGTCCTCGTAGCTCGTAGTTAGTCTGACAGTACATGTAGTCCTCAAAGCTTTTTACAGCAGCTAATGTTAAATTAACATCCATCCATTCTGAACCAGTTATAAAATATGTACAAAATTAGAAATTAATCTGTAACGGCAGAATAAAAATCCTCTATCAAATCTATTATTCTCAACTATAGATGATTGATGATATAAGATGAACACAATAAATACTGAACGTTGTTTTGGTGACGAGTCTTTTCTTTGTTCTCCATCAAAGTAAATTTAAGTTTCTTTTTGTGTTTGTTGACTTCCAGATGTTTGCACGTGTCCAAAATCACTGTTTACTATACTATGACTTTTCATGCTATGCTATGACAGGAAAAAGCTCCACACGAAACGGTGTCACGTCAGGATTTATTCCGTGTTGTTGATCAGCTGCTCATCACTGAACCTGAACATCAACTGATCACCCAAGAGACGAACGTCCTCATCGTTCATAAGTTCACGTCTCTGAGCAGCCGACGGACAGAAAACACTGAAAGCACAAACACAACGTCTACATGTGGATCTCAAACAAAGTCTACATGTGGATCAAACACAAAGTCTACATGTGGATCAAACACAAAGTCTGCATGTGGATCAAACACAAAGTCAACATGTGGATCAAGCACAACGTCTACATGTGGATCTCAAACAAAGTCTACATGTGGATCAAACACAAAGTCTGCATGTGGATCAAACACAAAGTCTGCATGTGGATCAAACACAAAGTCAACATGTGGATCAAACACAACGTCTACATGTGGATCAAACACAAAGTCTGCATGTGGATCAAACACAAAGTCTACATGTGGATCAAACACAAAGTCTGCATGTGGATCAAACACAAAGTCTACATGTGGATCAAACACAAAGTCAACATGTGGATCAAACACAAAGTCTACATGTGGATCAAACACAACGTCAACATGTGGATCAAACACAACGTCTACATGTGGATCAAACACAAAGTCTGCATGTGGATCAAACACAAAGTCTACATGTGGATCAAACACAAAGTCTGCATGTGGATCAAACACAAAGTCTACATGTGGATCAAACACAAAGTCTACATGTGGATCAAACAAAGTCTGCATGTGGATCAAACACAAAGTCTACATGTGGATCAAACACAAAGTCTGCATGTGGATCAAACACAAAGTCTACATGTGGATCAAACACAAAGTCTACATGTGGATCAAACACAAAGTCTACATGTGGATCAAACACAAAGTCTGCATGTGGATCAAACACAAGTCTACATGTGGATCAAACACAAAGTCAACATGTGGATCAAACACAAGTCTACATGTGGATCAAACACAACGTCTACATGTGGATCAAACACAAAGTCTACATGTGGATCAAACACAAAGTCAACATGTGGATCAAACACAAGTCTACATGTGGATCAAACACAACGTCTACATGTGGATCAAACACAAAGTCTACATGTGGATCAAACAAAGTCTACATGTGGATCAAACACAAAGTCAACATGTGGATCAAACACAAGTCTACATGTGGATCAAACACAACGTCTACATGTGGATCAAACACAAAGTCAACATGTGGATCAAACACAACGTCTACATGTGGATCAAACAATGTCTACATGTGGATCAAACACAAAGTCGACATGTGGATCTAGTTCCACTCTCGGTCACTGATGGTCTCACGTTGTTGTGGCAAAATGACGAGAAGAGACGGCAAACTGGAGCCAGCGGGAATCGTTTTAATGCAGATTTGTCAACACCAACGAGTTTGGCACATCGAAACAGATTCCAATATATTACTGTTCACAGATCACTTTTATAGTCAAAATCCACGCTCCTTTAGCTGCGTTCCACCAATCAAACCAGTCCGTTGAATCGAAAAACAAGCACATCTGGTCTCTTCATCAGGGATGTTCTCATGTCACGTCGACCTTTTGGCAGTTTGGGACGAACAGGAGAGATTTATTACAGTCTGGCGCCTAATCTCCTCCTGAGAATGTTGTTTATGAACCAGAATGTTGCATAACACGTCACATAAACTGTTGATGTGTTCAGTTCAATTCAAGTTCAATTCAAAGTTATAACGATGATTTTCTTCGACAACTTCTCTGTCCTCACGTCTCCGATGGACATGAAACGCTCTTCAGTCCTCAGAACAGAAGATGAACTGAGGCTTTGGTTCAATGTCGAGTCCGTACGCTCAGAGACCAGAGAGACCACCAGAGAGACCACCAGAGAGACCATCAGAGAGACCACCAGAGAGACCATCAGAGAGACCACCAGAGAGACCACCAGAGAGACCACCAGAGAGACCACATCTTGAGGGGGGCCAGCTCACATGGATTCAGATCTCAGCGAGGTGGGGACACAGTGAGGACAGTTCAGACGTCTCCATCATCTTCTGAGATCAAAGGGAGGAGAGGACACCTGCTGAAGAAAACACCAAATTTCTTAAAAGCTTATGAATAACCATATGAGGACTTTTATTGTGAAAATTTGAACAGAAATCAAATGCGGCTCCTTTGACCAGGAAATATATATTCGATCACAAAAGTCCCGTTGAAAAAGACAAGAAAATATCTGGTTCTTTGCAGGACAGAAGTCTACTACGACTCCCAAGGTGCATTGCAGCAATAATCATCCAATCACAGAGCTCAAAAAAAAAAAAAAGAGAAAAGTTCAAATCATTTACTTTTGAATTTTGGTCAGTTTTGATTTCAGTTGATTCGACAAAGTGACAATAACTTCACGACTTCTTCAGCTGAGGCTCATGGGAGTTGTAGTATTTAGAGCCACTCGATAAGGTCCAATAATGATGATGTCACAATTAGATCTGATGGTCAGATCACAAAGCTACAGGATCCGTAGTTGACGATCATGCAGGAGATCGTGAGGAGGAAAGCGTGAACAGATCCTCAGGCATCGTGTCATGTGACCAGTGGACACGAAGTCTCAGCGCAGCTTCCTGCTCCGGCAGCGCAGGAGGCTGCAGAAGGTCTTCCTGAAGGTGACGTTGCAAAGGGCGTAGCAGCTGGGGTTGATGGCGCTGTTGATGTAGCAGAGCCAGTAGCCGGCGCTCCACAGGACGCCCGGCATGCACACGTGACAGAAGGCCGCCACGACGGCCATCACGTTGTACGGCATCCAGGTGAGGATGAAGGCCAGCAGGACGGCCAGGATGGTCTTGGTGACCCTCCTCTCTCTCGCCATCACTCGACGCCTGCGTCTCTCCTGAGACCTGAAGCTCGGGCAGGAGGAGAAGGCCGCCGGCGCCGTCCTGTGGAGGTCGGTGTTGGACGAGGAGTCCTCGTCCCCGGTGGAGGTCCGAGCGTGCGAGGCGTCGCCCGCACTTCCGGACACCTTCCGGTTCTTTGGAGTGCCGGACTCCGATTGGTTCAGAGACACGTCTGAGCCCGGGTCGCTGGTCACCAAGCTCCGTCGCTTCAAAAGGAAGTCTTTGACGGACGGACTGGGCCGTAGAGGCCGACCATGAAGACGGCTGGCAGGTAGAAGGAAGGAAGCGTTGTGCCCAAAGTGACGGCCGGGCTGGCGAGGAGCTGAGTGTGACACTCGCCGTCGGGCACGACGCGCTTCCCTCCGAGCATCTGCCAGCAGAGGATGGCCGGCGCCCAGAGCACGAAGGCCAGCAGCCAGGCGGCGCCGATCATCACACCGGCCACGCCGCCCGTCCGCCACGCCGGGTAGCTGAGTGGCCGCGTCACGCAGAAGTACCGGTCCAAGCTGATGATCAGCAGGTTCATGACGGAGGCGCCCCCAGGGGCCAGCGGCCCCGCAGCAGGTACAGCGAGTACAGGTTCATGGAGAGCAGGCCCACGATCAGGTCGGCCACCGCCAGGCTCAGCAGGAAGTAGTTGTTGACGGTGCGCAGGCGGCGGTTCACCTTGATGGACAGGATTACCAGAGTGTTGCCCATCACCGTGACGACGCTGAGGGAGGCGGTCCACGAGGACCAGACGAGCCGTGCCGTTAGGGTTAGGGTCTCCCACCGCAGACCGGCAGGAGGCGTTGACGCAGAGGTTGGGTTCAGGTGCTCCTCCCATGTTCCCTGAAAAGACACACGTCCAGGTGCATTATGGGGGAAATGAGGTACCAGATTTAGAGTGAATATCTGCTAACCAGTGTAGCATCAAAGCACGTTGAAAGCTAACTAGCGGACGGCTGGCTACTTAGCTAGCTTGCTAATTCCACCGTGTTTACAGGAAACAATCCGAAGACGCTCGTCACGGATCTGTTGACATGAATGTGATTTCAGACGCTGCGATGCGTTGAAGCATTCAATTGTATTGTAACTTTACTCATTTAGCTAATCCACCATGCGCTCCTGCGCTCCTGCGCTCATGCGCTCATGCGTTCATGCGCTCATGCGCTCATGCGTTCCTGCGCTCATGCGCTCCTGCGTTCATGCGCTCCTGCGCTCCTGCGCTCCTGCGTTCATGCGTTCATGCGCTCCTGCGCTCCTGCGCTCATGCGTTCATGCGCTCATGCGTTCATGCGCTCCTGCGCTCCTGCGCTCCTGCGCTCCTGCGCTCATGCGTTCATGCGCTCCTGCTGCACTGCAGCGTGACGAGCAGCTCTGCAGATGGTCAGTTTTGGGTTTGTTTCTTTAGATGTAATTTAAGTTTCTCTTGTTTAAGAGTTTTTAAAATATTTCCAAACAAAGATGAAATGATTTGATTTGATCGATGGACCTTCGTACGGTTTGTGTTTCACGTTCTCTTTGAGTTGTGTCACTAATCTTTCGTTATTTATATTTATACAAATATATAATATAATATATATATATATATATATATATATATATATATATATATATATATATATATATATATATATATATATATATATATATATATATATATATATATATATATATATATATATATATATATAATAATAATCAACACTCAGCACAAATGATCGACTTCTCTTTTAATATATTCGGAGGAAATATATTAAAACCAAAATCATAATAGAAATATTGATTCATACATAAATCTAATCTGTGAATCTTTAAGAAGTTTAATAAATCAAATTATTTCAGCAGAGCTGCAACAATGTTTCATAAACTGATGAATTCAGAAACTGATGATTCTCGTCTTATTGTGAAAGTGAACGAGTTCTTTATTATTTGAGGTTTCTGGTGTTTTGGACTAAAAGGTGATA
>CM051698.1:28428311-28450811 GCA_028022725.1 Lycodopsis pacificus
AGTCTGGTAGAGTCTTGGTAGAGTCTTGGTAGAGTCTAGTAGAGTCTTGATAGAGTCTTGGTAGAGTCTTGATAGAGTCTTGATAGAGTCTAGTAGAGTCTTGATAGAGTGTTGGTAGAGTCTAGTAGAGTCTTGATAGAGTCTAGTAGAGTCTTGATAGAGTCTTGATAGAGTCTGGTAGAGTCTTGATAGAGTAGTAGAGTCTAGTAGAGTCTAGTAGAGTCTTGATAGAGTCTTGATAGAGTCTGGTAGAGTCTTGTAGAGTCTTGATAGAGTCTAGTAGAGTCTAGTAGAGTCTTGATAGAGTCTTGATAGAGTCTGGTAGAGTCTTGATAGAGTCTAGTAGAGTCTTGATAGTCTAGTAGAGTCTAGTAGAGTCTAGTAGAGTCTTGATAGAGTCTAGTAGAGTCTTGATAGAGTCCCGCCTCCATCTCTTCTTCTCAAACATAATTACACACCGTACAAAAACAGGCTTCAAAATAAAAGTCGTGCTGAATTCACTGTTTGAAACACTTCAATCACTGTTTCACATCAAAGGTCAACAACATGGCACCGGATGCAGAAGGTGAGTGACTGTGTGTGTGTGAAGCCCCGCCCCCCCGCCATGGTGCTGCGATGACCTCGTCCTCCATCGTGATGCTGATACTTGGAGAGATTCGGGCGAAGAGGAGCTCAGCCCTTTGGTGGAGGAATGATGGCGGTTCAGCTTCAGGTGGTTTCTGTAGACGTGCCGAGGTGAGGGGGGGTGGGGGGGCGAGCCCCTTCTGTTCCAGGCGGGAGACCCCGTTTAGAGTCAAAGCAGCACCCGTTTCTTTTGAGCGGTAAGGCTTCGAGGAGCAGCGCTCTGCTGACTACCTGCTGTACGGGTCGCCGGGGTAACCGTGGGAGGAGGAGGGGCCTGGCAGGGAGTCGTCCTCCATGGGGGGGGCGGAGGGCTGGGGGGCCCATGGGGCCGGAGCCTGTGGGGGGGTGTAGGTCTGAGCGATGGTGAGGAGAGGCCCCGAGGTAGAGGGGTCCGCCGCCGCCAGCCTGGAGGCCCCCGCCGCCGTCTGGGAGCCGCGGTGGATGCGATGGCTGACGATGATGTTGTTGCCGAAGCCGCCCATGGACGCCATGGTGGTGCTCTGCTCCCTCTGGACCACCGCCGTCATCCCGCCCTCCGCGATCAGACGGCGGATTCGAGCCAGAGCGTCTTCACCAGAACCGAAGTCTGAAGACTCTGCTGGAAGAACGAGAGGATTCAACTTACTCACAGCAGATACTCCACTATACTACTATACTCACAGCAGAATACTCCACTATACTCACAGCAATATACTCCACTATACTACTATACACACACACACACAGCACGATACTCCACTATACTCACAGCAGAATACTCCACTATACTACTATACACACACACACAGCACGATACTCCACTATACTACTATATACACACACAGCACAATACTCCACTATACTACTATATACACACACAACACAATACTCTACTATACTACCATATATATAGTATACAGTAACAGTAGCAGCAGTGGATGTCCACCGCACTACTATCTATATATTGCTATATAGAGATATATATATATATATATATAGTACTAGTACGCTATAGAGATATATATGTATAGTACTAGTACCAGTGGTGGGCGTGGTGGCTATAGAGATGTATATATGTATAGTACTAGTACGCTATAGAGATATATATGTATAGTACTAGTACCAGTGGTGGGCGTGGTGGCTATAGAGATGTATATATGTATCGTACTAGTACGCTATAGAGATATATATGTATAGTACTAGTACCAGTGGTGGGCGTGGTGGCTATAGAGATGTATATATGTATAGTACTAGTACGCTATAGAGATATATATGTATAGTACTAGTACCAGTGGTGGGCGTGGTGGCTATAGAGATGTATATATGTATAGTACTAGTACGCTATAGAGATATATATGTATAGTACTAGTACCAGTGGTGGGCGTGGCGGCCTCCCCTGACGCTGCGTCGCTCGGAGCCTCCGGCCCTGAAGCTGCTCGGCTGGTGGACGGAGTCTCCGGAGGAACGTCTGAGGACAGATTAAAACAGGAAACCTTTATTATCATATCAATTCTTGAGTTGTGACCTCTGACCTCTTCCTTATTATTGTGATTATCAATATACTCTGACGGACATTTTCTCGATTGATCAATTCAGAGTTTGGTTTAAAAGTGACAGAATGAAAGTTGACTGTCAAAGAAAAATAAATGTTAGAAAAATACCTCGAAACAATGAATGAAATGTCAAAAGATGCGGTTTAAAAGATTTCATATGCACTAATTAAGCGACTTTATTTCACACACAACCTAAAATAAATATTAAATATTTCTTTCATTCAGCTATTCCCAAACGTTGTGGAGAGAAGTACTGGTGGACTGGTGGTGAAAAGGTTAAAGAGGTTCAGTACTGGCTGCAGGAGGGGGGGGGGCGCTGGGCTCCAGATCCCTCTCCGTTTGGGTCTCGGCGTTCTGCAGCTGGATGATTGGCGTCTGGGTTCCCTGTGATGTCACTGAGGGGGCGGGGTGTCGGGGCTGGAGACCAATGGCGTTCATCAAACCCATGTCTCTGTCCAGCCTCCAGCCGGAGCGGTTCGGACTGAAGAACAACAAAGAACATCTGTTAGAACACCGAGTACTCTAATAAATACTACCAACACGCAGTACTCTAATAAATACTACAAACACGCAGTACTCTAATAAATACTACCAACACGCAGTACTCTAATAATACTACCAACACGCAGT
This sequence comes from Lycodopsis pacificus, assembly GCA_028022725.1. Classification (NCBI taxonomy): domain Eukaryota; kingdom Metazoa; phylum Chordata; class Actinopteri; order Perciformes; family Zoarcidae; genus Lycodopsis; species Lycodopsis pacificus. The sequence goes on from CM051698.1 coordinate 28,431,098, forward strand.
ACTCTAATAATACTACCAACACTCAGTACTCTAATAATACTACCAACACTCAGTACTCTAATAATACTACCAACACTCAGTACTCTAATAATACTACCAACACTCAGTACTCTAATAATACTACCAACACTCAGTACTCTAATAATACTACCAACACTCAGTACTCTAATAATACTACCAACACTCAGTACTCTAATAATACTACCAACACTCAGTACTCTAATAATACTACCAACACTCAGTACTCTAATAATACTACCAACACTCAGTACTCTAATAATACTACCAACACTCAGTACTCTAATAATACTACCAACACTCAGTACTCTAATAATACTACCAACACTCAGTACTCTAATAATACTACCAACACTCAGTACTCTAATAATACTACCAACACTCAGTACTCTAATAATACTACCAACACTCAGTACTCTAATAATACTACCAACACTCAGTACTCTAATAATACTACCAACACTCAGTACTCTAATAATACTACCAACACTCAGTACTCTAATAATACTACCAACACTCAGTACTCTAATAATACTACCAACACTCAGTACTCTAATAATACTACCAACACTCAGTACTCTAATAATACTACCAACACTCAGTACTCTAATAATACTACCAACACTCAGTACTCTAATAATACTACCAACACTCAGTACTCTAATAATACTACCAACACTCAGTACTCTAATAATACTACCAACACTCAGTACTCTAATAATACTACCAACACTCAGTACTCTAATAATACTACCAACACTCAGTACTCTAATAATACTACCAACACTCAGTACTCTAATAATACTACCAACACTCAGTACTCTAATAATACTACCAACACTCAGTACTCTAATAATACTACCAACACTCAGTACTCTAATAATACTACCAACACTCAGTACTCTAATAATACTACCAACACTCAGTACTCTAATAATACTACCAACACTCAGTACTCTAATAATACTACCAACACTCAGTACTCTAATAATACTACCAACACTCAGTACTCTAATAATACTACCAACACTCAGTACTCTAATAATACTACCAACACTCAGTACTCTAATAATACTACCAACACTCAGTACTCTAATAATACTACCAACACTCAGTACTCTAATAATACTACCAACACTCAGTACTCTAATAATACTACCAACACTCAGTACTCTAATAATACTACCAACACTCAGTACTCTAATAATACTACCAACACTCAGTACTCTAATAATACTACCAACACTCAGTACTCTAATAATACTACCAACACTCAGTACTCTAATAATACTACCAACACTCAGTACTCTAATAATACTACCAACACTCAGTACTCTAATAATACTACCAACACTCAGTACTCTAATAATACTACCAACACTCAGTACTCTAATAATACTACCAACACTCAGTACTCTAATAATACTACCAACACTCAGTACTCTAATAATACTACCAACACTCAGTACTCTAATAATACTACCAACACTCAGTACTCTAATAATACTACCAACACTCAGTACTCTAATAATACTACCAACACTCAGTACTCTAATAATACTACCAACACTCAGTACTCTAATAATACTACCAACACTCAGTACTCTAATAATACTACCAACACTCAGTACTCTAATAATACTACCAACACTCAGTACTCTAATAATACTACCAACACTCAGTACTCTAATAATACTACCAACACTCAGTACTCTAATAATACTACCAACACTCAGTACTCTAATAATACTACCAACACTCAGTACTCTAATAATACTACCAACACTCAGTACTCTAATAATACTACCAACACTCAGTACTCTAATAATACTACCAACACTCAGTACTCTAATAATACTACCAACACTCAGTACTCTAATAATACTACCAACACTCAGTACTCTAATAATACTACCAACACTCAGTACTCTAATAATACTACCAACACTCAGTACTCTAATAATACTACCAACACTCAGTACTCTAATAATACTACCAACACTCAGTACTCTAATAATACTACCAACACTCAGTACTCTAATAATACTACCAACACTCAGTACTCTAATAATACTACCAACACTCAGTACTCTAATAATACTACCAACACTCAGTACTCTAATAATACTACCAACACTCAGTACTCTAATAATACTACCAACACTCAGTACTCTAATAATACTACCAACACTCAGTACTCTAATAATACTACCAACACTCAGTACTCTAATAATACTACCAACACTCAGTACTCTAATAATACTACCAACACTCAGTACTCTAATAATACTACCAACACTCAGTACTCTAATAATACTACCAACACTCAGTACTCTAATAATACTACCAACACTCAGTACTCTAATAATACTACCAACACTCAGTACTCTAATAATACTACCAACACTCAGTACTCTAATAATACTACCAACACTCAGTACTCTAATAATACTACCAACACTCAGTACTCTAATAATACTACCAACACTCAGTACTCTAATAATACTACCAACACTCAGTACTCTAATAATACTACCAACACTCAGTACTCTAATAATACTACCAACACTCAGTACTCTAATAATACTACCAACACTCAGTACTCTAATAATACTACCAACACTCAGTACTCTAATAATACTACCAACACTCAGTACTCTAATAATACTACCAACACTCAGTACTCTAATAATACTACCAACACTCAGTACTCTAATAATACTACCAACACTCAGTACTCTAATAATACTACCAACACTCAGTACTCTAATAATACTACCAACACTCAGTACTCTAATAATACTACCAACACTCAGTACTCTAATAATACTACCAACACTCAGTACTCTAATAATACTACCAACACTCAGTACTCTAATAATACTACCAACACTCAGTACTCTAATAATACTACCAACACTCAGTACTCTAATAATACTACCAACACTCAGTACTCTAATAATACTACCAACACTCAGTACTCTAATAATACTACCAACACTCAGTACTCTAATAATACTACCAACACTCAGTACTCTAATAATACTACCAACACTCAGTACTCTAATAATACTACCAACACTCAGTACTCTAATAATACTACCAACACTCAGTACTCTAATAATACTACCAACACTCAGTACTCTAATAATACTACCAACACTCAGTACTCTAATAATACTACCAACACTCAGTACTCTAATAATACTACCAACACTCAGTACTCTAATAATACTACCAACACTCAGTACTCTAATAATACTACCAACACTCAGTACTCTAATAATACTACCAACACTCAGTACTCTAATAATACTACCAACACTCAGTACTCTAATAATACTACCAACACTCAGTACTCTAATAATACTACCAACACTCAGTACTCTAATAATACTACCAACACTCAGTACTCTAATAATACTACCAACACTCAGTACTCTAATAATACTACCAACACTCAGTACTCTAATAATACTACCAACACTCAGTACTCTAATAATACTACCAACACTCAGTACTCTAATAATACTACCAACACTCAGTACTCTAATAATACTACCAACACTCAGTACTCTAATAATACTACCAACACTCAGTACTCTAATAATACTACCAACACTCAGTACTCTAATAATACTACCAACACTCAGTACTCTAATAATACTACCAACACTCAGTACTCTAATAATACTACCAACACTCAGTACTCTAATAATACTACCAACACTCAGTACTCTAATAATACTACCAACACTCAGTACTCTAATAATACTACCAACACTCAGTACTCTAATAATACTACCAACACTCAGTACTCTAATAATACTACCAACACTCAGTACTCTAATAATACTACCAACACTCAGTACTCTAATAATACTACCAACACTCAGTACTCTAATAATACTACCAACACTCAGTACTCTAATAATACTACCAACACTCAGTACTCTAATAATACTACCAACACTCAGTACTCTAATAATACTACAAACACTCAGTACTCTAATAATACTACAAACACTCAGTACTCTAATAATACTACAAACACTCAGTACTCTAATAATACTACAAACACTCAGTACTCTAATAATACTACAAACACTCAGTACTCTAATAATACTACCAACACTCAGTACTCTAATAATACTACCAACACTCAGTACTCTAATAATACTACAAACACTCAGTACTCTAATAATACTACAAACACTCAGTACTCTAATAATACTACAAACACTCAGTACTCTAATAATACTACCAACACTCAGTACTCTAATAATACTACAAACACTCAGTACTCTAATAATACTACAAACACTCAGTACTCTAATAATACTACCAACACTCAGTACTCTAATAATACTACCAACACTCAGTACTCTAATAATACTACCAACACTCAGTACTCTAATAATACTACCAACACTCAGTACTCTAATAATACTACCAACACTCAGTACTCTAATAATACTACAAACACTCAGTACTCTAATAATACTACAAACACTCAGTACTCTAATAATACTACAAACACTCAGTACTCTAATAATACTACAAACACTCAGTACTCTAATAATACTACCAACACTCAGTACTCTAATAATACTACAAACACTCAGTACTCTAATAATACTACAAACACTCAGTACTCTAATAATACTACAAACACTCAGTACTCTAATAATACTACAAACACTCAGTACTACAAACACTCAGTACTCTAATAATACTACAAACACTCAGTACTCTAATAATACTACAAACACTCAGTACTACAAACACTCAGTACTCTAATAATACTACAAACACTCAGTACTCTAATAATACTACAAACACTCAGTACTACAAACACTCAGTACTCTAATAATACTACCAACACTCAAGAAAAAAAGTTGAATTTCTTTGATTATTTATTTTACAAATATTGGCAAACGATGGAATCTAAATATCCAACATTGTTCTAAGAAGCGTCCTGTAGTTCAGTCAGAGTCTCCTCCTTGTTGTCACATGACTGTTGGTCTCAGATGAATCCCTCATGACTTCATCGTGTCACACTTTAATGTTTTCACACACTCTGGTTGAAGTGAACTCTTTACTCTAAATGACAACTTGTAGAATAAAATGTTCTTGATGAAATAATCACTATTTAAAGCTTAGTTTTGGTTTATTTTTTCTAACTGAAGCGTTTGTCACGTGATGTGTTCAAGGACCGTCAGAAAGATGAGAATCTGATGATCACGTGTGTTTTTACAGCTTCTAGCTCTGATAAACGCTGCAGTTTTGTCGATTGTTTAAAGAAGACGTGGTTCAGAGGAAACATTTCACAATAAAAGTATCTGTGTTGAGTCCACATGTTCTCACCCTGGTCTCTCAGAACTCCGGGTCCGGCTGGTTCCACTGTTGTTGACGGAGAACAAAGGTTCGCTGCTCGACTCTGCAGGGCTCTCACCGTCACTACGGTAGAACCTGAACACACACACACACACAGGAAGCTATAAACAGAGGAGGGACGTCGTCTTCGTGGAATCACGGAGACCACAAGCTCGTTAAGCACTAATTGTTGTCGTCCTCCTCCTCCTCCTCCTCCATTAAGATAATGTGATGAGGAGCTGAAGGGAACCCCACAGAACACAGGACGTCTACTCCTCATGCAGCAGCTTCTTCCTTCCACTTAGTGTCAGAGAGAACCAGACCAGCAGGCTACAGACCGTCGGCTGATTGATGACCGCTGACAGATAATATGTACAATATAATCAATACACACAGCGGGTAAGATAAGTGTTGTTCTCAGTCAATATATCTCTAAAGGTGATGTTGACACAAACTCTTCACCAGATGTCGGTAACAACTCAAGTAATCCACAAAGAACAGCAAACGAACACGTTGATCAATGAAGTGTTGAGCAATAACATGGCATGACACAGGGGAACAGTGCTGAAGTACATCTCATACTTCCTACAGACGCCTCTGTTGGTGATGACAGCTTCCTGTTTGGAGACACTCGGCGCATGCATTGCTCAGGTGGGTTCTGACCCATTCTTCCACCCAAACAGACTTCACATGTTGAAGGTTCCGGTTCCTCTTCCATGAACTCTCATCTGTAGTTCCTTCATAGATTTTATATCAGGACTAAAGAGGACTCGCACAGGTCTGCATCAGGACTAAAGAGGACTCGCACAGGTCTGCATCAGGACTAAAGAGGACTCCTCGCACAGGTCTGCATCAGGACTAAAGAGGACTCCTCGCACAGGTCTGCATCAGGACTAAAGAGGACTCCTCGCACAGGTCTGCATCAGGACTAAAGAGGACTCCTCGCACAGGTCTGCATCAGGACTAAAGAGGACTCCTCGCACAGGTCTGCATCAGGACTAAAGAGGACTCCTCGCACAGGTCTGCATCAGGACTAAAGAGGACTCCTCGCACAGGTCTGCATCAGGACTAAAGAGGACTCCTCGCACAGGTCTGCATCAGGACTAAAGAGGACTCACACAGGTCTGCAGATGACCAGGTCCCCCTTGTTGGTCCCATAAGCCAGACCCATCCCCGGGTCCGGCAGCCAGCGGGCCGAGTTGATGCTGACGTGGCGCCTCTGGTCCGGAGCCATCGGGTAGACCACGTTGAACACCATCTGGATCACACGGACAGATATTATTATTGTATTGATCATATGAATCTGAGTAATTACAGCAGACGACACTGATGAGATAAAGACCAGAAAGTAAGAGGTCTTCATTCAAAAGGAGTTTTCTGTTAAACTGAGATTAATCACTGAATTCATAAAGATCAAGACTGAGATTAACTTGGAGGTGGTGCTGGGCGGTATGACCAAAAATGCATATCACAGTACTTTGTAAGATTCTGGCGGTTTCACGGTATATCACGGTATCTTTTTTCCCGTTAAAGCATTAATTAATTAACGCCGAAAAGAACCGGCCAGCCAACCTCCCAGTGAGCGGTGAACTGCTGTTTGTGTGGCGTGTCTTCCGTTCCTTCACTTCCTGTTTCCTTCACCTACATTCCCCTGGGTCCTAAGATAGTTATATAACTCAGCATATGAACTATATATTATTATACTGTATCGATTCCCCCCCCTAACATTACGCGGTAATCAGCATTTTGTTGTTCAGTCTGTGGTCGTCCTGCATCGCTCTGCTGTTCTTTAATGTAACGTTACTGGAGCGACGGAGCCTCTCAGCTGTTAGCAGACTGTTAGCGAGCTTTACCCAGCATGCAGTTCAGCGGTGACCAGTATTTGTCTCCGAGTGACTTAATGAAGACAACAGAGTTTAAACTGGTCCAGTACTGAACGAGAGCTAAACACAATTTAATGGACGCAGTCATCATGACGACACTCGGTTTGTGGACATTTTGAAGCTGTCGCCATCTTGTTTTTTTGCAACCAGTGAACAGGAAGTGACCATATCTGGACGGAGCAGGACGTAGAGACGCCGTATACATCTCTGGTAGAGACCTGTCAATCACAGTAGCCCCGCCCTAAAGCATCCCCTGCTTTATGGTCTGTGTGACTCTAAATGGACCATCATGTACTAAATGAACATCATGCTGTATTGAAGAAGACTTGAAACTAGAGATTGAGACATAAACTCATGTTTACAATGTTTACTGAGGGAATAAATCAAGAGAGAAGTAGTCATTTTCTATAGACTTCTATACAACCAGAGGAGTCGCCCCCTGGTGGACACTAGAGAGAATGCAGCGTTAACACATGAAGCTTTGGAGAACCCTGGAGAGAAATAAAACCTTTGTCTTTACCTTTCTGTTAGGAAGTACAAAAGTTTCCTTGTTTAATGAGCAATGAGGAAGAAACATTCAGAGTACTCTATATTTCTGTATTGCAGTATTATGAGTGTTCAATACACGTTAGTAGTAGAAGTACTCTGTAGTACCGCCTTGCATATTGTAAACCCCGTCTCACCCTGATGGAGGTCTCTCCTCCGTGAGGCTGCTGCAGGCGGAAGACTTGCGCCACCATGTGGTCGGTGGTGGGATGCAGCAGGATCCTACGAGAGGCCAGACCCACCATCACGTAGCATCCCATCGGAGACAAGCTAACGGAGATAGCATTGGGACCTGTCCACCGGGCAAAAAACAAAGAAATCACTATTGTCCTCCATCTTTGATCAGTAATCAATCAACAGCGTCTGCACGATCAGGACTCCGGACCGAATCTCTTGGTGTAGAGCATCTCTCCCAGGTTGTGTGGAGCCAGAGAGTAGATGGCCAGGATGCCCTCGTCCGGGAAACCCCGCTGGCTGCTGGGAATGAAGACCGCCAGCAGCTGGCCGTCCGCAGAGATGTCGCAACTGGCGTCGTTGTAGATTTTACAGTTTGGCACCAGGACGTTAACCGAAGCTGCAGAGGAGACGAATAAACATCATCGTCTTCATCATCCAGTAGAAAGTAGAGATGCAGACCACCATGCTACAGATGTTGACCAGATGTTAGAGGTCTCCTCTCCTCTCTGGCAGGAGGATAAACACCAGAAACTAACCTCCACTGTAGAGGAGGGATTGTCTGTAAACTCATATTTCATATTCATGTCCTACTTTATCTCCTTCATACAAATCCTGTAAAGAAACAGGTCAAGTATTAAATGTTTTGGAAAGAAGCTACGGCTGAATAAACGGTTTCATTTGGCTGCTAAATATTTACTCTGTTGTAGATCTTTAACACTTCCTGTTTCTAGACGACACTGCTGCCACTAAATTAAGAACAAATGGACATAGGATTTAAAACTATGAATAACTTCAGTGGCTAACCGCTAACCGCTAACTGTAAGTTAAATGTCAGTAAAGCTGCATCAGGTCTCAGACTACAGGAACAAGTGAAGAAGTGTAGTTTGAGGAGTCGCTGTCGTACCGTTGCTGATCTCTGGCAGATCAAACTTGGTGAAGTCCCACCACTGCAGGCGGTAGGTGGTGTTAGCGATGTTGCTAGCAACCGCAGACTGACCGTCCCCGATTGACGCACCTGAAAAAACAACAGTCAAGTTGAACACTGGGAGGCTCATTGGGGTCGCCATTTTGTTCTTTTAGCAACCAGTGAACAGGAAGTGACCACATCTGGACTGAGGAGTGACGTAGAGACGCCGTATACATCTCTGGTAGAGACCTGTCAATCACAGTAGCCCCGCCCTAAAGCATCCCCTGCTTTATGGTCCATTAGAGACCTGTCAATCACAGTAGCCCCGCCCTAAAGCATCCCCTGCTTTATGGTCTATTAGAGACCTGTCAATCACAGTAGCTCCGCCCTAAAGCATCCCCTGCTTTATGGTCTATTAGAGACCTGTCAATCACAGTAGCCCCGCCCTAAAGCATCCCCTGCTTTATGGTCTATTAGAGACCTGTCAATCACAGTAGCCCCGCCCTAAAGCATCCCCTGCTTCATGGTCTGTGTGACTCTAAATGGACCATCATGTACTAAATGAACATCATGCTGTATTGAAGAAGACTTGAAACTAGAAAATGCATTTCCTGCTGAAAATGCGTTGGAATGCTGAAATTTGAAATTAATTGCAAAGACATTGCTGAAAATAGATATCCAATTTTTTAAAAATTGCAAAAAGCTTAATAATTCTAAAAGTTGAAAGATTCCAACTATGAAAAGTCATATCACACCTCTCCTGAAAGAGCTGAACATTTTGATATTCTAACGGTTTCTGTGGCTTAAAACATTTCATCAGTGGTGATATTTGTAGTAGTAGAAGTATTAGTAGCATTAGAATAAGTACTAGTAGTAGCAGTAGTGATATTTGTAGTGGTCGTAGAAGTTGTAGTTGTAGTTGTAGTAGAAGTATTAGTAATTAGAAGAAGTAGTAGAAGACGTAGTGTCAGTAGTCATAGTAATAGCTGTAGTATTGGTCGTAGTATTTAATATAACAGTAGTAGTAGTAGTAATGGCAGTAGAAGATGTAGCAGAAGTAGTAGTACTAGTAGCAGTCGTACTAATAGCTGTAGTAGTATTACTACTTTTAGTTGCATGAATAGCAGTAGTAGCAGTTGTCGTATAAGTAATAGTAGTGGTAGTAATAGCAGTAGTGGTAGTAATAATATTGATGGTAGCAGTAATAGCAGTAGCAGTAATAGTAGTAGTGGTAGTAATAGTAGTAGTGGTAGTAATAATATTGATGGTAGCAGTAATAGCAGTAGTAGTAGTAGTGGTAGTAATAGCAGTAGTGGTAGTAATAATATTGATGGTAGCAGTAATAGCAATAGTAGTAGTGGTAGTAATAGCAGTAGTGGTAGTAATAATATTGATGGTAGCAGTAATAGCAGTAGTAGTAATAGTAGTAGTGATAGCAGTAGTGGTAGTAATAATATTGATGGTAGCAGTAATAGCAATAGTAGTAATGGTAGTAATAGCAGTAGTGGTAGTAATAATATTGATGGTAGCAGTAATAGCAATAGTAGTAAGATAAGATAAGATAAGATAAGATAATCCTTTATTAGTCCCTCAGTGGGGAAATTACAGGATTACAGCAGCATCGCTCACAAGTAATAAATGAAGATAAAAAAATCAAGTAGTATAAATAGACTAAACAGTAAATTTATTCCCAGACCCACGAAAAAAAAAGTTAAAGTTGGAAAAGACTTAGAAAAAAACCGGTAAATGACAGTCGTAAAAATGACAGTAAAGAAGAATACAAAATATACCAGTATATACAGGCGGAGGCAGAGTAGTAGTGGTAGTAGTAGTAGTAGTGGTAGTAATAATATTGATGGTAGCAGTAATAGCAGTAATAGCAATAGTAGTAGTGGTAGTAATAGCAGTAGTGGTAGTAATAATATTGATGGTAGCAGTAATAGCAGTAGCAGTAGCAACAGCAAAAGTTATAGTAGAAGTATTAGCAGCAGCAGTAGTAGTTGTCGCAGTATTAGTAAGAGCATTCATTTTTTTAACAAAAAAGCCTAATTTTGAGCTTGTTTAAATACAGTTATGGGGCTTTTATTTTGAAAGGGTGGGGCTGGGTGGGGGGAGAGGAGACATAATCATAATGTTTGACACATAAATAGAGGTTATTAAATGCCTGGCTTCATCACAAGCATTTCAGTTTGAATTCACTCTTTGGGGCTTTTATTTTGAAATGGGGTGTGTGTATGTGTGTGTGTGGGGGGGGGGGTCCTCTAAAAGTCTCTAAGACCTGAATGACTGTATGAGAGAGCGAGAGAGAGAGACTCTGATCTCTCTGGCAATCTTTCTCATTTGGAGATTGTACTATGTTTTATCTTTTACAGCTTACATAACTATTGTCCTGCTCTGCCATGTCTTTCCTCGTCTCGCCCTCTTGTGTCGCGGTGTGTGTAAATGTCACTCGAATCAGGAAACTTATCAGAATACTCATACCTGATTGGCTGAGCTGCATCACGTATATCTCTAAATCATGTGTGTGCGTGCGGCTTTTATTTTAAAATGGGGTGTGTGTGTGTGTGTGGGGGGGGGGTCCTCTAAGTCTCCAAGAGAGCGAGCGAGAGCGAGCTTAATCAGAAACACCTGTGTCCTTGCAGCCTTTTCATGGAGCTAAAACAGGGAAACGCCTCTCAAAAAATCCTCAAAACTCCCATAACCGTACCTGCTATTGCTCAGATATTAATAATTGAGAGGAAGGATGACTTGAGAAACAGATCCTGTAAAATTGTGTCTGTAGTGTAAAAAATGTGGCTTAACTGGCGATCTACAAATGGGGTACCGTGTTCTGTGGAAGATGTTTTTGAAGCAAAATTTAACATTGGTCTCTATGGAGCAGAAAGTTGGTTTTCCTCTCAATTAACGGCTTCTGTGTCAAATGTGGAAATCTGTGGGATTCTACAGTAATTTGTACATCCAGAAATTATGCATGAAGAGTGAAGATTGTGGACACAGTGGCAAAACACAAATCTTTTTTTCACAAGAATCTCAAGCTGCTCTTCACTCTAGCGGTGACATCATGCACTCTAAGCTGCGCAATACACACCCATTATAAAGTCAGAAAAGGGCTGAAAAATCATAAAAGTTAAATTGCTGCAGTTCAAAAAGTTTAAAAGATATCGGAAAGCTGAATTATGCGGCAATAATTCAGGGTTTTCTCAACATTTGAAAGTTGAAATGGTGTCTGTAGCTGAAAGTATGAGGAAGTTGAAGGATTTGAAAGTTGAAGAAGTTTAAGAGGATTTGAAAATATTCTCCATAGAAACCCATTCAAAGAAAAGTTGCTAAAAGCTTAATAATTCAAAAAGTTTAAAGGTCAGAAATATGCTAAGTCATAGCAGAGATGAGCTGAAGGAGCTGAACATTTTGATAGTTGAACAGTTTCTGTAGCTTAAAATATGAATGAGCAGAATAGTTTCAAAAAAAGGTGGACGGAAGAAATAGTTGAAGAATAAAGAAACAGGATAACAATAGTTGCTTAACAGCATTCCAACAACTAGAGATTGAGACATAAAGTTATATTTACAATGTTTACTGAGGTAATAAATCAAGAGAGAAGTAGAGTCATTTTCTATAGACTTCTATACAACCAGAGGAGTCGCCCCCTGGTGGACACTAGAGAGAATGCAGCTTTAACACATGAAGCTTTGACTTGTTTACCAGCGAGCACTCTGTTGACAGACGAGTGTGTTGCCAGGCCAGGCTGCCCTCTCTCATGGAAGATCCCGGCGTAGGGCAGGTACTCCGGGAGGAGGAACCGCCTGGAGGACCAAAGGGTTAAAGGGACAGTGAGTCACACTTATAGGGGTTTATTGGCAGCGATGGAATCTAATATTCATAACTATGTTTTAATCGGTGTATAAACACTCAAACCTGCAGGTCACCGTAGTTCTCAGACACTCTGAGCTGAGGGTTGTTGTTGTTTACTCTCCACTAGATGCCTCTAAATCTACACACTGTTCCTTTAAAAGCGCACATTGAATCCACATTCAAACTAAAACATAACGTTTGTAGTAGTAATAGTGGGAATGTTAGATTAGAGCGTCTCACCGCGGGACAAAGCGACCCAGAGAGGGCGCAGACATCCTGGCGTTACGGGTCGTCCTGTGTCTCGCTCGGTCTCCGTTATCACTGGAAGGAGAAGATGTTTACGTCACAGAAGATACAGGATGTATGACAGGAAACAGACAATAAAACTAACATGTCGACATTCAGAGACAGTTAGTGACAACGTCTCATCAGGTTACTGGAACTACATATTATAATCATTTATCTTGATGTGGAATTCATAATGTCTAGTTTAACCCATTTTAAGAACTCACTCCAGCTCCTCAAAGTCCACGTCACTGTTGTCAATGGAGCCGGACGGGTTACTGACAGGACTGTCGGAGGAAGACGACATCGCCCGAAGGCGGTTCTGCTGGTAGCGAAGAGAACGCTGACGAATACTGTCCCTCCTCGACAGGTACTGGATCATCCTCTGGGCGTAGTACGCAGCTGGAGAGAGTCTGGACAGCACAGAGGATCAGGGTAAAGGAAGTGGGTCAGGGTAAGTGAAGCGTACCTGTCTGGATCAGGGTAAGTGAAGTGTACCTGGCTGGATCAGGGTAAGTGAAGTGTACCTGGCTGGATCAGGGTAAGTGAAGTGTACCTGGCTGGATCAGGGTAAGTGAAGTGTACCTGGCTGGATCAGGGTAAGTGAAGTGTACCTGGCTGGATCAGGGTAAGTGAAGTGTACCTGGCTGGATCAGGGTAAGTGAAGTGTACCTGGCTGGATCAGGGTAAGTGAAGTGTACCTGGCTGGATCAGGGTAAGTGAAGTGTACCTGTCTGGATCAGGGTAAGTGAAGTGTACCTGGCTGGATCAGGGTAAGTGAAGTGTACCTGGCTGGATCAGGGTAAGTGAAGTGTACCTGTCTGGATCAGGGTAAGTGAAGTGTACCTGGCTGGATCAGGGTAAGTGAAGTGTACCTGGCTGGATCAGGGTAAGTGAAGTGTACCTGGCTGGATCAGGGTAAATAGGGTGGTCTCTTGACCCCGACATGTCGTAGCGAGACAATGACAACAGAGATGATTCCAACAGTCGCCTGGATAAAAGAAAACAGGAGGACAGGTGTCATAAGAGAGATACTTAAATGTTAATAGTAAAACTTACCGTGCGGCTTAAAGTAGATGTTCAACAGCATATATGGTCCACAGGCTATGAAACAAAGAAGTCAAGACTAAGATTAACTCAAAGCCACTGAAAGACAAAGACTGTACCTCCTCAGGGAGTCCTCATCGGGGGGGTCAACAGGCATTTCTTGGCTTAAGGCCTCTGGTGGCTCCGCCGATCTGCCGGCAGCGGCCTGCCGGTACACCCTCTCCCACTGCGCCGTGTCCTGGTTGTACACCAAGCCCACGGTCTGCTCTCCAGTCTGGGTGGGGGTCGGGGCTATCGGGAAGGCCACAGTTCCTCCACCACCACCACCTCCAGGGGGAGGAGGCTGCTCGCTGGGCTCTGGCGGCGCCCTACTCTCCGGGGTTTCTAGTGTTCTCCTGCTCTCCTCGGGCTGCCAAGGGGAAGAAGAAGATGAAGGAAAAGCGGAGGAAGAAGAAGAAGAGGAGGAGGGCTCCAGAGTGGAGGCAGAGGTGGAGGAGGCCTGGTTGGTTCGCTCCCAGCGCTGGGAGTCATGGTTGAAGGTCAGCAGGTTGTGGCAGGCCCGGCAGCGGTTCAGGTGTCCCCGGGAGGCCGGGGGAGGAACATTGTTCTCCAGGTTGTGTGGGGCAGGAGGAGGTGGGAGAGGAGGCTGGTAGTGGATGATAGTAGGGGAGGAGGTGGAGGATGATGAGGAAGGCCCAGGTCTATCTGGGTCCATGTTATTGTTCAACAGCTCTTGGTTCTGCTCTTGACTCCCGTCCGCCATGCCGCCGCCGCCCCCTAGTGGCGGCTCCAGGTCCTGCATTCGGTCGAACTCCATGAAGTAGCGGCTCAGGTTGCACTGCAGCACGTTGCGGAACGAGGCCGTGTTGCCGCGCGAGCCGTCCCAGAACGGGTGATGCCCGCTGCTGGTGCCGGCGGTGTCCCGGCTCCCGGGCGGCTCCCCTTGTTGGGGGAAACCCCGTCCTTCAGAGGCAGAGGTGTAGACGGGGGAGTGGGAGGAGCCGTCCTGCTGACGGAGCACCGACAGCAGGCTTATGGAGGACGAGGAGGTCCTGGGAGGCAGCATACCCGGACCGACCCCACCTTCCCTCATACTCAGCAGGTTGCGCGTCCAGTCGGGTCCCGGTCTCGGGGTGGAGTGCGACTCGACCGCGCTCGGCGCGGGGGGGTTCAGAGAAGTGCCGGCACTATAGTAGACTGAGGTAAAGGCCGAGGGTCGCTCCGAGGGCTGCCTGGGCTCCGTACGCGCCGAGGAGAAAGTGGAAGCCGGCGACGGTTGGGGGGCGTCGGACGTCCCCCTGCTGGGATCGGTCGGGGTCGCATCGGCCGCCAGGGAAGGGTTCCGATTGACGGAGCAGCGGCTGCACAGACAAACCATGCCCAGGTGCTGAGTGCAGCCCGGGAACGGAGGCCCACGCTCGGCGCCCGGGTACTGGGCCAGAGGCATGCTGGGAGATTCTCCCACGTTGCCCCCGCTGTCGCCGACAGGTCGCGGCTGCTCGCCTCCCGTCTGAGCGCCCGGGGAGCGAGACGACAGGATGTGGAGGAAGTTGTGGAGGATGGGCGTACGGCGGACCGGCTGGGACGGCAGGAAGGAGCGCTGACGGAAGTGAGGCATCTCCACGCTGTCCATGGGAACCTCGGAGTCCTCCTCGTTCTGAGAGAAAACAACAACAACAGCTCTGAGGACTCCGCTCAACACCCCCACTAACAGGAAACCAGGGCAACGGGTCTCACCTGCTGATTGGACGGATTCACTATCGCCGTCAGCAGGTTGTGACCAAGAGGGTCAAACCTCACCAACCTGGAAGGAACACGAGGACAAATAAATGACCAATATTCAAACAATAGTGAGCAGTAGAACACACAGAGTTATCACAATCATACTCACCGCTCTGGCTTTCACACTTCCTATTGTCAACAGAAACATGTTTTCATATTGTCCAGCTATAGGCAACATAAGTCAACACTTCCTGCTGTGTGTTTCACATTAAAAGCCTACCTATAAAAAAGGGAAGGGAACACCAGAGGAAGCAGAGCAATAACTGAGACCAACACGTCAGCGAGTTAGACTCAGAGTCACGCTGTGCCCACTATGTGGCGCTAGAGAACACAAACATGCTCTATCAAGCAGAGACCACTTCATGTAAACGTCTTTCACTCTTCTCGTTATGAACCTTATAGAACCGCAGTGAAGACAAAAAGGTTCATTCAGACATTCAGAATTGATTTTTATTATATATTTTAAAAAGTCAATACTTGGCGTTCATGCATCGATACAATATTGCAAAACAGCGATACTAAGCTGTATTGATTAGGGTTGGGTACCGAAACTCGGTGCCGGTATGGAACCGGTTCCTATACGTCCGGTACCTACCGGACCCAAACGCAACGCAGATTTCGGTGCTTCCTTTCGGTGCCTGAGCCGATTGAAATACTTTTGTGACATTACCGCCACCAACTGGTCAAATAAAATAAGTCATGAGACGTGTCGTATTTTGTCAGAGAAGGAAAATATGCTCATATTTCTACAAAATAAATGCTGAAGTTTGAAGCTGCAGTGTGTGTACAGAGTGTGTGTGTTTTGTATTTATTTATAGTAAACTTTAACAGTTCATATATTGTTCAATTTGAAGAAAAAAGTATCGGTTTAGGCGCCGGTATCGTTTTAAAAGTATCGTTTTAGCACCGGTACCGGAAAAAACCCAAACGATACCCAACCCTAGTATTGACCAATTGAAATTTCTGTCCATCTGTCCCCCCCCCCCCCCCCACCCACCGGACTCTCTCGGTGTCGCTGCCAGTCTTGACCACGGCGAAGGGTTCTGGTCTGCTCCAGTCCCAGAAGTGGAGCTCGTTGTTGGTGGCGATGAGGAGCAGCTGAGCGGTCGGGTGGAAGGCCAGCGATGCGATGGCCACGTTGCTCTCTGTGAACCAGTTCTCACTCCCGCCCTGAAGAGAACACACAGGTAATCAGCAGGTGAGTCAACTCCTCTCTGCTCCTCTATAGAACAGAACCATCATGAGAACTAGAACATGTCTAGAGTGCAGAATAACAGTTATGATGACATCAATCATGAAGAAGAAACACACAGGACAGGATGTCTGTCCTTTGGTGCTGATCCAGGACATCAACCTTGTTTTGAGTGGTTGACGACCTGCAGCTGGTGTGGGTGCATCTTGGTTTGGTTTAGGCTGTAGAACTTTGGGACAGTTGGGCCCAGAACTCATCGTCAGTAATGTTCTCTTGTGTCATTGAGTGTTTCGGCCTTTCAACACTATTCATCCTCCCCAGGGCGGCCAGCTGCAGGATGACCAGCCTCAGCTCTAACAGGTGGGGATTCTCAGGTGGGTTATGCCGACATGTTTGGAGTCCAGCACGGGTCATTCCGCTTGATCCACATCCACTGGCTGCTTCCTGCAGCCGCCTCTGAGATGCCTCGATGGTCTGCCGCAGAGCCTGACGTGGCTTCCCAGCTCCTTCAGCAGTCTGATGGTCGAAGAAGCCACAAATCCTCTGCGTCCCACTTCCACCGGACAGTTCTTTGTGTTCCAGCCGCGCTGCTTTGCTTCTGCATAGCGCAGCTTCTTACGTTCACAGGCCTCTTCAAGCACCTTCTCCCATGAGACGTGAGACGTTGACCTTCCGGTTCCCAGACGACCTCTTAACCCAGTGAGCCACGGTCGCCCGCACAGGTGAAGGGGACCAGAGGACCTGGTCTGGCCTGAGGTTGGTGGCAGCAATCTCTGGAGGAAAGATCAATTGCTGGCTGATGTGGACCAGCATCTTGTTACCCGACTCTGGCCATGATTAACTGTCCCGTTCCTCGCTTGGTGGAAGGATGTTCAGGGGACTGGCTACTCTCGGGGTAAGGAGTTGGTCGCACACCGCTTGGTGTCACTCGCTGATGCCCGGCCTTTCAGGACCTGGTTGTGTGTGGCGCCAGGTATATCTGCCTTGCGTGAGGCTGGAGTTGGGCAGAGGGCACAGGTGGGTCTTCTCCATCCCACTGATGAGGTTCTTTGGTGATGGAAGCGCGTCATAAGTAGCTCTGATGATAAAGCTGATTTTTGTTGCTTCCATTTCCCATAGTTCCCTCCAGCTGATCTTTCTATGTTTCTGTGAAATGTTGAATATATATATCCAACATTTCCAACAAAAATATGGAGGCTCTACGTGCTATAAATATTGAACTATTTACATTTGTATAACCGGTCCTGTTAACAGCCTGGAGTTCAGTCAGCATCTCCTCCTTGTTGTCACATGACTGCTGCTCTCAGATGAATCCATCATCACGTCATGTTTCACTGAGGAGCTCACGCTGGAACCTTTCTACTCTCTGGTTCAAGGAAGCGCTTTATTTTGGCTTCTTTTTCTGTAGAGCCTTTCCGTCACACATGATGTGTTCAAAGCCCATCGGAGAGATGGACATCTGACGATGATGAGTTCTTTACTATTGCGAAGGTATTGTTTGAAGGAAACATGCTTCTCAATCCCTCCAGCTGCTTTGTATTTATTACCTGAGCTTCACAGTTGACTGAATCCTTACATTGTTATTCATAACTCATCTTGTAGTACTCAGATCTCTTGACCACAGCGAGACAACGTGAGGCTCGAGAGCTGCGACTAATTCAACCGGATTATCTTTTGATGTCCACGTTAATCCAACGATACTCCAATTCACTGAATCGGAACCAGTGAACTGGACTCAGAGACTCGATACTCACATGAAGGTCCCAGATACGGACTTCTCCATCAAGGCACCCGGAGGCCACCAGGCCGGGGATGGTGGGGTGAAAGGTGACACACCAGGGGGTCCTACGGTGGCCCACAAGAGAATGTAGGCACTTCCCAGTCTTCACCTCCGTGATGTAGATGTTGTGGTTGACGTGAGTGGAAGCCATCAGGGTTCTGTGAGGAGCAGAAGGAGTTCTCTTTACAAAGAGCTCGTGAGACATTCTCTGGTTTCAGAGAGTGGGTGGAGCGCTCACCTGTCGGGGCTGAAGGCCAACAGGAAGGTGGAGCGAGGGCTGTCCGGCAGGTCCACCTTCTGTGAGGGGCACAAACACACCGAGGTAAGAGAAGTAATGGAGGAACATCCCAGAAGCACATGTTCAAAACTCATCAACACGACTGAGGAGCCTCCAGATGTCTTCCTTTGATCTACACACACCAATGAATGCTGCAGCAGCAACCAGACGCCTCTCAACAGCTGTTCTCCTCTAATAACCTGTTCTCCATACCTGACTGATCTCCATATGAATGAACACTATAATAACCTGTTCTCCATACCTGACTGATCTCCATATGAATGAACACTATAATAACCTGTTCTCCATACCTGACTGATCTCCATATGAATGAACACTATAATAACCTGTTCTCCATACCTGACTGATCTCCATATGAATGAACACTATAATAACCTGTTCTCCATACCTGACTCTGCCACTTCATCCAGCGGACCTTCTCCTCCACCAGCAGCTGCAGGAGCCTCATGGAGCCGAAGCTCTGGGAGCCTCGCTCCCGGCTGGAGAGGATCCGCACCGAGTTCCTCTGACGGGACGCCATGTTGCTGCCGCCGGCCTCGTGCTGATTGGCTGCTCACTCCCTCTGCTGCCA
>CM051698.1:28460811-28468311 GCA_028022725.1 Lycodopsis pacificus
TACTGTTGTTCATCTACTGGTGTTGTTCTTCTACTGTTGTTCATTTACTGGTGTTCTACTGTTGTTCATCTACTGTTGTTCATCTACTGGTGTTCATCTACTGGTGTTCATCTACTGGTGTTCTACTGTTGTTCATCTACTGGTGTTGTTCTTCTTCTACTGTTGTTCATTTACTGGTGTTCTACTGTTGTTCATCTACTGTTGTTCATCTACTGGTGTTCATCTACTGGTGTTGTTCTTCTACTGTTCATCTACTGGTGTTCATCTACTGGTGTTCTACTGTTGTTCATCTACTGGTGTTCATCTACTGTTCATCTACTGTTCATCTACTGTTGTTCATCTACTGGTGTTCATCTTCTACTGTTCTTCTACTGGTGTTCATCTACTGTTCATCTACTGGTGTTCATCTACTGGTGTTGTTCTTCTTCTACTGTTGTTCATCTACTGTTCATCTACTGGTGTTGTTCATCTACTGTTGTCCATCGACTGGTGTTGTTCATCTACTGGTGTTGTTCATCTACTGTTGTTCATCTACTGTTCATCTACTGGTGTTCTTCTACTGGTGTTGTTCTTCTACTGTTGTTCATCTACTGGTGTTCATCTACTGGTGTTACACACACACACACACACACACACACATACACATACACACACACACACACACACACACACACACACACCCCCTCCTCAGAAGTTCTCCTTGTAGAAGTTGAAGCTGAAGTGTTCACATTCAGCCTTGATGACTTTCGCCAGAGCCGTAGAGCCGCAGTAGAACACGTGGACTTTCCCTTTGTTCTCCTCCGACATCTTCTGGAACACCTGGAACACAACATCACCTGTCTCACTACAGGTGAGGAGCAACCAGCACCAACGTGCCTCATTGACATAGTCATACATGTACATATTTGTTATATATATTTATTTTATTAATAAAATAAACCCCTTATTTAAAGGGCTCAAATATTAGGCCTCGCCTCTACTTATAACAGTATTAAATAGTACTGTACCTTTAAACATTACAACATTCTGCACTATTAGACACAAAGAAAACCTGTTTGTCACAGCTCTGCCACCATTATCCTGTTTTGTCATATTTATATAATTAAACATAATATGTTTATATATATTATATATATTGTATATTTATACAGTATATATATATATATATATATATATATATATATATATATATATATATATATATATATATATATATATATATATATATATAAATAAATGTAATAAACATAAATATATATACATTATGTTTAGTACATTTATTGTCTACACATCAATGTGTCCTCACCTTCCCCCACTCAGGGCGTCCAGGTTGGGTCCTGGTCCTCAGTCCGGTGATGGAGTCCTTCTTCTCCTTCTCGGCCAGCAGGTCCAGCGCCATCTGCAGGCCGATGGCCTTCATGTCGTTCTTACTGAGCGCTGACGTCATGTACATGTGCATCTCCAGGAAGCGGCCTGACGGACAGCAGAGGATCAGGTCAGGATTATCTCTCAGAAAAAGGTTCTAATCAGCTGTTATACCGTTCTTCTTCTCTCCTCCAATCAAAAAACAGACACAAAACAGTTTCATTCTGACTCCAGATGTTTTATTCTCCAGATGTTTTAATAATCATAACAATAATAATCTGTTCACATAGACTGATCCAGGTTTTCTTCAGTAAACCTGGTTCCTGGTCCAAGTTCATTGACTTGATCTGGATCATGTTACTATGATTATGGATCAACATCCATAATCATCATCATCAGAATCATCATCAGAATCAAGATCATAATTATAAATCATCCTCCTCATCCACATAACAATCTATATTGTTACTGTGACCCTCCAGCTGCTCTACGGTCACAGAGACCTCCAGCTGCTCTACAGTCACAGAGACCGCCACTGGTGAGACCTTCATGTGGTCCTCCGGTCTTAAATATGGAAACAGTCTCTCAGTGAAAGTGTGTGTGAAGGTGTGTATGTGTGTGTTGGTATCAGGATCAGAGAAGGACAGCTTTCCTCTGTTCCAGTCCAGATTCACTCGGATCCTCTGGGGATCCTTCTCCACTACGAGATCAGGGTCTGGGTCCGATGATGGGGAGCGTGCTGAGTATTTAATCTCCATGACCCAGACCATATGGCTCCCCCTCTCTGGACAGACTCTGCTATCACCCCCAGAGACCAGGCTGTACTGTCTCCAACCTGGACGTCCCAGCTGTGAGTCCCCGAGTCAAATCCCTCAGAACCCAGAACAGACCAGAAGCTAATCCTCTCTGGATTATCAGGAAGCTGCTGTCTCTGTCCTGGACTCACGCTGGTCAGATCTTCAGACAGGATGAGGTCTGGATCAGCAGTGTTTGGGTCCAGAACCACAGGAGTGTAGGAGACCATGTCCTTCATCTTGTTCCAGATGTTGAAGGCCAGGTTGCCCAGGTGTTTGGCCTCGTCTATCAGAGCTCCTGAGAGCAGCTGTGGGTCCTCCAGCAGGGGGCGCTGCTGGACTCTTTCCACTGCAGCCTTGTAGTTGTTGAGGAATGAGACGTCTTCAGCTCTCAGCTCGTCCTCTGTGGCTCTGACTGTGTCTGAAAGAGCTGCTATCTCTCTGCTCAGAGCCTCCATCTTCTCCTTCATCATCTGACTCTTCTGCTCCTCTTCCTCCCTCGGTGCAGCCATCCTGGCCTCCTCTTCCTCCTCTAGAAACTGGTGAAGCTTCTTAAACTGCTCCTTAATCTGCCTCTCTGTGCGTCGGGCCTGGACCATGTGTTCTGCTGTTTGATCAGACTTCACTTGAACTTCTTCATGAACCTTTAACTTCTCCTTTCAGGGCTCCAGAGTTTCCTGAAGGTTCTTCTTGTGTTGTGGAGCAGCTTCATCGATGGGTCTGAATCTGTGCTCGCTGTGTTTCTCTGAGTCTCTGCAGACGAGACACACCGGCTGCTGATGGTCCAGACAGAAGAGCTTCAGCTCCTCAGAGTGCAGACTGCAGAGAGCTTCTACCTGATCGCTCTCCAATGAGAAGGCCTCACACCGGCTCTTCAACGCCCGGTTCAAAGCCGGTTCTGACTTTGAAGATATTGTCTTACAAACCGGACACTCTTGTGTTGGTTTCTCTCTCCACCAGCTCTGCAGACAGACGTTACAGAAGCTGTGGCTACACGACAGGATGAAGGGATCTTTAAAGACCTCATGGCAGACCGGACAGCAGAGGTCTTCTTCTAATCGAGAAGCCTTTTGATCTCTGAGTGAAGCTGAAGACGCAGCAGGCAGACGGCTCAGCCACTTCCTGTTCCCTCAGAGTTACTTTCCCCCTTTGTTGAGTCTTTGTTCTTGTAAAACTCTCGTTCAGTCTGTGGATTCTTCAGCTGGTTGAAGCGGTAGTATTCCCAGTATTCCCAGTACTCCCTCCTGCAAATGTGGTCTCTTAGAGGAAGTGGTGGTTTAGGTTCTGAAAGTGAATCTTATCGCTCGTCTAACAACCTGTTTCCTGGTTGGTCACAAGGAAGCTAAAAGGAGGAAATGCGTCTGCGTCATATTGCATCATATCTGTCACTCCAGCTGAGTGTGGTGGAGGGCCTGCACCCTGCGGAGCTGCAAGGTGGAGCGGGTGCGTTACAGCGCTGCACTCGTGCTGTCCCATTGAAGACTACTTCACTGCAGCCTTCTGCTCCCACATTTGGAGGACACATCTGATGTATGCTTCGCGGCCCAGCATATCCCAAGATGCATTGCGTCCCGGTGAAGATTTTATTAAGTCCGTTAAGTTAAGTATACTGAACATATTTTATTGTATTTATGTGTAGATATTAATAATCCTGCTGAGCAGGGATTCTAGGTGATGGGAGCAGCAATAGGGGGGCGGGGCGGGAACAGCTGTTGACGCAAACAGGAAGTCCTCTGTAGGGTAGGCCGTCTCATTGCGGAGACCGCACGGTCTAGCCTTTGCGGTCCTCAAAGGACCCGGCCCACGTGGACCATGAAGGCTGGGTCCTCCGAAGGATGCAGACCCTGAATTGGGTGTATACTGTGGAAAACCCCAAAATACTGATGCACGAATAGTATTTTAATGTTTCAGTCGGCCAGAACTCATCAAAACTCAGGTTTAGACCGCCAGGATTCTGGACATCTGGTCTCTGTCCTCAGAGGGTCTTTGTCTCTTTCAGTCTGGTTGAACCATTGAACTTTTTTAGATGTGGACATTCATCCTCTCAAACATCTGCATATTTGATCTACATTGAGCTGTATGAATAAATATAAATACGTTTTATTATAGTCTCACCTTCGGGCTCCTCGTCAGCCTGGTCCATCTCCAGTTTAGTCAGTAAACTCACGAACCATTCAAAGGACTTCTGGTCTCGGTTGATCCAGATGAAGTCCACCTGCAAAGGTCCAGAACGGACTCATCAAACACATTGTTATCGATCCTCTAACCCAGGGATTCCCAAAGTGTGGAGCTGCCTCTAGGGGGTGCGCGAGAGGAAAGATGGTGGTCTCATGGTGACTCCACAGTCCTGTCTCCTCAACATGACGTTCCCCCAAAACTAAAATGCATTCTCAATTACGTTTGACCATGAACGTATTTTCTCCCTGATCACGTTTGTGTTTGACGTATTAAACACGTTTCTCATCAACATATCTTTGCTGTACTCTCGTCTTTATTATGTTTCTGTGATCTGCCTCGCCTCTACCCGCCACCCACCAGTTGTTGCCCCGCGGTCTGTTCCGAGGGCTGAAGACCTGACGGTCGGGTGCCTCGCGGCGGGGCGGCTGGAGACCTCGCGTCCCGGCGCCAACGGGTGAACGCCGCCACTCAGAACCATAAAACCAAGTCCCGGATTTCACTCGGGGGATATTCTGGAGGTATTGTGACCAGGTGATGTGCCTCGTTGCTGGGGAGGTATGAGCCGAGAGTGCGGGGTGTTCTGGAGGTTTATATTACAACTCGGTGTTGTTCCCGTGCGTGGATGAGCGCGTTGCTGCCGGAGGAGGCAGGTTGTGGTAGTATCCCGACTGCGTAATAGGGAGAAGGAGAGGCAGTGGTGGAGAGGGAACAAGATGTTAAAGAGATGGTGGAATGTATGATTGGAGAGAGAGAAGCAAACAAGTTGGACGTGATCCCGCGTCCAACAACAGTGTCCCCGCATCGATGCTTTGTCCGAAGACATCCTGCTATATTAGTCGGTCGCGTGAAGAAGAGTTTTACTCTCTGCAAGTAGACGAGCCTACAGATGTGGCCAATCTGGCCAATCGTCTGGTGAACGTCCGTGACCTTTTCAGAAGGCACAGTGCAGGAAGAGTTTTTGTGTTTTTTATCTTGTAAACAAACGCCACACGCGAGCAAGCTGTTCTCTCATTGGTACGATTTTTATGCAGCTATAAGTAGGCTCTGTTTTTTTTTAAGGAGGGGGGGATTCGGGGTGCGTGAACCCGGTCGGGGTGTAGAAGGGGGTGCGTGGCCTAAAAAGTTTGGGAACCGCTGCTCTAACCGATCCTCCAACCAAACCTCAAACCAAACCTCCAACCGATCCTCCAACCAAACCTCCAACCGATCCTCCAACCAAACCTCGAACCGATCCTCCGACCAAACCTCCGACCGATCCTCTGACCGAACCTCCGACCGATCCTCCGACCGATCCTCCGACCGAACCTCCGACGATCCTCCGACCAAACCTCCAACCAAACCTCCAACCGATCCTCCAACCAAACCTCCATCCGATCCTCCAACCGATCCTCCAACCGATCCTCTAACCGATCCTCCAACCAAACCTCCAACCGATCCTCCAACCGATCCTCCAACCAAACCTCCAACCGATCCTCCAACCAAATCTCCAACCGATCCTCCAACCGATCCTCCAACCGATCCTCCAACCGATCCTCCAACCGAACCTCCAACCGAACCTCCAACCGAACCTCTAACCGATCCTCCAACCGATCCTCCAACCGATCCTCCAACCGAACCTCCCGTGTGGTGAAACTTACTTTGCGTAGCTTCATCTCGCTGTCTTTGATGTTTTCACACCAGGAGTAGTTACAGCTGGGACAGTTCTGCTTCCTCATGCGGTACCTGAGGAACACCAACACATCTCATGAAGGTTCAGGTCCATCTCCTCATGTGGACCAGCTCAGACCCCCCAGACTAGAGTCTGGTATCTCACCGGTACATGATGCTCTGCAGGATAGAGGCGAACGGTGTGATCCCGATACCGGCCCCGATCAGGACCGCATGCTCCGAGGCAAAGATCTGTCTGGTAGGGGTCCCATACGGTCCGTCTACGTAACACTGACACACACACACACACACTCTCACACACACACACACACACACACACACACACACACACACACGCCACACACCACACACACACACACACACACACACAGACACAGACACAGACACACACACACACACACACAAAACATCCAGGTACTTAATTTCATTAACAGTATAAATACATATATGATATACATTATCACTACATTAATATATAACATATATAAAGTGTAGTGTCGACATTAATATAGTGGTCCTGGCATTAATATTATATATAAATGTATAGTTTTATATCATATATATATATATATATTGCTCACCTTGATGTTACAGAATCTGTGATTCTCACCAAACTTGGCAGAAACCTGTATTTGTAAATGAGACAGTTAGAAACAGAAAGAAGAAGAAGAGATCTCTGAACCAACTGAGGTCGCTGGTCTGGACCTGGTCTCTGATTGGAGGAGCCTCTCCTCTCTCTGCCGGCTCCAGACCGTCTGCAAGAGGCTCCGCCGGGTCCTGGGATCCTGATGTTGGGGGGACCGGGACCGGGACCACGTCGGACCGGGACCCGTTCTGACGGTACATCATCAGTTGGACGGTGTCGTTCTCATTAGAGGCCACGGCTCCGTTACAGCTAGTGGAGCTGAACAAGTCCTCCTGAGAAGAGCACACACAACCTGTGAGTGAGTGAGTGAGCGAGCGAGTGAGTGAGAGAGAGAGAGAGAGAGAGAGTGTGTGAGTGAGTGAGTGAGTGAGTGAGTGAGGGAATGAGTGAGTGAGTGAGTGAGTGAGTGAGTGTGAGTGAGTGAGTGAGTGAGTGTGTGAGTGAGTGAGTGTGAGTGAGTGTGTCTGTGAGTGAGTGAGTGAGTGAGTGTGTGAGTGTGAGTGAGTGAGTGTGAGTGAGTGTGTCTGTGAGTGAGTGAGTGAGTGAGTGAGTGTGTGTGCGAGTGTGAGTGAGTGTGTCTGTGAGTGAGTGAGTGAGTGAGTGAGTGAGTGAGTGTGTGTGAGTGAGTGAGTGTGAGTGAGTGTGTCTGTGAGTGAGTGAGTGAGTGAGTGTGTGAGTGTGAGTGAGTGAGTGTGAGTGAGTGTGTCTGTGAGTGAGTGAGTGAGTGAGTGAGTGTGTGTGCGAGTGTGAGTGAGTGTGTCTGTGAGTGAGTGAGTGAGTGAGTGTGAGTGAGTGAGTGAGTGAGTCTGTGAGTGAGTGAGTGAGTGAGTGTGTGAGTGTGAGTGAGTG
>CM051698.1:28470811-28555811 GCA_028022725.1 Lycodopsis pacificus
GCAGACACACACACACACACACGCACGCAGACACACACACACACACACACGCATGCAGACACGCACGCAGACACAGACACACACACACACACACGCACGCACGCACGCACGCAGACACAGACACACACACACACACACACACGCACGCACGCACGCACGCAGACACAGACACACACACACACACACACGCACGCACGCACGCACGCAGACACAGACACACACACAGACACACACACACACGCACGCACGCACGCACGCAGACACACGCACGCACGCACGCACGCACGCACGCACGCACGCACGCACGCACGCACAGACACAGACACAGACAGACACAGACGCGCACGCACGCACACACGCACACACGCGCACACACACACACACACACACACACACACACACACACACACACACGCTGTCAGTGATTCGTTGTGTGTTAATGTGTGACATCACTCTTGTGACTCACCTTGGAGGGCAGCAGGTTGACTTCCACGACGTAAAGACCTCCCATACGAGACACCGCCAGGCCCACCATCTTCTCCAGCAGGAAGAGGAGACCAGGAACCACAAACCACTTCCAGAAGTTTGCACAGTGGACCATCAGCAGAGACCAGACCCACACGTAGGACAAGTGAGACCAGTAGAACACCTGAGGACAGAGGACACACGGTCTGAGACCAGGAGAACACCTGAGGACAGAGGACACAGTCTGAGGATCCCCCCCCCCCCCTCACCTCAAAGTGTCCGCTGCGCCTCACGAAGGTGGAGGAGCAGAGGACCATGAGACAGATCACCAGCTGGAGGACGACTCCGGTCAGAGAGGCTGAACCCTTCACCCACCCGATCCCCGGTCTGGTGGTCAGCAGGTACTCCCACAGCTGGTACTGTCCACTCTGAGACAGCTGCACTGGATCACACATGTGATATGATATATGATTAATAATATCAATCATATCCATATGACATGTTGTTCATGATGTAGATATCATCTTACTGAAGTTGAAGACGTGTGCGGTGGTGTGGACCAGCGTGTAGCAGAGGATGGAGTAGCCCACGATCTGGTGCAGCAGGATGTTCTGGTCCAGAGGGAAGACCCTCACCACCCAGGTGGCTCTCAGCCAGGTGAGGAAGCGACGCAGCATCAGCACCTGAGGACAGGACAGAGGACACGTCTTCAGAGACGAAACACTAACCACAACATGAGACACGATGGTTGAACTTCTTCTTCAGAGCTGATTATTGATTATCGATCTGCTGTTTCTGTTGGTTTCCTTCATAAAACTATCCTGTCTCCTCTGTCATGTGTCCTCTCTCTTGTGTCCTCTGTCATGTGTCCTCTGTCTCATCAGTCCTGTCTCCTCTCCCCCTCTGTCCCCCCTCTCCTCTGTCTCCTTCCGTCCCGTCCCTCCTACCATGATGAAGGTACAGTTGAAGTTGAGACACTGTCCACAGCCTTTAGCCACCATGAACCAGCCCCCCCCATGTCTGTGCTGCATCATGGCCATGATGAAGAGGAGCAGACTGAGGAAGGAGTAGAGACACAAGAAGAACAACTTCCTGCTGTTGTTCAGCCAGTAAGCTCTCGTCAGGTAACGAGGAGCTCCTCGCTTCTTCTGCTCCTCCTCAGGAGGCTTCAGCCAGTTAGCAGCGCTGAGGGGGGAGGGGGGGGGGGGGTAAATAACAGGACTAATGAATAACAGGACTAATGGATAACGGGACTAATGAATAACGGGACTAATGGATAACGGGACTAATGGATAACGGGACTAATGGATAACGGGACTAATGAATAACGGGACTAATGGATAACGGGACTAATGAATAACGGGACTAATGGATAACGGGACTAATGGATAACGGGACTAATGAATAACGGGACTAATGGATAACGGGACTAATGAATAACGGGACTAATGGATAACGGGACTAATGAATAACTGGACTAATGGATAACGGGACTAATGAATAACGGGACTAATGGATAACGGGACTAATGGATAACGGGACTAATGAATAACGGGACTAATGGATAACGGGACTAATGAATAACGGGACTAATGGATAACGGGACTAATGGATAACGGGACTAATGAATAACGGGACTAATGGATAACGGGACTAATGAATAACGGGACTAATGGATAACGGGACTAATGGATAACGGGACTAATGGATAACGGGACTAATGGATAACGGGACTAATGGATAACGGGACTAATGAATAACGGGACTAATGAATAATGGGACTAATGGATAACGGGACTAATGAATAACGGGACTAATGGATAACGGGACTAATGAATAACGGGACTAATGGATAACGGGACTAATGAATAACGGGACTAATGGATAACGGGACTAATGAATAACGGGACTAATGAACAACAGGACTAATGGATA
The DNA here is from genome assembly GCA_028022725.1 of Lycodopsis pacificus. Taxonomy (NCBI): domain Eukaryota; kingdom Metazoa; phylum Chordata; class Actinopteri; order Perciformes; family Zoarcidae; genus Lycodopsis; species Lycodopsis pacificus. The sequence goes on from CM051698.1 coordinate 28,473,212, forward strand.
ACGGGACTAATGGATAACGGGACTAATGGATAACGGGACTAATGGATAACGGGACTAATGAATAACGGGACTAATGAATAACGGGACTAATGAATAACGGGACTAATGAATAACAGGACTAATGGATAACGGGACTAATGAACAACGGGACTAATGGACAACGGGACTAATGGACAAAGGGACTAATGCATAACGGGAGTAATTACTCCCGTTAGTCCTGTTGTTCACTAGTCCCGTAGTGAACAACGGGACTAGTGAACAACAGGAGTAATGGATAACGGGACTAATGAATAACGTGAATAACAAGAGTGAATAACTAGTTGTTCACTAGTCCCGTAGTGAACAACGGGACTAGTGAACAACAGGAGTAAACGTTGGTGTTGTCCTACCTGATGGTGAGGTTCTCCATCACCTCTGGGAAGTTCTCCAGCTCAGCTTTGAGCTCCTCGAAGGTGATCGATCCGCTGTTGTCTTTGTCGGCCGACTCGAACAGCGCCAGCGTCAAGTCGTCCAGCTTCTCCTCCGGCAGAGAGATGGCGCTCTCACGCAGACACGACTTCAGGACCGTCCGCAGCTCGTCTGGATCGATCGAACCGCTGCCTATGAGAACAAAATCAATATAATAATGAACTGAACGAGGAGAGTTCTTTAGTGACGGAGTTTTTGTCAAACACCCTGGAGTAAATAATCCACATGTGGTGTTCTAGTGAGTATTAGCTTAGAATCTGTATATAAGAAGTGGACGTAGTCATCATGACGTCTCTCTAGTCAGTTTGTAGACTCATGTTTTGAAGCCTCAAGTTCGGCGATTTGTCCGTCACCGTCATCTCCAACCAATAAACAGGAAGTGACCATATCTGGACTGAGGAGGAGACGTGAAGACGCCGTATACGTCTCTGGTAGAGACCTGTCAATCAGCGTGTAGCCCCGCCCTAAAGCATCCCCTGCTTTATGGTCTGTGTGACTCTAAATGGACCATCATGTACTAAATGAACATCATGCTGTATTGAAGAAGACTTGAAACTAGAGATTGAGACATAAACTCATGTTTACAATGTTTACTGAGGGAATAAATCAAGAGAGAAGTAGAGTCATTTTCTATAGACTTCTATACAACCAGAGGAGTCGCCCCCTGGTGGCCACTAGAGAGAACGCAGCTTTAGAACACATCTCTCTGATGTGTTCTGGTGGTTTTCGTTACCGTCCACGTCGTAGACCTGGAACAGGAACTTGAGCTTGTCCGTCTCGCTGCCGTGGATCAGGAGGTTCAGAGCCTTCAGCAGCTCGTCCAGACTGATGGAGCTGCTTCCGTCAGAGTCGAAGAGAGCGAAGAAACGCTCGGCGAAGAACGACTGCAGAGAAAAAACACACAAACACTTCTTGACCAAGAAACACAGAGTTTATTGTGTCCGTGAGTTCTTTCTGATACACGAGATTTAAGTTTCCACAGTTCCTTTTATAGTGTGTGGAGACTTTTCTGCTAATATATAAATATTAAAATACTTTCATCAGTGGATCCATAAGCTCAATCAGGGACAGATAGTGAATTAACATTTATTGATATGGAACGATTAATATATAAAATATTAACCTGATTCAAGATTAAATCGGTTTGTTTTCTTCTTCTTCTCTGCCATTAATCGCGTCAGACCCCTCAGAGTTATCTGGTGACCGTCTGGAGGGTCTCGACCCCTAGGTTGAGACCCTCCGGACTAAAATATGTGACTGTATATAAAGTACATAAAAGTACACATCAGTAACATTGATGTTTTGTAATAATGTCTCAAAGAACCAGACATCAGACTGATGGGACAAATTAATCATTTGATGTATTTATTATACTAGTACTACGCTGATGTATTCATTACAGTAGTACTTGTACCCCTGTAGTTAAAGTACTTCTTGCCGTCCTCCCTCTGACCTCTTTGACGTTCAGCGCCGTCTTGAACTCGTTGATGTCGATCTCCTGGTCGTCTCCAGCGATGCTCTCAAACTGTTTGGTGACCCAGTCCAGCCAGCGGGCGTCCTCGTCCACACTCATGCTGCTGCAGGACAACACACAGTACTGCTGTAGTACTGCTGTAGTACTGCATAGCACTGCATAGTACTGCTCATAGTACTGCTGTAGTACTGCTCATAGTACTGCTGTAGTACTGCATAGTACTGCTCATAGTACTGCTGTAGTACTGCTCATAGTACTGCTGTAGTACTGCAGTAGTACTGCTGTAGTACTGCATAGTACTGCTGTAGTACTGCTGTAGTACTGCTGTAGTACTGCATAGTACTGCTGTAGTACTGCATAGTACTGCTGTAGTACTGCTGTAATACTGCTGTAGTACTGCATAGTACTGCTGTAGTACTGCATAGTACTGCTGTAGTACTGCTGTAATACTGCTGTAGTACTGCAGAGTACTGCTGTAGTACTGCTGTAATACTGCATAGTACTGCTGTAGTACTGCATAGTACTGCTGTAGTACTGCTGTAATACTGCTGTAGTACTGCATAGTACTGCTGTAGTACTGCTGTAGTACTGCTCATAGTACTGCTGTAGTACTGCTCATAGTACTGCTGTAGTACTGCATAGTACTGCTGTAGTACTGCATAGTACTGCTGTAGTACTGCTGTAATACTGCTGTAGTACTGCATAGTACTGCTGTAGTACTGCTGTAGTACTGCATAGTACTGCTCATAGTACTGCTGTAGTACTGCATAGTACTGCTGTAGTACTGCTGTAATACTGCTGTAGTACTGCATAGTACTGCTGTAGTACTGCTGTAGTACTGCTCATAGTACTGCTGTAGTACTGCACATAGTACTGCTGTAGTACTGCATAGTACTGCTGTAGTACTGCTGTAATACTGCTGTAGTACTGCATAGTACTGCTGTAGTACTGCTGTAGTACTGCATAGTACTGCTGTAGTACTGCTGTAATACTGCATAGTACTGCTGTAGTACTGCGGTAGTACACACATGATGAATACTACGGACAGACTGATCAGAGGAAACAGAGGAAGATCTTCACCTTCATCATCTGACTAAGTACATTTACTCAAGTACTGGAATACTATTATAAGATACTTGTACTGTGCTTGAGTATTTCACTACATCTCAGAGGTAAATATTGTACCTTTTACTTGAGTTACTTTAAAAACTTAAATACACTTGAATGTCGTCATAAAACACAGAAGCAGCTGAGAGAATAATCAGTGAAAGGTTTGTAATACAGACACGGAATCTAATGTAATAACAACAACACAGATTATTAGTACGAGTATTATTCATATGAATACAAACATCACGTGCTCTCACATCTGTATCTGCTGTCAAAGCGTCGTGAACACCAGGTTATCTGAACATATTCAATATCCTCCGTGTGATGAAAACACAGCTCAGCGTTTATGATGTATTCACATAATAAAGTGTGAATACACATAAAAAGCAACATCTCTCTTCTGATCAAAGAACAACAAACAGAATCAAATGTTTCAATCTTCACAGGCTGAGCTGTGAGAGCAGAAGAACATTCGACTGCTTTTAAATGAAGGAAGAAGAGAATCACGTTCACCTGCTGAGAAGATTCCGTTTCCTCCAGCGGCTCCGATGCTTGTGTTCCTCCTCTTCATCGCCTCCTCTTCCTCCTCTTCATCGCCTCTTCTTCCTCTTCTGTCAGCTGCAGCTGACGTCCTCACGCTGAACGTCTCTGTGGACGAACCGGGACACTGCAGCAGAGACGGGGACCAGACCAGACCCCAACAGACCAGAACCACACCAGACCAGACCAGACCAGACCAGAACCCGAACAGACCAGACCAGACCAGAACCCAACAGACCAGAACCACACTAGACCAGACCAGACCAGAACCACACCAGACCAGACCAGAACCACACCAGACCCCAACAGACCAGAACCACACCAGACCAGACCAGAACCACACCAGACCAGACCAGAACCCAACAGACCAGACCAGACCAGAACCACACCAGACCAGACCAGACCAGAACCACACCAGACCAGACCAGACCAGAACCCAACAGACCAGAACCACACCACACCAGACCAGACCAGACCAGAACCAGACCCCAACAGACCAGAACCACACCAGACCAGACCAGAACCACACCAGAACCAGACCAGACCAGAACCCAACAGACCAGACCAGAACCAGAACCCAACAGACCAGAACCAGACCAGAACCACACCAGACCAGAACCCAACAGACCAGAACCACACCAGACCAGACCAGAACCACACCAGAACCAGACCAGACCAGAACCCAACAGACCAGACCAGAACCAGAACCAGACCAGAACCAGACCAGAACCACACCAGACCACACCAGACCCCAACAGACCAGAACCACACCAGAACTACACCAGACCAGACCAGACCAGACCAGAACCCAACAGACCAGAACCACACCACACCAGACCAGACCAGAACAGAACCCAACAGACCAGAACCACACCAGAACAGACCAGACCAGACCCCAACAGACCAGAACCACACCGGACCAGACCAGACCAGAACCCGAACAGACCAGACCAGAACCACACCAGACCAGAACCCAACAGACCAGAACCCAACAGACCAGAACCACACCAGACCCCAACAGACCAGAACCACACCAGACCAGACCAGAACCACACCAGACCAGACCAGAACCACACCAGACCAGACCAGAACCCAACAGACCAGAACCACACCAGACCAGACCAGAACCAGACCAGACCCCGACAGACCAGAACCACACCAGACCAGACCAGAACCAGACCAGACCAGAACCCGAACAGACCAGACCAGACCACACCAGACCAGACCAGAACCCAACCAGAACCCAAGAAGACCAGAACCAGACCAGACAGGGTTCAGATACTAGCGATAATGTTTCATGTCTTCATGCTAAGCTATGAGACTTTTCCCCTTTTTTTCTAGTTGTTATGCTAAATTAAGCTAGCAGTTCCTCTTGTTTACAGTCTTCACGCTATGCTAAGCTAGCTGTTCATAGTTTATTCCAATCATTATGCTATGCTAAGCTAGCTGTTTAACCTTGTTTCTAGTCTCTGTGCTAAGCTAGCTATTTCTCATGTTTTCAGCCTTTAAGCTAAGCTAGCTATTTCCCCTTGTTACCAGGCTTTATGCAACATAAGCTAGTAGTTCCCCTTTGTTTCCAGACTTCATGCTAAGCTAAACTAGCGTTTCCCTCTCGTTTCCAGACTTTATGCTACGTAAGCTAGTAGTCCCCGTCTTTCCAGACTTCACGCTAAACTAAGCTAGCTGTTCCCCATTGTTCCCAGGCTTTATGCTAAGCTAATCAGCAGCTGCTTGTAGCTTCAGCTTAAGCGTACAGAGAGTGAAATCAATCATGTTCATGAAGTTAAACGTGTGTAGAAACCCTCTTTATTAGAGCACAATAGCAAACATCAGGGATGAACCGAGCTACAGTAAACATTATCCCTTCTGTGTGAAGAACACGTTAAATAACTGCAGTGTACAAACTTTAAACCATTTTCACATTTAACAACAGATCATTTTACGTGAGATAAACAGACGTCCAATTTGTTGATTTAACATGTCTACGTTTACAGTAAAAACCCGGCTGAATCTGGTTCAAAAGACTGTTTCAATGTGAAATATAGACACTGAAATGACTATAATATACGTCCACGCTGCTCTATGAGCGATTCATCCTCTGGGGAACATGAATGATGGTACAGAATGTCATGATACTCCATCCCACAGTTGTTTTATTTGTTCTCAGAGTTCCCTGAGGCTTAAAACATGTCTGTAGATTTCATCTCCATAACAAATCTGAAGGAAATAGACTTCAGTGTCAGTGGTGTCGGTGTTGTTGCCTCATGCTGATGGAAGCAGAGAGCAGACCAGGGTTCGCTCGTGGTCCTGGTCCAGATCCAGGTCCTCCATGATGGCCTGCAGAGCCTCCAGTCCCTCCACAGTCACAGTCAGACTGCCGACCACCTGGCTGCTGTCCTCCACGTCCAACACTGCAGGACACATGGTTTCATTTGAGAGCGCTGTGTGTGTGTGTGTGTGTGTGTGTGTGTGTGTGTGTGTGTGTGTGTGTGTGTGTGTGTGTGTGTGTGTGTGTGTGCAGACCCTCCAGGCTGGTCTCAGTCAGGTCTTGTTGTCTCTCCAGGATCTCAGGGATCCTGATGAAGGCCACCCCGACATCCTCACACTCCCTCTCCTGCTCCTCTTCCTCTGGAGGCTCGCTCACCACCGTGAACCAGATTCTGTCCCACAACAACAACAACATCAATCATCATCAACATCATCAACATCATCATCAACAACAACATCATCATCATCATCATCAACATCAACACCATCAACACCATCAACATCATCAACACCATCATCATCATCAACAACAACATCATCATCACCACCATCATCATCATCATCACCAACAACAACAACAACATCATCATCAACATCATCAAACAACACCATCATCATCATCAACAACATCATCATCATCATCATCATCATCATCATCATCAAACATCAACATCAACATCAACAACAACATCATCATCATCAACATCATCATCAAACATCAACATCAACACCATCATCATCATCAAACATCAACACCATCATCATCAACATCAACATCAACACCATCATCAACAACAACAACAACAAACATCAACATCAACACCATCAACAACATCATCATCATCATCAACATCATCATCATCAACATCATCATCAAACATCAACATCAACACCATCATCAACAACAACAACACCATCATAATCATCATCATCATCAACATGTATGGATTATTAATACTGTCAGTATGATTCATGTTATAATCCTCATTTTAAGGCTGCAAACATATTTTATTGTCCTCATCAGAGAATCTTGTCTCCAGTCTTCATGCTAAGCTACGCTACCACCACTGGATTCTGTATGAATGATTAAAACTGCGAGTATGATTAATGTTCTAACCTTCATGTAAACTCACGTTATCGTCCTCATCAGAGGCTTTCTCTTTGATTCTCATCGTCTATGAATTCAGTTTCTCAGAGTTTCATGTTTCTCGTCTCACTTCCTGTCTAAACAGAACAAAGCCCACCTCTCCATCTGAGGGTTTCGTCCCTGCAGGACTCGTCTCAGCAGCTGCCTCCTCGCCCCGTTGTTCTCCGGGTCCACAGGAACGACTGTAGAACAACAAAGACAGAGGTCATAGGTCAGAGGAAACACTCGGGTCGGGATTTAACTCCTCCCACAAAATCTACATTAAATAATATTCAAAGTGGTTTGTTATTAACCGACCTGAAATCAATGCCGTTATTCAGTGAGTGTGATTATGTGTGTGCTAGTGTCTCAGTAATGATCTGGGGTGTTTTCATTAATGCTAACTTATGCTTCCTTGCACCCTCTCTCCTCACTCTACCTAGGACACGAGGAGCCAGGAGGCTTCTGAGAGGAGCCGAGAGCGAGGAAACACCGGAGTGTCCTCTGTTAAAGTCTTTGTAACACTCGAGTTGTAATAATCTCAAGCCATGAGAGGATATGTTGTATTTCTTTAAGATCAAACTTCCTGTCCTCATGAAACTGATCGAACACATTTATTAATGACATTCAGCTGATGTCACTCATGTTTTTATACTGAATTCCTAGAAAGACTAAAAATCTGGGTGGGACTCTCTGGCACAGCACTTAACTGGTTTGAATCCTACTTGAAGGACCGAGAATACTTTGTGTCTGTAGCTGATTACACATCAGAGCTGACAAAAATGACATGTGGTGTTCCCCAAGGTTCAATACTGGGGCCTCTTCTGTTCAACATCTACATGCTTCCACTAGCTCAGATTATGGAAAACAACAAAGTGTGTTATCATAATTATGCAGACGACACACAAATCTACATAACTATGTCACCAGGGGACTATAATCCCATACAAGGGCTGGGTAACTGCATTGAACAAATCAACAACTGGATGTGCCAGAATTTTCTTCAATTAAACAAAGATAAAACAGAAGTCATTGTTTTTGGTACCAAGGACGAACAATTGAAAATCACCGCTCAGCTTCAATCACTGATGTTAAAACCCACAAACCAAGCCAGAAATCTAGGTGTAGTTATGGATTCAGACCTCAACCTGAACAGCCACATCAAGACAATTACAAAATCAGCCTCCTATCACCTGAAGAATATATCAAGGATTAGAGGACTTATGTCTCAACAGGATTTGGAAAAACTTGTCCACGCATTTATCTTCAGCAGACTGGACTACTGTAACGGTGTGTTTACAGGTCTCTGTAAAAAGTCCGTCAGAAAGCTGCAGCTGATTCAGAACGCTGCAGCTCGAGTCCTCACTAAGACCAGGAGGGTGGATCACATCACCCCAGTTCTGATGTCTTTGCACTGGCTTCCTGTCCAACAAAGAATTGACTTTAAAATCCTGCTGTTGGTTTACAAAGCACTGAATGGTTTAGGGCCAAAATACATCTCTGATCTGCTGCTACCTTATGAACCATCCCGACCCCTCAGGTCGTCTGGGACCGGTCTACTTCCGGTTCCCTTATGAACCATCCCGACCCCTCAGGTCGTCTGGGACCGGTCTACTTCCTGTTCCCAGAGTCAGAACTAAACATGGAGAAGCAGCGTTCAGTTGTTCTGCTCCACATATCTGGAACAAAGTCCCAGAAAGCTGCAGGTCTGCTGAGACCCTCAGTTCATTTAAATCAAGATTGAAGACTTTTCTGTTTGCTGCTGCCTTTAATTGAACCACATTCAATTAATATATTAATCAATTTCCTGCATTTCTGCATTTTACTATGAAACTGTTTACACTGTGTTTTAATGAATGTTCTTAATTGTTTTTAAATCTCCTTTTCTTTTGCCTTATGTTTTGATGCTTTTAATGGTTTTATGTGAAGCACTTTGAATTACCTTGTTGTTGAAATGTGCTATACAAATAAACTTGCCTTGCCTTGCCTGCCTTGCCTTGAATGTAAATACTAGGGGTGGGGGGGGATCAACACAGCATAGTATCACGATATTAGATGAGGTACATTGTAACGTTATCGTGATGTGGTCACATGTCATCTGTAAAATGTAGTTTTGATGATAAACTTGAATGAATCCAGTAGTTTGAAGGAGATGTTTTCACATGAATATAAAATAGATATTAGACATGAATTATGAGCCGTTTAACTTCCTAACACGAGCTCTAAGCACATTATACTTCATTAAAAATGGAGATTTATGTATCAATAAATATACAATCTTTTATTTCTGAATCATTTGAATTGTGTGTTATTGTGCAAAGTACCTCTACAGATGTGACTTTAACATGAAAGGTAAATTAGTTGATAATAAATATTTTTGTTAATTGGCTTTAGGTCTAATAGAAATGAACTGAAGTGAGATGAACCGAGTGAAAACTTTATCTTAAAAGATGAAACAAATCATTTGCAGTTGAAAATAGGTAGGACTTAAGTATCACCATAATAACGTATCGTGACTTAAGTATCACCATAATAACGTATCGTGATAATATCGTATCGTCACTTAAGTATCATGATAATATATCGTGACTTAAGTATCGTGATAATATCGTATCGTGACTTAAGTATCGTGATAATATATCGTGACTTAAGTATCACCATAATAACATATCGTGACTCAAGTATCACCATAATAACGTATCGTGACTCAAGTATCACCATAATAACGTATCGTGACTTAAGTATCACCATAATAACATATCGTGACTTAAGTATCACCATAATAACGTATCGTGACTCAAGTATCACCATAATAACATATCGTGACTCAAGTATCACCATAATAACGTATCGTGACTTAAGTATCACCATAATAACATATCGTGACTCAAGTATCACCATAATAACGTATCGTGACTCAAGTATCACCATAATAACGTATCGTGACTTAAGTATCACCATAATATCGTATCTTGACTTAAGTATCGTGATGATATCGCATCGTGACTTAAGTATAGTGATAATATCGCATCGTGACTTAAGTATCGTGATAATATATCGTGACTTAAGTATCACCATAATAACGTATCATGACTTCAAATGTTATAATCCTGTAAACATTCTCTTGCATTCAGCACCAATATTTGCTGTATTACTGACAGTAGTACTACTAAGTTATTGAACATCGTTGAATGACTTCTGATGCCTGGAAAGACTGGAATCAACTAGCTTAGCTTAGCATAATATTAGTGCAGCCTCTGACCTTTGCTGTAGTTGTAGTTGATGGTCTTGCCCTGGGGGGGTTTGGGCAGAGACAGGGGGGTTTCCTCCGTGGGTAGATCCAGCAGAGAGTACTCCACAAACAGACGCACCACGCTAACGTCTCGGGACACCCGAGACTCCGACCTCAAGCTCAGAGACACAACCTCCACCCGGAGCCTCTGCGAGGGCTGTGGAGGAGGTTCGTTTGGATAATAAGTCTCATGGTAATAGTTCATACTCACAGTAGTATAGAATGCATCTCTTCTGTTACTGTGTGGGACAGTTCACATCTGTTTGACCTGCACAGGCTCTTAATACTAAAGTAATAATTCATATTTCTAAATGTAAGTATGCAATCACATAACCGGCTTCTTTTGAAGTCGGTTATGTTAGATTCACATCATCAGCCTTTCTTTAGGTCCGCTGAGAGCAGACTGTCATTCATATATCACTCATCATTGAAGGTGTATTTATAAAAACTACAGAATGACGAAGGAAACTGTTGAATAGTAATAATCCCTCTGCTGTGAAACATCAGACTGACGTGGAATTACAGAATGTTCAGATTGTCGTGTTTCACTTTGGTTTCTTTGTTTGTCAGCAGGAACACAGAAGAAACTACCGGCCTGATGAAGTGCGTCGCATGAACCAGAGGAGCAGATCGTCCGACTGTGAGAACTTTTATTTTATGTTATCTCTTCAGCTTCTGTTCCACTGTTCACCTCATATGAACAACAACTCTCTGAGCCCATCATTACAGCTGCAAACATTACTGGATTCATGGATTTTAGGTCTGTGTCCACATGGAGCTCAGGAAAGAGAAGCTGTGTGCAGCTGCTCCTCCTCTAGACGACCTCATACCAACGTTACAGTAAACCTAATATCTATGAGTTATATTAACCTGATGCTCCTCATGTTAGTTACACTAAACCTAATATCTATGAGTTATATTAACCTGATGCTCCTCATGTTAGTTACACTAAACCTAATATCTATGAGTTATAATAACCTGATGCTCCTCATGTTAACGTTACAGTAAACCTAATCTTTCATCTCTTTCTCTAACGATATAAATTGATGGATAATGTGAATAACTTCTGTTTACCAACAGCAGAAGCTGCACAACACTCCTCTGCGAGGCGTTCACTGACCTTCCTCCCCGCCGGCCGTCCGTGAACTATGCAGTCATCGCTGTCGGACTGAGAGGAGGCGCTCTGACCTCCTCCGGCTGCCGAGGCCTCGTCCACCTCTGATCCAGCAGGGAGGTGAACACACACGTTAGAGCAGCAGAAGAAGACGATGCTCTCACAGGGTGCCGTTAACATTGATGAAGGCTGCTCTGCACATTATTGACACACTCAGTGTTCATGTCTCTGCTCAGCAAACAAACACCTGCACCTCGGAGTGAGTTAGTGTGAATCCAAATAACACCAAAGTACTACAGAGAACCTCCACACAACAACATTCAGTGTTTATCAGTGTTATTCCAGCTCTATCTTCATCACAGTCTTCATCATGTCACTTGACCCCTTAATTCGATCCACCAACACTTCCTCACCTTCCACGATGTCCTCAGAGATGTCAGAGTCGTCAGAATGAGACCGAGAGTCGGCCGGGACCAGCTGGCCTTCAGAGAAGTGAGACTCTTCTTCTTCTGCATCCTCTTCCTCTGCAGCGCTGTGAGGAGGAGGAGGAGCTGACGAAGGCTGCACACACAGAACACACTGGTTCATTACACATCAGTTATTCTGCTGCAGAGAGGAGGGAGAGTCGGAGTCACACTAGAAGTTCATACATCTACTCCAGAATGTTTCTGATGAACTTCTTAAAGGGACAGTGTGTCACATTTAGGGGGTTTATTGGCAGCAATGGAATATAATATTCATAACGATGTTTTAATCAGTGTATTAACACCTGAAACTAATAATTGTTGTGTTTTATTTAGCTGAGAAAAATACATTCATATCTACTGAGGGAGCGGGTCGTGTTTCATGGAGTCGGCCATCTTGAACCGCCATGTTTCTACGGCAGCCCAGAGCGGACAAACACGAGCAAACACTGGCTCCAGAGACGTTCATGTTTTCACATCATCTAAAAGGAGGTGATGGGTTCCACAAGCGGTATTACACTCGACCTACATTCATACACTTCACTGCAGTGAATGACCGGAACACTCCCTCACCACAGCGGGCTGTCGTGTCTGCTGTATATGATTCATTATACATTAGTATATATTCATGACAGTGATGTGTACAGAGACTCTGTACCTCTCCAACAGGAGGGAACGTCTCTCTCCTGTCTGCAGACACATCGTCCTCCACCTGAACAGAGGAAGCAGCTGAGATCGGCTTTATAACACATGACCACTTGTACTGTCAGTTAAACAAGTTCAAGCTTTCATATCGAGTCGATGTAGAACAGAATGAAACCAGAGTTTCGTCTCTTGTTCCTTACTGCAGCACCAGCTCTCAGCCAGTGACCCCCCCCCCCCATGAACGACCTCCGCCTGGCAGACGAGCTGAACGAGTTCTACTGTCGCTTTGATGGACAACGGGACAGTCCTGACCCCACCCCCCACAGCTCCTCCATCAACCAGCTCAGCAGGGGAGGGGGGGCTCTGTACCACATCAGCTCCATCACCAGGAAGGCTCAGCAGAGGATGTACTTCCTGAGGCAGCTGAAGAAACTCAACCTGCCAAAGACAATGCTGGTGCATTTCTACAGAGCCATCATCGAGTCCATCCTCTGCTCCTCCATCACCGTCTGGTACGCTGCAGCTACCGCCAAGGACAAGGACAGACTGCAGCGCATCATCCGCTCTGCTCTGGCAGGAGGCTGAGGTCCATCAGGCCAAGACCTCCATCAGGTCCAAGACCATCTCTTCATCAGTAGAATCCTCACCTGTTCCTCTGGAGCTGACGGATCGATGAATGTCACCTTTCTAACAGCCGGTCCGTCCTTCACTCGCGTCCTCGGTCTGAGTTTCGGCCGCTCGGCCTGATGGGAAAAAAACACATTCAGCAGCTAAACACACCCAACGTTCCCTCGGATGGTTCAGAGAGTCTGCTGACCTGTGACCCGGAGGGTGAGACAGGGGGGGGTGTGTCCTCCTCTTCGTGCCGCTCTGTGGTCGTCCTCTCCGTCACCTCGGCGGCCGTGATGGAGGATGATGGAGGAAAGTAGGTGGAGCTCCACTTCAGAGTCACTTCAATGAGGCCGGAGGAGAGGCCGGAGGGATCGGTGAGCTCGAAGAGTCCTGAGGGAACAAAGACATACGATAGAAGACAAATACTAATACAAATAAAAATACAAATACAAATACAAATACGTCCATGAATCAGAATCACAATCAGCTTTATTGGCGCATACATGCAGCTCTGTATGAGCTTAACTTCCTCCTGCAGGTCACTGCCACGTACAGACTACAGGTTCATGCTTCACCTGCACTCCCCTGGGTCCTAAGGCCCTCCATGTACCAACGTACATTTATAACTAATACCACACATATTACGGTCATCAGCGTCATTATGTGTCTGACCACAATACCAAGAAAAGAAAAATAAAAGATTCATTAAATGATTGTTTGAGTTTTTAAAGTGTTTTGTGTGTAATATGTATAATAAGCATCATCTAGTATCACTACTGAGAATCTAACAACATAAAAACATGACGTAGATATGTTTGCAGTTCTCAAGATGTATATTTAAATATCATCTCTTACACATGAAGATAAAGTTGTGAACACCTGAATATCTCTGATCAGAATCATTATAACTAGTGGTGTCACGGATCACGGATCGATCCGTGATCCGTGATCACAAATCGATCCGTGATCCGTGATCACAATTCACAATTGTGATCCGCGGATCAATCGAGTATTTATTTATTTTTTACAGCGTAATCATCACAGTGTGTAATAAAGTTCTACTGCTGCTGTTCCTTTTCAAGTAACAAGTCCCTGAATATCAGTGCAGAGTGTCAGTGAACACATATACAGCAGGAGTGTGTTCAGTGAACGGAGCAGGTCAGAAGCATTTAACGGTGACGTCATGGCGAGCGGAGGAACGTCAGAAGCCGCGGCGTCATTTAAGTCGCAAGTTTGGGACATTTTGTCTTCTCTGTAACGTATAATGACGGATGAGGGCGGTGGACAAAGCGTTACGGCATGTAGGCGTTATTTAAAGAGAGACACGACAACGGCAAAGCATCGGCATGTCCACACATGAAGAGACACCATCCCGTCTGTCAGCGACGGGGACACTCCGGTGTAGAAAACAAAGGATTTCTAAATCTGGTTAAAATGCTTGAGCCACGCTACGAAGTCCACTCACGCACCCACTTCAGTGTGAAGCTGTTCCAGACCTCTACGAGAAGGAAAAGACTGTAGAGACCGCTTTCACCACGGAGGAGTGATTCTTAGTCCGGCGCTGTAGACACGCCCCCTCTGTGAGCGTCACACACACACACACCTGGTTCAGGCGCTGTAGACACGCCCCCTCTGTGAGTCACACACACACACACACACCTGGTTCAGGTGCTGTAGACACGCCCCCTCTGTGAGCGTCACACACACACCTGGTTCAGGTGCTGTAGACACGCCCCCTCTGTGAGCGTCACACACACACCTGGTTCAGGTGCTGTAGACACGCCCCCTCTGTGAGAGTCACACACACACACACACACACACCTGGTTCAGGTGCTGACAGAAGCATCAGAGTGAAGCTCGACAGGCCCAATAATATTCCAGTCACCACAGAAAGGTCGAGCCTCTCCCCAGACGATGGAGATATTCTCATCTTTGTGAAAGTAATGTCACAGTAATGGAACATTGTTGTGTATTTGAATGACATCACCTGACAGGAAGTAAACACAGACCCAAGCTGTTGCCGAGCAGTTCAGTTGAGTGTAAACAGTGGAAGCTAGCTCACTGGCTGTTTCTTTCTTTCAGTATTGATGAAAGGACGAGGATATCAGAATTGAGTATTCTTGAATGTTTTATTTTTATTTATTTATTTATTTTGTTTCAAATTGGACATCTTCAATATTTGTGTTTTCATGTAAGACTATAGCCCAAAGTTCTTTGCTTTAAGTGTTCTTGAGGTTCTTTAATTAATAATTGGAAAGCAAAGTTATATTTGTCTCCTCCCCTTTTCTTTGTTGATCCGAAAAATGATCCGAACCGTGACTCCTGAACCATGATCCGAACCGAACCGTGAGGTTTGTGATCCGTGACACCCCTAATTATAACTGTGTTATAACTGCTGCTGTGTGAAGGGAACACTGCTGCTAACAACAACCTGATGTGTTTAAAGCAGCGTCGGAAATACACGAGGGCAAAGGGCAAAAATGCCCCTAAGAAATATCATTTTGCCCCCGATATCACGAGGAGAGGCAAACAATGCCCCCGAACGTTCTAAACGAATAAATAAACGGAGGCTTCTTCATCAGACCTGAGACTGTGGTCAACTCACAGACCCTCACATGTGAGTGCACCTCTACGCTGACATCCACGGTAAACTCATTCAAACGCACAGATCAGAGCGAAGGACTTTGAAAGTTAGCGAAACATTAACGTGAGACAACATCCGGTTTCTTCAGACCAACATCCGGTTTTCAGAATAAGATGCCAACAAAGTATGAATCATATTCACATTAAGTATGAAACATGCTGCATCTCGTGAGTTAAAGGGAAACACACCTGAAGTGTCTTTATTCTGTGATTTGACGGTTGCTGGAAATGAATAACACCTGACTGACAGTCAACTAAGATATTTTACTGAGTAAAACCTCTGAACTGAATTTGTACCTTCAAATGGCACATTTTTAATATTTTTAAGGTGCTATGAAATTGTTTTTCTCAAAAATTCCACACAATGACTGATGTATATGTAATCAAGGCATCGTTGACTTAATTGTTAATAGTTGTTTAAAAAATGTAATAATAACAATAAATAACCAGAAAGAAATAAGAATAAATTGAATGTGATTGAATTATGATTTATGTTTGTTTTTTGTTGAATAAATCTAAGAAAACACTTTGAATCTGTAGACTACTGCCTAATAGTCTTATTATTACCATTTGATGACAATTGCTCATATACTGTAAGCCTAAATAACTATATTTATTATTTTGAACAAAGGTTCAATGTTATTTCACAGTCAGTGGGGGCAAAACTTGCCCCCAAAAAATCTGTAAATTCCCTGCCCTGGTTTAAAGTGTTGTTGACCTTTTGAACAACGGTCAATAACATTTGGTTTGTAAACACATCAGGTGATTTGATACATGTTGTGAAATCAACACAACAGAAGAGCAATGTGTGTTGAAATGCTATTCTATGAATAATGAAGCAGGCGAGTTGATCTGTGCAGCACATTCCAACAACGAGGTCATTCAAAGTGCTGCATCACAGCATCAGACTCACCTGTGACCTCCTGGTCCTGGACCAGAGGCAGCAGAGGGACCCGGGTCTTCCCCAGGTACGTGTCCATCTTCTCCTCTTTGTAGTCGAACACGTAGAGCACCAGGTCCTCAGACCTCAGGTACCGGTCCAGGTCCTGGTCCACGTGGACCGGGTAAGACTTGAGGTCACCGAGGTCTGGGTCACAGCGTTCGTGCACGGTGGCGGTCGGGTAGTCGGGGAAGTCATAGAACTTGTAGACCACGTAGGGACTTGGACACCCGGACCCGCCGGACCTCTTTAGGTCTCTGCAGCGGTGGACCGTGATGAAGAGCTTGTTCAGGGAGCCTTCAGGTACCTGTGAGTCCTGGTTCAGGGTGGCGCCGACGTGACCCGACACCTTTACCTTCTCTCTGTAGAGACGGAACGTCTCCGTCATCGGGACCTTCAACCTCAACCAGTAGTCCACAGAACCAAAGGACCGGGTCTCCTCAGATACACCTGGTGAACAAGTAACATCTAGTCACATATCAACTATATAGAGCCAAAGGAAGAGCCTGATCTGGTCTCTGGTCCGGTCTCTGATCTGGTCTCTGGTCTGGTCTCTGGTCTGGTCTCTGGTCTCTGGTCTCGTGTCTCGTGTCTCGTGTCTGGTCTGGTCTCAGTTCTCTGATCTGGTGTCTGGTGTCTGGTGTCTGGTCTCTGGTCTCTGGTCTCTGGTCTCTGGTCTCTGGTCTCTGGTGTCTCGTGTCTCGTGTCTCGTGTCTCGTGTCTCGTGTCTCGTGTCTCGTGTCTCGTGTCTCGTGTCTGGTCTCGTGTCTGGTCTCTGGTCTCTGGTCTCTGGTCTCTGGTCTCTGGTCTCTGGTCTCGTGTCTGGTCTCGTGTCTGGTCTCGTGTCTGGTCTCGTCTCTGGTCTCTGGTCTCTGGTCTCTGGTCTCTGGTCTCTGGTCTCGTGTCTGGTCTCGTGTCTGGTCTCGTGTCTGGTCTCGTGTCTGGTCTCTGGTGTCTGGTCTCTGGTGTCTGGTCTCTGGTGTCTGGTCTCTGGTGTCTGGTCTCTGGTGTCTGGTCTCTGGTGTCTGGTCTCTGGTGTCTGGTCTCTGGTGTCTGGTGTCTGGTGTCTGGTCTCTGGTCTCTGGTCTCTGGTCACTGGTCACTGGTCACTGGTCTCTGGTCACTGGTCTCTGATCTGGTCTCACTCACCGACCAGCGGCACGGTGCCCTGAACTTTCCCGTCTCGCTCCATCAGCTGGTGCAGGTGGATCCGACCTGTGGCCACGGTCCTCCAGTCCAGACCCTGAGCCTGGTGCAGCTCCAGGTTCACCGATCCTCCGAGCAGGAAGTCCAGCAGCCGCTGGTCCACCGTGACCACGTAGCGAGACGTGAACCCGAACCGCGGCGTGCGTCCCACACACACCGGAGTGGAGTGAAGCTCGAACAGGTAGAAGGAGTAGGTGATGAAGGTGGAGGGCTCAGAGTCCCCCAGAGACCTCAACACAGACGGAGACAACGTGGCTCCGACCACCTGGACCTCCACCAGGTTCTCCTCTCGGTCCAGAGGAGGAGACTCCTCTTCATCATCCTCCTCATCCTCGTCTTCAGCTGGGACGTCCCGTCTGAACACGGAGGTTCTGGTGCCGTCAGACACGCCTCTGAGCTGAGCTGAGGAGGAGCAGGAGGAGCAGGAGGAGCAGCAGGAGGAGGAGCAGCAGGAGGAGCAGCAGGAGGAGGAGCAGGAGGAGCAGGAGGAGGAGCAGGAGGAGGAGCAGGAGCAGGATTAGGAGGAGCAGGAGGAGCAGGAGGAGCAGGAGCAGCAGGATTAGGAGGAGCAGGAGGAGGAGGAGGAGCAGGAGGAGGAGGAGGAACAAAGATCAAACAAAGTCTCATGAGGACATGAACACATGAGGACATGCACACATGAAGACATGTTCAGCACCAGCTGTGAGGGTGAACACATGAAGACACTAACCCTCCAGTCTCTGGATCTTAGCGGCTCTAGAGTCCAGCAGAGCGGCCTGATGCTGCAGCTTCTGATCCCACGTCGCTCTGTTAGTCTCCATCTGGTTCAGCACGGCCTCCAGCTCCACCTGGATTATTTTGAATATATATATATATATATATATATATATATATATATATATATATATATATATATATATATATATATATATATATATATATATATATATATATATATATATACACACACAGAACGATTCACACAGAACAGAACGACGACCATGTTGGATTCACTGATGATGAGGATGATGAAGAGACGTGAATATGAAGGTCTGCATGTAAACAGGAATATGCCCTCCTTCCACAGAGACCAGGTGACGGTGGATCATAGAAACAAAGTGTGATGGTCCTGCTGAGCCTCACCTTGTAGTCCCTGCTGATCCGGCCCTCCATGCTGAGGAGGTTCCTGGTCTTCTCCAGCTCCTGGATGGTCTCAGCGTGAGCGGCTCGCAGCTCTCTGACTCCATCCTCCTCCACCTCCTTCAGGAAGATCAGGTCTCCACTCCTCTGGGACTTACGCCTCTGTGGGGAGACCAGGGGTTAGACCTCAGGACCAGGGTGGACCAGGGTGGACCATCACCCCTCTACAGCTTTACTACTCAGTACTGGAGTCATTGAACACTCTGAACATCTTTTCGGTCACATGAGTCTCCTCCTTGTTGTCCCATGACTGCTGGTCTCAGATGAATCCATCATCACGTCATGTTTCACTGAGGAGCTCACGCTGGAACCTTTCTACTCTCTGGTTCAAGGAAGCGGTTCGAGACAGAAGAATACAATGCTTTTGATGAAACACCATTTTAAGCTTAGTTTTAGTTTCTTTTTGTGACGGAAGAGTTCGTCACACGTGATGCGTTCAAGGACCGTGGGAAAGATGAAAACACGAGGATGAAGACGTTTTGTACAGCTAGCAGCTCGTTGAGGTGTAGTTTGTGGAGTTCAGTCTCCAGGTAACAAGGAACAAACGCTCACCTTGATGAGCAGCAGAGCCTCGGTGAGTTCAGCCACGTCGTACTCCGTCTCCTTTAACAGACACAACACCAGTGAAGCTTTGGAAGGCAGTGACCTTATTAATATAACTGGTATGAATAGGATTAATATCTCACCCTGCTGTAGAACGTCAGACGACCATTTAGCTCCTCCAGCTGCTGCTTCTGCTCCACAGACTGGAGTCGAAGTTTCTGATTTTCTTCTGTCAGCTTCTCGTTTGTGTCTGAAATGAAAAATCATTATTCATATATATATATATATATATATATATATCCTCATGAACATGAAAGCTACATGTAAACATGGTGGAGGCTGTTCATCATTACCTCTCTCAGCTTTGATCTTCTCCAGGATCTCGTTCTTGTCGACCAGGTCGGCCTTCAGAGCCGCCTCCAGCTGAGAGACCTGAAGCTTCAGCTGCTGATCCTGGATCTGATAACGCCGCTGAAGGGACACGTCGAAGGCACTGGAGACACACGGAGACATGAAGACGCTAAAGTCATGGCGTCTCACTACAAACACGATTGTCTCTGTAGGAGCTAGCATCACCTTCTTAGCTTAGCATTCGTTAGTGAGAATTAAACGCATCGGGTCTGTTTTTTCTGGGTTAAAATAACAAAATCTGAAAATCATTCTCCACCTTTTATGTTCATGTCCAATCAGTGGTGCAGGTAAAAGTCCCTCAGTGCAGGAAGATGAGTCCTGCTGCTTATGGAGCGGGCACAGTACCTACATGTCCCAGCATGCATTGCTCCTGACTCCCTAAAGTCCCACCAGCCGTCTCTTCTTTGCACGGCTTTAATGCAACCTCTGAATACTCCGATATTCGTTTTGGACGACACGTGCACCATGAAAATGTTATTTTATTCCATGTTTATTTGATCGGGACAAATATATGTACTTGTATATAAATGCAGTGTATTACAGCATTTGAGCTACTGTCCTTAGAAGGGTCTTTCAATACCAACTAGACCACTATGTTGTTGTCCTGTTAGCACTCTGAAAGGGTGAGGAGGGTCTAGGACTGAGGGTCTAGGACGGAGGGTCTAGGACGGAGGGTCTAGGACGGAGGGTCTAGGACTGAGGGTCTAGGACTGAGGGTCTCTCTGGCTCCGTCAGACTATAGATCTCAGTTCTTCGTCCCACAGACTTCATCACTGATGCAGGAAGAACAGATTGAATCTTTCTGGGTCAATAACATCGACCACATTTACCATCAGCAGCGATCAGACATCCACATGTAAAAGGTGGACGTGGTCCCTTTGAGGATTGTGGTGAACATGCCGACTGGTTGAACTGGGTTCAGGTTACAGTGGGACATGAGACCAGCGTGTCCTCACCTGTGTACCAGCTTCTCGTTGTTGTCCCTCAGCAGGTCTCTCTCCTGCTCCAGCTCACTGATCCTCTCCTGCAGCTGCACACCAGAGAACAGACCTTCATACATGAAGTCAACCCTTTAGAGTTACATCACATTGTGTTCCCATCTCATCAAACCTGCTCCGTCTTCCTCGTGGACACGGTGGAGCTCTGCAGCCTCGTCTCCAGGTCCAAACTCTTCGTCCTCTCGTCCTTCAGCCGAGCCGACAGCTCGTCCACCTTCAGCATCGCTGCGTCGTGAGCAGCCTTCAGCAACCTCTGTCTCTGAGACACGTAAAGTAAAAGTCTTAAGTCTTAAAGTAAAAGTCTTAAGTTCTCATCAATAAAACCTGAAATGTTTCTACTAACAAGTACCCTAATACCTCACATGTGATTAAACCCACAGCGAGCAGCTCTTTGAGCAGATCTCTGATATATTTGTGTTTTCAAAGGACTTGCTCCTCGCAGAGATGCACGTATTGATTGTTCATCACTACATTGATCTGTGAGCAGATCTCACCTCCTGTAGTTGTAAAAACCGTCCCTCCAGCTCTGAGACCATGTCAGACCGCTCAGACAGCTGCTTCTGTAGTTTGATCATCGACACGTTACCGTGGACCTGAGACCTGAGAGAGAAAAACACAGATGAGGCGTTAGAGAGGCGTCAGTGAGGCGGTAGTGAGGCGGTAGTGAGGCGGTAGTGAGCCGGTAGTGAGGCATTAGAGAGGCATTAGAGAGGCGTCAGTGAGGCGGTAGTGAGGCGGTAGTGAGGCATTAGAGAGGCGTCAGTGAGGCGGTAGTGAGGCGGTAGTGAGGCATTAGTGAGGCGGTAGAGAGGCATTACAGAGGCGGTAGAGAGGCGTCAGTGAGGCGGTAGTGAGGCGGTAGAGAGGCATTAGAGAGGCGGTAGTGAGGCGGTAGAGAGGCATTAGAGAGGCGGTAGTGAGGCATTAGAGAGGCGTCAGTGAGGCGGTAGTGAGGCGGTAGTGAGGCGGTAGTGAGGCGGTAGTGAGGCATTAGAGAGGCGTCAGTGAGGCGGTAGTGAGGCATTAGAGAGGCGGTAGTGAGGCATTAGAGAGGCGGTAGTGAGGCGGTAGAGAGGCGGTAGTGAGGCGGTAGTGAGGCATTAGTGAGGCGGTAGAGAGGCATTAGAGAGGCGTCAGTGAGGCGGTAGTGAGGCGGTAGAGAGGCATTAGAGAGGCGGTAGTGAGGCGGTAGTGAGGCGGTAGTGAGGCGGTAGAGAGGCATTAGAGAGGCGGTAGTGAGGCGGTAGAGAGGCATTAGAGAGGCGGTAGTGAGGCATTAGAGAGGCGTCAGTGAGGCGGTAGTGAGGCGGTAGTGAGGCGGTAGTGAGGCGGTAGTGAGGCGGTAGTGAGGCATTAGAGAGGCGTCAGTGAGGCGGTAGTGAGGCATTAGAGAGGCGGTAGTGAGGCGGTAGTGAGGCGGTAGTGAGGCGGTAGAGAGGCGGTAGAGAGGCGGTAGTGAGGCGGTAGTGAGGCGGTAGTGAGGCGGTAGAGAGGCATTAGAGAGGCGGTAGTGAGGCGGTAGTGAGGCGGTAGTGAGGCGGTAGTGAGGCGGTAGTGAGGCATTAGAGAGGCGTCAGTGAGGCGGTAGTGAGGCGGTAGTGAGGCGGTAGTGAGGCGGTAGTGAGGCATTAGAGAGGCATTAGAGAAGCGTCAGTGAGGCGGTAGTGAGGCATTAGTGAGGTGGTAGTGAGGCATTAGTGAGGCGGTAGAGAGGCATTACAGAGGCGGTAGTGAGGCGGTAGTGAGGCGGTAGAGAGGCATTAGAGAGGCGGTAGAGAGGCATTAGTGAGGTGGTAGAGAGGCATTAGAGAGGCGTCAGTGAGGCGGTAGTGAGGCATTAGTGAGGCGGTAGAGAGGCATTAGTGAGGCGGTAGTGAGGCGGTAGTGAGGCGGTAGTGAGCCGGTAGAGAGGCATTAGTGAGGCGGTAGTGAGGCGGTAGAGAGGCATTAGAGAGGCGTCAGTGAGGCGGTAGAGAGGCATCAGAGAGGCGTCAGTGAGGCGGTAGTGAGGCGGTAGTGAGCCGGTAGTGAGGCGGTAGTGAGGCATTAGAGAGGCATTAGAGAAGCGTCAGTGAGGCGGTAGTGAGGCATTAGAGAGGCGTCAGTGAGGCGGTAGTGAGGCGGTAGTGAGGCGGTAGTGAGGCATTAGTGAGGTGGTAGTGAGGCATTAGTGAGGCGGTAGAGAGGCATTACAGAGGCGGTCGTGAGGCGGTAGTGAGGCGGTAGTGAGGCGGTAGAGAGGCATTAGAGAGGCGGTAGAGAGGCATTAGTGAGGTGGTAGAGAGGCATTAGAGAGGCGTCAGTGAGGCGGTAGTGAGGCATTAGTGAGGCGGTAGTGAGGCGGTAGTGAGGCATTAGTGAGGCATTAGTGAGGCGGTAGAGAGGCATTACAGAGGCGGTAGAGAGGCGTCAGTGAGGCGGTAGTGAGGCGGTAGTGAGGCATTAGAGAGGCGTCAGTGAGGCGGTAGTGAGGCGGTAGAGAGGCATTAGAGAGGCGGTAGTGAGGCGGTAGAGAGGCATTAGAGAGGCGGTAGTGAGGCATTAGAGAGGCGTCAGTGAGGCGGTAGTGAGGCGGTAGTGAGGCGGTAGTGAGGCGGTAGTGAGGCATTAGAGAGGCGTCAGTGAGGCGGTAGTGAGGCATTAGAGAGGCGGTAGTGAGGCATTAGAGAGGCGGTAGTGAGGCGGTAGAGAGGCGGTAGTGAGGCGGTAGTGAGGCATTAGTGAGGCGGTAGTGAGGCGGTAGAGAGGCATTAGAGAGGCGTCAGTGAGGCGGTAGTGAGGCGGTAGAGAGGCATTAGAGAGGCGGTAGTGAGGCGGTAGTGAGGCGGTAGTGAGGCGGTAGTGAGGCGGTAGTGAGGCGGTAGTGAGGCATTAGAGAGGCGTCAGTGAGGCGGTAGTGAGGCATTAGAGAGGCGGTAGTGAGGCATTAGAGAGGCGGTAGTGAGGCGGTAGAGAGGCGGTAGTGAGGCGGTAGTGAGGCATTAGTGAGGCGGTAGAGAGGCATTAGAGAGGCGTCAGTGAGGCGGTAGTGAGGCGGTAGAGAGGCATTAGAGAGGCGGTAGTGAGGCGGTAGTGAGGCGGTAGTGAGGCGGTAGAGAGGCATTAGAGAGGCGGTAGTGAGGCGGTAGAGAGGCATTAGAGAGGCGGTAGTGAGGCATTAGAGAGGCGTCAGTGAGGCGGTAGTGAGGCGGTAGTGAGGCGGTAGTGAGGCGGTAGTGAGGCGGTAGTGAGGCATTAGAGAGGCGTCAGTGAGGCGGTAGTGAGGCATTAGAGAGGCGGTAGTGAGGCGGTAGTGAGGCGGTAGTGAGGCGGTAGAGAGGCGGTAGAGAGGCGGTAGTGAGGCGGTAGTGAGGCGGTAGTGAGGCGGTAGAGAGGCATTAGAGAGGCGGTAGTGAGGCGGTAGTGAGGCGGTAGTGAGGCGGTAGTGAGGCGGTAGTGAGGCATTAGAGAGGCGTCAGTGAGGCGGTAGTGAGGCGGTAGTGAGGCGGTAGTGAGGCGGTAGTGAGGCATTAGAGAGGCATTAGAGAAGCGTCAGTGAGGCGGTAGTGAGGCATTAGTGAGGTGGTAGTGAGGCATTAGTGAGGCGGTAGAGAGGCATTACAGAGGCGGTAGTGAGGCGGTAGTGAGGCGGTAGAGAGGCATTAGAGAGGCGGTAGAGAGGCATTAGTGAGGTGGTAGAGAGGCATTAGAGAGGCGTCAGTGAGGCGGTAGTGAGGCATTAGTGAGGCGGTAGAGAGGCATTAGTGAGGCGGTAGTGAGGCGGTAGTGAGGCGGTAGTGAGCCGGTAGAGAGGCATTAGTGAGGCGGTAGTGAGGCGGTAGAGAGGCATTAGAGAGGCGTCAGTGAGGCGGTAGAGAGGCATCAGAGAGGCGTCAGTGAGGCGGTAGTGAGGCGGTAGTGAGCCGGTAGTGAGGCGGTAGTGAGGCATTAGAGAGGCATTAGAGAAGCGTCAGTGAGGCGGTAGTGAGGCATTAGAGAGGCGTCAGTGAGGCGGTAGTGAGGCGGTAGTGAGGCGGTAGTGAGGCATTAGTGAGGTGGTAGTGAGGCATTAGTGAGGCGGTAGAGAGGCATTACAGAGGCGGTCGTGAGGCGGTAGTGAGGCGGTAGTGAGGCGGTAGAGAGGCATTAGAGAGGCGGTAGAGAGGCATTAGTGAGGTGGTAGAGAGGCATTAGAGAGGCGTCAGTGAGGCGGTAGTGAGGCATTAGTGAGGCGGTAGTGAGGCGGTAGTGAGGCATTAGTGAGGCATTAGTGAGGCGGTAGAGAGGCATTACAGAGGCGGTAGAGAGGCGTCAGTGAGGCGGTAGTGAGGCGGTAGTGAGGCATTAGAGAGGCGTCAGTGAGGCGGTAGTGAGGCGGTAGAGAGGCATTAGAGAGGCGGTAGTGAGGCGGTAGAGAGGCATTAGAGAGGCGGTAGTGAGGCATTAGAGAGGCGTCAGTGAGGCGGTAGTGAGGCGGTAGTGAGGCGGTAGTGAGGCGGTAGTGAGGCATTAGAGAGGCGTCAGTGAGGCGGTAGTGAGGCATTAGAGAGGCGGTAGTGAGGCATTAGAGAGGCGGTAGTGAGGCGGTAGAGAGGCGGTAGTGAGGCGGTAGTGAGGCGGTAGAGAGGCATTAGAGAGGCGTCAGTGAGGCGGTAGTGAGGCGGTAGAGAGGCATTAGAGAGGCGGTAGTGAGGCGGTAGTGAGGCGGTAGTGAGGCGGTAGAGAGGCATTAGAGAGGCGGTAGTGAGGCGGTAGAGAGGCATTAGAGAGGCGGTAGTGAGGCATTAGAGAGGCGTCAGTGAGGCGGTAGTGAGGCGGTAGTGAGGCGGTAGTGAGGCGGTAGTGAGGCATTAGAGAGGCGTCAGTGAGGCGGTAGTGAGGCATTAGAGAGGCGGTAGTGAGGCGGTAGTGAGGCGGTAGTGAGGCGGTAGAGAGGCGGTAGAGAGGCGGTAGTGAGGCGGTAGTGAGGCGGTAGTGAGGCGGTAGAGAGGCATTAGAGAGGCGGTAGTGAGGCGGTAGTGAGGCGGTAGTGAGGCGGTAGTGAGGCGGTAGTGAGGCGGTAGTGAGGCGGTAGTGAGGCATTAGAGAGGCGTCAGTGAGGCGGTAGTGAGGCGGTAGTGAGGCGGTAGTGAGGCATTAGAGAGGCATTAGAGAAGCGTCAGTGAGGCGGTAGTGAGGCATTAGTGAGGTGGTAGTGAGGCATTAGTGAGGCGGTAGAGAGGCATTACAGAGGCGGTAGTGAGGCGGTAGTGAGGCGGTAGTGAGGCGGTAGTGAGGCGGTAGAGAGGCATTAGAGAGGCGGTAGTGAGGCGGTAGTGAGGCGGTAGTGAGGCATTAGTGAGGCGGTAGTGAGGCGGTAGAGAGGCATTAGAGAGGCGGTAGTGAGGCGGTAGAGAGGCATTAGAGAGGCGGTAGTGAGGCATTAGAGAGGCGTCAGTGAGGCGGTAGTGAGGCGGTAGTGAGGCATTAGAGAGGCGGTAGTGAGGCGGTAGTGAGGCGGTAGTGAGGCGGTAGTGAGGCGGTAGTGAGGCATTAGTGAGGCGGTAGTGAGGCGGTAGTGAGGCATTAGAGAGGCATTAGAGAGGCGGTAGTGATGCGGTAGAGAGGCGTCAGTGAGGCGGTAGTGAGGCGGTAGTGAGGCGGTAGTGAGGCGGTAATGAGGCGTCAGTGAGGCGGTAGTGAGGCGTCAGTGAGGCGTCAGTGAGGCGGTAGTGAGGCATTAGTGAGGCGGTAGTGAGGCGGTAGTGAGGCATTAGTGAGGCGGTAGTGAGGTGGTAGTGAGGCGTCAGTGAGGCGGTAGTGAGGCATTAGTGAGGCAGTAGTGAGGCGGTAGTGAGGCATCAGTGAGGCGGTAGTGAGGCGGTAGTGAGGCGGTAGAGAGACGTTATGTAGGCTCCTCTATGGAAACTAGAAGTCATCATGACTAGAAGTAGAGAGAACTAGAACATGTCTTTAGTGCAGAATAACTCTGTCATGATGACGATGATAATGAGAGTTTTTACAGCTTCTAGTTGAAATAAACTGAGTAGTTTTGGAGATTGTTTTGGTGTTTTTCTGGTTCTTGATGTTAAAGGATCAGGTACTTCCCAGAACAACTCGGTACCTCAGTCTGGAGCTCTGCTGCTCTCGGACCTGCAGGAGTCTCTCCTCAAACTCTGCCTCATTCCTCCTCAGCTCCTCCCTCAGCAGCTCCGACGCTCCCTCCACCTCCTCCATGTGGCTCCTCTGGAGCTCCATCACGTTCTCTCTGGTTCACAGAGAGAGAGAGACGGTTACCTTTAGCGACTTTAACTTCATTCTATCATTAGCACGCTAACAGCAGCTGCTCAGAGCTAACGTGCTGTGTCCTCTGAAGGAGTTCAAACTGACACAGAGACTCCGTCAAAGTCCTGGAAATATGGAGTGAGATTAGTAACTGTAATGTAAATACTTTAAACAGTAATCCCTTGTGATTTTCAGTGGATCAATGTGACTTTAAAACCAGCTGGAGTTCTGCTCTGGTGGTTTAGGAGGACACGGTTACAGACCCTGGTGGTTTAGGAGGACTCAGATATAGACCCTGGTGGTTTAGGAGGACACGGTTACAGACCCTGGTGGTTTAGGAGGACTCAGATATAGACCCTGGTGGTTTAGGAGGACACGGTTACAGACTCTGGTGGTTTGGAAGGACTCAGATATAGACCCTGGTGGTTTAGGAGGACACGGTTACAGACCCTGGTGGTTTAGGAGGACTCACAGGTTTCGGACCTCGGCCCTGGCCTCCTCCAGCAGACTGTGTCCAAACCGAGGCAGGAGGCCCGTCGGGGGTCTGGCTCCTCCCTCTGAACTACGGGTACCTGAAGGAGACAAAGATCAGAGGACTTTAATAAATCCACCTCCAGATGTTCAGGTGGTCTCCTCTACCTGAGACCTACCTTTGAGCCTCCCTCGAGGAGGAGAGGAGTCGTCGTCTCTCAGCTTCTTTAACCCAGAGTTGACCCGTGACGGGACACGGTCGTACGGTGACGACCTCCTGCTCTGGGAGGTGAGGAGCTGCTGCTTGGCCAAAAGGAGGCGCCGCTTCAGCCCCTCGTTCTCCGCCTGCAGGCCGCGCACTGTCTCCTGGAGCTCCTCCATCATCTCCTCCATCTCCACGTCACGAAGCCTGGAGACTCCTCCTCCGCCCACCGCCAGCTGCTCCATACGACCACGGTCCTTCACCAGCCTCATCAGCTTAGTGCCCAGTCTGAGGTGGAGGAGGAAGAAGAAGAGGAGGAAGATCAGAGGTGAGCGTTATAAAGAGAAGTTAAGATGTTCCTGTCTGGAGGTCTTTGAGTTCAGTTCATTATGCGACCTGTGAAAACAGCTGTCTGTCCTCTGAGGCTGTGTGTCTCACTTCCTGATCTTGTCCTCCTGCTTGTTAACATGCTGTTTGAGGACCAGTGTCTCCTCGTTGAGTCTCAGGAATCGGTCCTCCAGCTCCTTTCTGGACACACGAGAGACGTCCTGTCTCGCTCGAGCATTTTGGAACGTCGATGAGTCTTTAAGCACAAAACTTTATTTAAAACACACAATGAGACGACGTAAACAGCAAACACAGAAGGTTGTAGGAGAAGAAGAATGTGTGATCTTCCTCAGAGAGACAACACGGAGACAACACAGAGACAACACGGAGACAGCACAGAGACACACGGAAACAACACGGAGACAGCACAGAGACACACGGAGACAACACGGAGACACACGGAGACACACGGAAACAACACGGAAACAACACGGAGACACACGAAGACAACACGGAGACAACACGGAGACAGCACAGAGACACACGGAAACAACACGGAGACAGCACAGAGACACACGGAGACAACACGGAGACACACGGAAACAACACGGAAACAACACGGAGACACACGAAGACAACACGGAGACACACGGAGACAGCACAGAGACACATAGAGACAACACGGAGACAGCACAGAGACACACTGAGACACACGGAGACAACACGGAGACAGCACAGAGACAGCACAGAGACACACGGAAACAACACGGAGACAGCACAGAGACACACGAAGACAACACGGAGACACACGGAGACACACGGAGACAACACGGAAACAACACGGAGACAACACGGAGACACACGGAGACACACAGAGACAACACGGAGACAGCACAGAGACACACGGAAACAACACGGAGACAACACAGAGACAGCACAGAGACACACGGAAACAACACGGAGACAGCACAGAGACACACGAAGACAACACGGAGACACATAGAGACAACACGGAGACAACACGGAGACATACGGAGACAGCACAGAGACCTGCTGTGAGGTTCACGGTGAGGTCTCTGACTGGAACATCTGCTGCTGTCTCATCCAGTAGAGTGGACATGTCTCAGTCTGTAAATGAAAAGGTCTTCATCAAACAGGACATATGTCACACACTTACATTATGATAAATATTAATGTAGTTGTGGGAGATAAAAAGTTACACCAAACTAGTAGATTTAATCTAATATCCTGATCCTCGTGGTGAAAGAGACCAGACTCAAGACTTTTTGGGTCTTCTAGTATATTCAATTAAATTGAATTAAATATATTTTATAAAGCACATAACTATATTTGTATATTTGTAGCATTTAATTTGAATATGATCTAAACTTCTAATCTTCACTGTTTAAACTATCGGAGCAATAAGTGGAGCTGCTTCTATGAACATGTAACTGAAACACGCGCTGCCTGCTGTGATGAATGTGCGCCGAACTGAAGTTAAACTTTTGAATGCTTCTTTAGTGTTTTCAGTAAATGTCTGAAGGACTAGTTAACGTCACTTCCGCTAATGAGCGAAGAAAGATGCAGCATTTAAACGCAGTCTGGCGTACGTTAGCTACGTTAGCTAGCTCACGAAACAAGGCTAACTAGCTCGCTCTTATCACGTGATAATACTTATGTATCATTATATGTGTCTTGGTATTCCATGAATCCCTTTAAAGGACCTCCGTGATTCATTTTAAAACATTTCTTACCTTTAAAAACGACTTCATTAATTCCAGACACGGTTGCTATTGAAAACACAGCGGTTCGCGTTGTTATGATGCAACTACGCATGCGCAGAACGAGGAGGATTCTGGGACAAGTAGTTCTTTAAAGCGCATTGCCACTCTAGGTGCTTTTAGTTGATTGATTTTCACGATAAACACATTTTTATCTTTCCCTTCTCACGTGTGAGATTATTAATCACATTATAAACATAAAGACACATTCTGACACTTTGTGAGTAAACGTGTAACTTTAAACTCTTCCTGGATGTTTGATGTGTATTTCCATAGTGCTCATGTCTCCTGTGTTTATTGTTACGTGAATTCGGGGGGTGACCCCTCTTCACGATTTTAAATTATTTTATTTGATAATAAAAAAAATATTTTTTTTTTTTTTTTGTTTTTTTTATTATCTCTATTTGAGTTATTAAAACTATATTCCTTATCAAAATGTTTTAATTTATCAGGAAATAATTAGTAATAAGCAAATAGGAGGCCTTTTGTTTGAAACGAACAAAAGTTGAGCAGAAGGAAGTCCGTTTGATTATTGATGCACAAACCGAAGGAGTTTCTGCCGGCGATGAATCAACCCTTGCGATCCACCAGAGTGACCACGACTCCACGAGACTCTTGCCTCGATGGCCGGTCTCTCCCTATGAGCAATCCTGGTGCCTTAAGAGACGGCGTGAAGGATGAGACGAGCTTTTCAGTTCGTTCTCTATATGAGTTGCTCACCTGACCTTACAGGAGATTTGGGGGAGAAAGGATCCCTGTTTTCTTATCCCTGTTTTGCCTCGTGAACTGCTCTACTTTAAGAGTGACCTTTACCGGAATCTAAGTTTGCACTGAATATTCTTCAATCGCCGACACAAGCCAGGTCGATGGCTTGCTTGCTGTCCCATCTGAATCGACCCACAGTAACCCACCTTGATAGTGTAGTCGGTCGCTCAGACTAGCAGTCGGTCTTATAAAAGTATTAACTTTTTTTTTTCCTTTTAATGTAGATTTTTCCTTAATCCTTTCGAAATTGATAGGACCCTGCTTGAGAGCCCAAACAGATATAAAGCTCTTTCAAACGCAAGCTGGCCTCTACCGGGTGTCATTGCTTAAACTAGAGCGAAACTAATTTGAATAAGTATCAGTATGGTTTGTGCATATCAAGAGTGCAATCAGTGGTGTGCCGTGCTGGATCAATCACAAACTCACCTCAGGGGCAGGAGGGACGTCCGATGAGGTGTGACCTCTCCTGGGCTGGCTTCTCAAGAAAACACGAAGAAATAGACTCGGTCGAAAAAACGAATGCGTTACTTATTTATTTGTAATCATATCAAAGTATAATCTCTTAGTCCAAATACAGAGAAAAAAATGGTTAACTGAAAAATATAAGAAAAAATCACCAGAGTGTTTAAAACCCCTTCAGAGCCGTTTACAGACAGAGTTCAATTGTACGGAGAAAAAGTTTAATTATTAACTAACGCCGTTTCCCCTTCGCTCAAGGGTCTCCCCCACACAACTGCTAAAACTCAACAAAGTATCTTTAAAGCCTCTGACTCAGCCAGCAGACCGGCTCGCTCTGTAGCCTACAGAAGAAAAAGTTAATGATTAACTCAGCGCAGGTCTAGACAGAGTGGGCTTCTCCCCTGACTCAACTTCAAAAAATCAGCAAAGTATTCTTAAAAACTCTGACTCTCAATAGTCCGGAGATCTGCAAGAAGTTTAAAGTTGCACCCCCGTGCAGGCAGAGACCTGCACGGGGTTCTCCCTCGCTAAGCTCTCCTCAACTCAGCTCCAGCTAAGTTCGAGTGTCCGTTCAAGTGTGTCCCCCCACACAACTGCCTTTTGTTTCAAACTGCCCATATTTATACTCGTCTGGGGCTCAGGACCCGGACCACTTCAAACATAACTTCAAACATAACTTGATTGATGAAACAAAAAAATCCTCCTTTCTCCAGCGTGACCTTTAACACCCGGGTGCGCCTCTCATCTCCCGGCCGGCATGGCGGCGCCTGAGTCTTCGCCCTCTGCTTGAACTGCGGGCTCCGCATTGCACTCAGCATGAACCGAGAAGCAAGCGTGGGTGTGTGTGTGTGTGTGTATGTGACAACAGAGCAACACCTGGGTCAAGTACCCCCCTCTCTACGTTCAGGCGGACCCTGTGGCCAGAAATGTCATCATAACTCATGAGTCCAGAGACATAGTGACGCCTGAGGCAGAACGCCATCAGAGTTCAAATCTCAGCGGCCCGTGGCCGATGTACCGTGAGTGAACCTATGGGTCACGCCCTGCTAGCGTGTGTGTGTGTATGAGTCTGTGAGACCATCCTGCTCTCGTGTGTGTGTGTGTATGACAACAGAAACATGTCTGTGTGACAGGTGCAATCTTAAACCAGGGCTTTGCCGTGTAGAGACATCACGATTTCGCAAAACACTCACCCTGTTCAACATTATCCATCAGCTCTATTTTGTTCTCTTCTTCTGTTCTACGTCTCTCTGAAGGGTCCAGTTTGAGGCCGCATGTCTGTATTCTGAGCAGCTGCTGGTTGATAGAAGCCTGACAGACTGTCAGACGTCTCATCAGCTGACCACGGAGCTCATTTAGAGTCCAGTGTGGACAGAATGAGTTCACTCTGCATGACCCCCCCAGTCAGACGCTGTGGTGTCAGATCGTCAGAGAGCTTGTGTTCATTGGGCCGTGACTCCACCTCCGCACAACTGTCAAGTTATGTTAGATGTTAGAAATCAAATATAATATAATATATATTTTGGTTTTTGACTGTTCATATGACAACATGAATATTTCTATAAGTCCTGTTTCCTGTGAGGACCTCCTCCAATGGGCCACTAGGGGGCAGCTGGTTAACACTGTTACTTATATTAACACATTATAATTCTTCCTCTTTTATTCTGGAACACATCAATAAGACTTCGTTGTCTGGAGAAGATTTGCGATTTAAAGTATCTTAGACTGTTAAAGTGCATTATGTATTATATAATAGTGTTATATAACACACACACACACACACACGCACACACGCACACACTTTGCAGTTAAATATTTAACATTTATTCCAACACGAAAAAAAGCAGTAAATAACACTTATATAATAGAATATAATATAATATAATATAACATGTGTATTTATTGAGATGTCCTATGGACCTTGTTATAGGAGGTAAAGATCAGGAGAAGTAAACATGAAGTGTAATTATGAATACTGATGTTAAATTAAGCTGTGATGAGTTTTCACTGTTAATTTAACATCTGTGTTACATGTTGATGCCTCCATGACCAAGTTAAGATGAGACTGAGGACAATATGTAGAAGAGAAGATGTTCACTTTGTTCTCATGTTTCCTTACCTCCTCATCCCTCACTCCCTACCCTGGTGTTCTCATGTTTCCTTACCTCCTCATCCCTCACTCCCTACCCTGGTGTTCTCATGTTTCCTTACCTCCTCATCCCTCACTCCCTACCCTGGTGTTCTCATGTTTCCTTACCTCCTCATCCCTCACTCCCTACCCTGGTGTTCTCATGTTTCCTTACCTCCTCATCCCTCACTCCCTACCCTGGTGTTCTCATGTTTCCTTACCTCCTCATCCCTCACTCCCTACCCTGGTGTTCTCATGTTTCCTTACCTCCTCATCCCTCACTCCCTACCCTGGTGTTCTCACGTTTCCTTACCTCCTCATCCCTCACTCCCTACCCTGGTGTTCTCACGTTTCCTTACCTCCTCATCCCTCACTCCCTACCCTGGTGTTCTCACGTTTCCTTACCTCCTCATCCCTCACTCCCTACCCTGGTGTTCTCACGTTTCCTTACCTCCTCATCCCTCACTCCCTACCCTGGTGTTCTCATGTTTCCTTACCTCCTCATCCCTCACTCCCTACCCTGGTGTTCTCATGTTTCCTTACCTCCTCATCCCGCACTCCCTACCCTGGTGTTCTCATGTTTCCTTACCTCCTCATCCCTCACTCCCTACCCTGGTGTTCTCATGTTTCCTTACCTCCTCATACCTCACTCCCTACCCTGGTGTTCTCATGTTTCCTTACCTCCTCATCCCGCACTCCCTACCCTGGTGTTCTCATGTTTCCTTACCTCCTCATCCCTCACTCCCTACCCTGGTGTTCTCACGTTTCCTTACCTCCTCATCCCTCACTCCCTACCCTGGTGTTCTCACGTTTCCTTACCTCCTCATCCCTCACTCCCTACCCTGGTGTTCTCACGTTTCCTTACCTCCTCATCCCTCACTCCCTACCCTGGTGTTCTCACGTTTCCTTACTTCCTCATCCCTCACTCCCTACCCTGGTGTTCTCACGTTTCCTTACCTCCTCATCCCTCACTCCCTACCCTGGTGTTCTCATGTTTCCTTACCTCCTCATCCCTCACTCCCTACCCTGGTGTTCTCATGTTTCCTTACCTCCTCATCCCTCACTCCCTACCCTGGTGTTCTCATGTTTCCTTACCTCCTCATACCTCACTCCCTACCCTGGTGTTCTCATGTTTCCTTACCTCCTCATCCCGCACTCCCTACCCTGGTGTTCTCATGTTTCCTTACCTCCTCATCCCTCACTCCCTACCCTGGTGTTCTCATGTTTCCTTACTTCCTCATCCCTCACTCCCTACCCTGGTGTTCTCATGTTTCCTTACCTCCTCATCCCTCACTCCCTACCCTGGTGTTCTCACGTTTCCTTACCTCCTCATCCCTCACTCCCTACCCTGGTGTTCTCACGTTTCCTTACCTCCTCATCCCTCACTCCCTACCCTGGTGTTCTCACGTTTCCTTACTTCCTCATCCCTCACTCCCTACCCTGGTGTTCTCACGTTTCCTTACCTCCTCATCCCTCACTCCCTACCCTGGTGTTCTCACGTTTCCTTACCTCCTCATCCCTCACTCCCTACCCTGGTGTTCTCACGTTTCCTTACCTCCTCATCCCTCACTCCCTACCCTGGTGTTCTCACGTTTCCTTACCTCCTCATCCCTCACTCCCTACCCTGGTGTTCTCACGTTTCCTTACCTCCTCATCCCTCACTCCCTACCCTGGTGTTCTCATGTTTCCTTACCTCCTCATCCCTCACTCCCTACCCTGGTGTTCTCATGTTTCCTTACCTCCTCATACCTCACTCCCTACCCTGGTGTTCTCATGTTTCCTTACCTCCTCATCCCTCACTCCCTACCCTGGTGTTCTCATGTTTCCTTACCTCCTCATCCCTCACTCCCTACCCTGGTGTTCTCATGTTTCCTTACCTCCTCATCCCTCACTCCCTACCCTGGTGTTCTCACGTTTCCTTACCTCCTCATCCCTCACTCCCTACCCTGGTGTTCTCACGTTTCCTTACCTCCTCATCCCTCACTCCCTACCCTGGTGTTCTCACGTTTCCTTACCTCCTCATCCCTCACTCCCTACCCTGGTGTTCTCATGTTTCCTTACCTCCTCATCCCTCACTCCCTACCCTGGTGTTCTCATGTTTCCTTACCTCCTCATACCTCACTCCCTACCCTGGTGTTCTCATGTTTCCTTACCTCCTCATCCCTCACTCCCTACCCTGGTGTTCTCACGTTTCCTTACCTCCTCATCCCTCACTCCCTACCCTGGTGTTCTCACGTTTCCTTACCTCCTCATCCCTCACTCCCTACCCTGGTGTTCTCACGTTTCCTTACCTCCTCATCCCTCACTCCCTACCCTGGTGTTCTCATGTTTCCTTACCTCCTCATCCCTCACTCCCTACCCTGGTGTTCTCATGTTTCCTTACCTCCTCATACCTCACTCCCTACCCTGGTGTTCTCATGTTTCCTTACCTCCTCA
Source organism: Lycodopsis pacificus (assembly GCA_028022725.1). Classification (NCBI taxonomy): domain Eukaryota; kingdom Metazoa; phylum Chordata; class Actinopteri; order Perciformes; family Zoarcidae; genus Lycodopsis; species Lycodopsis pacificus. Next base: position 28,509,057 of record CM051698.1, read on the forward strand.
TCCCTCACTCCCTACCCTGGTGTTCTCATGTTTCCTTACCTCCTCATCCCTCACTCCCTACCCTGGTGTTCTCATGTTTCCTTACTTCCTCATCCCTCACTCCCTACCCTGGTGTTCTCATGTTTCCTTACCTCCTCATCCCTCACTCCCTACCCTGGTGTTCCCATGTTTCCTTACCTCCTCATCCCTCACTCCCTACCCTGGTGTTCTCATGTTTCCTTACCTCCTCATCCCTCACTCCCTACCCTGGTGTTCTCATGTTTCCTTACTTCCTCATCCCTCACTCCCTACCCTGGTGTTCTCACGTTTCCTTACCTCCTCATCCCTCACTCCCTACCTGTCCGTGCTGGATCTGTCCCGTTGTTTTAAAGGTGAATGAGTGATTAGCATGACGTCATGCAGCTAGCTAACCTGTCTGGTGTTCAGCTGGTAGTGAAGCTTCGCATGTAGTCTGCTGTCTGATTGTGAGGTCAGGCTGATCTGAGATCAGCTCTTTGGCTGCAGAACCTCCTCAAAGTTCTCCTCTCAAACGGGTCTTGGAGGAGGAGAGCTCGCCTGCAGAGACTTCTCCTGACGAGAACGTGCAGCTGTGGGCCTGATCGTTCTGGCCCACAGCTGAATCTATGTGAGGCGCTGATTGGCTACATTGTATGTCACTCATTTATATCTTGAATCAGCAATTGGCTAAACTGCTTGATAGACCCGCCTCTTTTGGGCCAAAACGATCAGGCCCCCCAGCTGCGCGTTCTCAGAGTGTCTGCACACAGACAGAGAGCACGAGCAGGAAAAGCATATATTTTGCGCAGATATCATATTTTACACACATTACTGCACTGTAAAAAACGTACCGTGAAATTCACAGTTATTAACTGGCAGCAATTGACAAGTTACTTACTGTAAAAAAAAACACAGTAACTAACTGGCAGCAATTGACAAGTAACTTACTGTAAAAATAATCACAGTAACTAACTGGCAGCAATTGACAAGTAACTTACTGTAAAAATAATCACAGTAACTAACTGGCAGCAATTGACAAGTAACTTACTGTAAAAATAATCACAGTAACTAACTGGCAGCAATTGACAAGTAACTTACTGTAAAAATAATCACAGTAACTAACTGGCAGCAATTGACAAGTAACTTACTGTAAAAATATTCACAGTAACTAACTGGCAGCAATTGACAAGTAACTTACTGTAAAAAGAATCACAGTAATTGTTACCATGTATTGTATTTTTTAATACAGTAGCAGTTTTATATTGTGAAATCAAACAAAGTAACTAAAGTATTTACTGTATTTTTAGTTACAGTAGTAGTGTTATAACCGTAATATAAAGAACAGTAATCTCCAAGTATTGTAATTGTTTTGACGGTTATAGTGTTTAAACTGTAAAATAAAACACAGTAATATCAAAGTACCATTTTTTTTTTTTACGGTAATACTGTTTTAGCTGTGAAATATAAAATAGAATGTTGTATTTGTAAGTTACAGTATCTTAATGGTGTCATTTACATATTACCAGTATTTGGCTGTTAAAATAAAATATCACTCTTAAAATACACCCATTTTTAAGCTTCAACAATAACTGTGGGGAGACAGCAAACAATACATTTTTAACAATTTATTCTTAATTGTTGAACAGTAGCAAGTATACCATGGCTTCAACAAACAATGCACTAGGAATTTTGTTTTCTTTTGATAACCCAATGACAATTATCTTCTTCTGAAATGTGCATAACTGACAAGGGCTGTAATCTCTAAACATTTACAATCACAAAGCGATGGATATTAATATCCAAAAACATGAATATTGCAACATTTGAAACCGTGGCGATAACAAAACACAAAAATATGAGGCCTTTTCTTCTGCCAATTTTAGATGTGTTCCGTTATTGAAAAGGCACCATTTGGTAAATATATTACACATTATTCTTGCATAAAACACATTTAAAAAAAACTTTGAATACACAAAACCAAAAATGGTCCCAAACGAATTCATTCCCCTGAAATCCACCAATCTTACTAAACATTAAGAGTGTAGAGGAATTGCCACAGCAAGAGGCCAATAAACCAAGTGCTGTGACAGTTAACATGTACTCTACAGGAGGAATTTGAGGTAGACAGCTTAAAAAGGTAACTCTAGCTTTCTCTCAACTTTTAAGTATTAAATCTCTTTTTGAGAGCTTTTGTGCATTTACTTCTGGGTAGATATAATACACAAATATCACACAAAAAAAGTATTACATCTCCATGAAAACCTTAATGCTAACTGCAAAAACAGTGTACTATACACATTAGTATACGGTACAGTTCATACTTAACAATAGGTATATTTTATGGAAATTGGACCAATCATACATCATTCAGTGACAGTTCCATTTAAAACAATGATAGTAACATCTTAATAATACGGTTTCCCCTTTACATACAAAGAGAGCTCACCCTGTTCCACGGACGAACTGAGGTGACTTCACTGAGCAAAGTAGTCTGTGGCTCCTTGCTTCTTAGTGAGTCCATCACTATTCAGTCCATCAGCTCCACAGTGCAAAATGAACAGCAGATCCCTGAAAAAAAAAACAAGAAAAACAATAGCAAATAAGAAATTAACTTAATTTGAGTGGATGAAGATCAGGGATTAAGGAATATTATTTGACCTGTGGGAGAACAATGTCCCACATATATATTTAGTGGTGTGAAGGCAATCTGGCATTCATGGGGTGGAGTCACCAGTGTGGGGACAGCTGTATACATTTTTTTGTTGTGTGTGTGTGTGTGTGGGGGGGGGGGGGGGGGCTTACATACACCTAGGTTACAGTCTGCCCTTTCCAGCAAACTGATGTCTGAACTGTATTATAAACAAGGTTTTGCTACCAGGCGAGCAATGTCCATTCCAACCACATCTACTGGCATAAAAACAGGAAGTCAGTGGTAAAGTAGTAAAGCCTGCGTCTTGCTTGACTTGATTGGCTGCCTCTGACAATTGTGACATTGACATGCAGTGCTACTCCGCACCTGGTGCTGAAAAGTTGAGGGACCGCCACGTTATCATAAGAGCCTCACCTCCATCTGGTTATTCTGCCAGTCAAATGCAGTGAAGTCCCTCATGAAGGATTTGACGCATTGGTTCATATCTGATGTCTTGCACTTTACTGGTCTTTCACTTTCCATTCTTTTCTTGACCGTGGCACTGCATTTGCTGGAGTCTGGATTTACCCTGACAAGGAACCCAATACAAATGAAAGTTAATATTTAGAACCACCAAGCTCATCAGTCTTTTCAGGGCATATCAACAAGGTCATACAACGATCAAACTCTTTTTGGATAATAATTGGGAAAATGTTTTTTTTACAGCAAAATCAAATGGATGCTGATTGTAAGAAGTCCTATTCTTGTATTGTCCGCAAATGGCACCTAAATGCAAGTACGGTGATTTTTACCTGGTCAATGCTACAAGCAGGCTTTAATGGAGAAATGCAGGTCATGCAAATGCAAAGAAACATGATGTACATAAGAATTTATAACAATACCTTTGTATACGTTGTGGCTGCTTCCACCTGATACTCAAGGGCCAGGACAGTTGTGAAATCTGGCACGGGAGGTAAATATGTGATGACCACACGGCCTTCTATGGACAGCATCCACCTGTTCGCAGACATACATACAATAAACGTATGCTGTACATGATTTAAAAAGTCCTATCGTGCAAAGTGAGCATATTTGTTTAATCACTCTTATTATAAACTGCAAAACTTACAATTCGTGCCTCTCCACCAAGTCAGAGACGCAAACTTTGACGAGTTTCAGCCTGTTTTTTTCTGTAACAATGGCCTGAGTTTGGAGTTCCTCAAATATTTCAGGAACTTTCTTATCGAGGAGCGGTCTCAATCCATCCTGTACATCCGGCTCCTTTGTAGGCTGAAAAGAGAACTAAGAGCAAAGCCGAGCAAAGCAGAAATTTAGACTAATTTCCATGAGATTCTTTGAAACTAAATTTGACAAGATGTACATACACATACACATAATCCAAAAAAATATATATGAAAATGTACCGAGTTAGACAGACTTCTCTTGCAACAGGCTGAAAATGGGCACTTGGAATCTGTCAAGGTTAGTTATCTGTACACTACAATCAACATCAGTAAACTCTTGAAAATCAGAGTTGAATTTTAAAATCCTTTCAAAGACAAATCCTAATTCGCTCGTCTTTCCCAGAAGTTGGTTCATGCTTTGGACACAATTTTTCTTTTCAATTATTTACCATTCTGTATTGTGGTTGCGAGGACTTTCACAGATTGCTGCTGCTCTTGTCTCCCTTCCTGTAAACAACAAACAAACACACGTTAAGTACCAATCGAATTGATTGTGGTATTGACTAAATGTATTCATTTATCCAGTGTTTTCCACTTTTAGAGGGTAAAGATGCTGCATCACGCATTCACAGAAAGGGAGAGATCACCTACAGACACTTAAAGTAATCTTTAGTTAAATAATCAAAACTCACTACAGGGACCTTTTTTATTTGAAAAAATAACACAGATGAATGACAGTTTCTGAAATAAACAGAAAACGAATTATAGAACTGAAATACTAGCAATAGTAAACTCTTAAAGCAAACACGCATACATTCACAGAATACAGGCGTGCTAGCCAGGTTAGCCACTTAGCTCAACTTTGGGCTATTATCTCGACACCTAATTACATGACAAACACTGACAGTAAATGCACTTAAAACATTAAGTACAACAACAAACCGGAACAGTTACGCCACATATCTTCAGTTACACTTCCATCACTTACATCGTCAACGACTCGATGTGATTAGACCGTTGGTCCTACGTAAGATCTACAGTTAGATCAACCGGAAGCGGAAACAGTCCGCACCGTCAGATACAACTTCAGAATAAGAGCGCCGTAACTTTATCGTCTTTTGTCTGAAGAATTCACAACAACTTAACCACTTAATGACACTTACTTTTCCTCTGCCCCATCGCTAACACCTGTCTGCTCTAAGCGCATCTAAGTCTCTCTATCATACTGTAGCACCCAGTTACCACAGATACCCGGTTCACAACACCGTAAAGGCACATACACACAGGAAGCAGTGTTATAAAAATATAAATGCTTTATTGGTACAACCCTATGTGGAGTAACCAGTGACAGCTGGTTTAGCCGGCAGGAGGAGTTCACAGACCATGCGAAGACAGGCCTCACAAACTATTTAAAGCCAAATAAACAAAACAAAAGACCAAGGCAGCGTCCCACTAACTAGAAAAGAAATGAAAACAAAAACATAATAATCACAAATAACTGCCATTAACCAGAAAACAAACCCAAAAGATTATACTTCCACACACCTGTTCAGCAACCTAGCCACCCCCACTTGGATTCCCCCCCAGCTACCATTGGGTGCACTGCTCAGGAAGCTCTAAAATAACACAAATACACCATTACATATTCCTTAATTATACTGAATTTCCCCAGCACATGAAATACATACAATTATATATACCTGAAACAGCCATCCCCCAAACACCCGCTGTCCCCTCCGTAACTGACGCCTCTCAGACACTGCGCTACTGACGCAACGTATGCGGCCTCACGATATGTCTCCGCTTGTTGTGGGCGAGAAAGCAGGTGGACTCGCCTCGCCCCCCCCGCCCCCCCCCCCCCCGCTTGTGGCGGCGGAGACAGAGAGCAGATTCAGCACAGCCGCTCGTGAAGGCGGAGAGAAAGACACAGGACGCGAGTTGCCAGCAGGTGCCTCTTTTCACCTAATCAGGACCGTGCACCTCATTACCGGTCCGACGGACCCAATAGTTACACCCAGTCAGTTACAATACACCTCAACACGTAGCTACACTCTCACGTTAATGTTACGCACTTTCGCGCCACGTCTGACGGAACAATGAATTAAATATAACAAGGCCAACCGAGTGTTTGCAAGGCCACAAATGCTAAAATGAACCGACATGACATAACGCACATCATGATGCCCAGAACATAATTTAAGAACCCAGGCAGTTAAAGAAGCTAGCTAACGTTAGCTATCCAACATCAGCTAGCACTCATTCATTCAAAGTTAACCACTAGCTTAACTCAGTTTCCCTCCGGAGCTCCCCCACCATCAGCCGCACAGGTAACAAGCGGGCGGGGAGCTCCGAGCGCTGCAGCACGGGGCGAAGAGTTTCACCGGGCGCCACTGGACTGCACACACTACGTTACACACACTTCCATTAAAATATGGGGCCACTGTAATATAACCAACGCCAACAACTCACCGCTAGTGTTTGAATGTCCTCCTCTGAGACGTCCATCTTCTTTGGCAGCCAGCAGTGAAAAGGGCAGCTTGACGGTTGCAACTTAAAACATTTGAAATAGCTCAACTGTGATTGGTCAAGGCAGTCCACTGTTCCCGCTTTACCGAGTCTCAGGAGGATACACGTTTTATATTTGCGTTTATTTGGAAAGCAATCATTTGATTTAAAGTCCATTTTCAGATGACTTATTCATACATTACATATTTAAAATTGTAGAAACGGAATTGTCAAAAAACACATTTTGCTGCACTCATGTGTGGGCTGATCCATTGTCATACTACACGTGTGTGTCTGTTAAAAGGATACAGAAATGACACAAAATGTGTTAAAGTGCCCTTGACACAGCAGATGTGTGATGTATATTAATTCAGATTAATGTTGTTCTGCTGGATGGCACCATCCCTGAACATGTTCCAGTCTGTATTCCAAACAGTCCTGTAGAGCAGATATACTGTATATAGTTTCATCTAACGGTTGGGAGTGAGGCTAATTTAGTGGTCTGATTAACAGTAAATTCATAAAATGTAGTCCCCCATGTTACTATTACTCATTTCAATAATAATAATACTTTTTATTTGTGTAGTGCTTTAAAGGGTACTCAAAGACACTTTACATGATAAAAACAGAATCAATAGAAGCAATTACAATATAAACAAGATAGATAACATAACAGTATCGAACAGCACAAAAACATACATCGCTAACTTCACAGGTTAAAAGCAGATTTAAATCGATGAGTTTTAAGTGCAGTTTTGAAAGTGGCGAGTGACGGAGAATGTCTGAGGTGCTGGGGGAGGGACTTCCAGAGGGAGAGGGCAGCAATGGAGAAGGCCCTCTCCCCCCAGGTCTGGTGCTTGGACAGACTAGGGGGGGTAAGGAGGTTGGCGCGTCATCTTGTTGGGAGCGTGTCGATGCAGGAGGTCTGAAAGGAAGGGGTTCAGGGTTATGAAGAGCTTTGTATGTGATGACAAGAATCTTGAACTGGATTATTTTCTGTGAGCCAGTGGAGGTTTTGAAGGACTGGGGTGATGTGGTCTCTGGTGCGGGAGTGGGAGAGCAGACGTTCAGCTGAGTTCTGGATGTATTGTAGTTTGTTGATGATTCGGGTGAGCCGTACAGGATGCTGTTGCAGTAGTCCAGTCGAGAGGTGATGAAGGCGTGGATAAGTGTTTCAGCAGCTGTGGAGGAGAGGGAGGGGCAGAGACGGGCGATGTTTTTGAGATGAAAGAAGGCGTTTTATGGGATGTGATTGACGTGGCGTTAGAAGGAGAGGGTTTGATAAAAAGCAGGGACAGTGGTGCCATCGATGCAGAGAGAGAAGTTGTGGCGGGATTTGTTTAGTGATTTGGGGCCGATGATGAGGATTTCAGATTTGTCGCTGTTGAATTTGAGAAAGTTGGCTGGCATCCATATTTTTATATCTGTGAGGCAGTTGGTGATGGTGGAGTGGGTGATGGGGTGATGGATTTGGTGGAGATGTAGAGCTGGGTGTCATCAGCATAGCAGTGGAAGTGGAGACCATGGTGGTGTATGATGTCGCCAAGGGGGAGCAGGTAGAGGATGAAGAGGAGGGGACCAAGTACCGAACCTTGATGAACACCTTGGCCAGGACAGAAAAATGCTGTGACCGGGTCGATCGGCCGCAGGGACTTCTGAGCGAGGCAGCAGTGCGAAGTGGTCAGACGGGGGTGTAGGGCTTGACCATGGGCTGGAGATAGGAAGAAGCTGTTCCTTTCACTGCCCTGTAGGCTAGCACCAGAGTCTTAAACTGGATGCAACCTCTTACAGGGAGCCAGTGTAGAGAATGGATAAGGGAAGTTGTGTGGGAGAACTTGGGGCGATTGAACACCAGACGAACTGCAGCTTTCTGGACAAGCTCCAGAGGTCTGATGGCCGACGCCGGGGCTCCGGCAAGTAGTGAGTTGCAGTAGTCCAGGTGGGAGATGACAAGAGCTTGGATGAGCACCTGCGCCGTCTCGTCAGTGAGGAAGGGGCGAATCCTCCTGATGTTGTAGAGCACGAATCTGCAGGAGCGTGTAACCGATGCAATGTTTGCTGAGAACGACAGTTGGTCATCTAGGGTCACACCCAGATTCCTCGCAGTCCGAGTTGCCGTCAACACGGTATCATCAATGGTGATGGACAGGTCTCGGTGAGGGCAACCCTTCCCCGGGAGGAACAGTAGCTCGGTTTTGTCCAGGTTGAGCTTCAGGTGGTGTGTCATCCACTTCGAGATGTCAGCCAAGCACGCAGCAATGCGTGCCTCCACTTGAGTGTCACTGGGGGGAAATGACAAGACCAGCTGGGTGTCATCGGCATAACAATGTTAAGAGAAGTCATGAGAGCGAATAACAGAACCCAGAGATGTTGTGTAGAGCGACAAGAGAAGGAGGCCCAGAACTGAACCTTGTGGAACCCCCGTAGTCAGCATGTGTGGTTCCAACACGGCCCCCCTCCATGTCACGTGGTAGGATCAACCTGTCAAGTGGGATGCAAGCAGGGAGAGTGCAGAGCCTGAGACGCCCATCCTCTCGAGGTAGAGTTCATTCTCTCGGCATGAAGCGACTGTCACCGCAAGGAGGGCTGTCTCTGTCGAGTGACCCACCTTGAACCCGGACTGGTGTGGGTCGAAGAGGCTGTTCTGGTGGAGATAGGAAGACAGTTGGTTAAAGACAGCACATTCAAGTGTTTTGGATAAAAAGGGTAAAAGAGAAACCGGTCTGAAGTTCTTGACATCAGAAGGGTCAAGTGATGGTTTCTTCAGAAGAGGGCCGACTCTGGCAGTCTTGAAAGCCGTGGGAAAGCATCCTAGCAGGCCGCTAGCAGCCGCTATAAGGCTACCCAGCTTGTTAAGCTGAATACCATCGTTCTTAAAAGAGGAAGAGCGGTCCCAAAACAGATTCAAATTGTCAATGAAGCCGTTGTGGGTCCTGCAGGCGGACTGGAGCCAAGTGTGGAGGCTGAGGACTCTGCTGAACCGCTGTGATCCACAGCCGAGTGTCAGAGTTGGACCACTGATGAAAGCATACCGTCCACGGCTGTTTAAAAAGTGTAAAAGATTTTAAAAATCCATCTTGGTCAACTCAGACTGGTGGAGTCTGAGTTGACCAACTGTGTGATTCCCACATGAACGATCATTTGCCGAATGGTAGACGGGAGTGCGTGCAGCAGGCGAGGCAATTTCAACAGGATGTCGGGGAGCTGTCGCTCTGGGGAAACAGTTTGTGGCTGCGTTGAAGAAATGGATATTCCTGATTATGGAATCCACGACTATCAGTGTCGTCGGGGAGAAGAGGGGACGAGGAGACAACACAGCGCGTGTAATATGGAGGAGGCGAAGATTTAACAAGTGGTGACGGAGTGGACAGGGAAGGACTGAGAAAACGGGGGACAGAAGCTGCGAGAGGAGGGCTGAGGAATGACTGGCATAGGGATCTCAGGGGACCCGGGGCTGTGGGTCCCAGGAGGCGGCAGGTCGGATGGTGTAGGAGGCTGGGAGTCCTTAGTCAGAGGAGAGAAGTCGTGGAGGGCAAGAATGTCATATTTATTCTCCAGCTGGACATTGAAGTAATGGGGTGTAGGAGAGGGATGTCTCCCTTTCCGGCTGCTGCGAGCACAGACCAGGGACCAGGGCTCGTGATGGGACGGAGTGGAGCTGACCAGGGCTTTAGGCTTAGCTCCGAGTCGTAGCCAGGAAGCCTCAGGGATTTTGACCGGAGGAGGGGTCTGGAAGGGGTAGAATCACATGGTCGCTGGCTGTGTCGGTTTGTGCTGGACCAAAGATTATGGTGTCCATGAGCTTCTCAGCATCCTGGATCCTGTAGAGTGTGGAAATTCTTCCTTCCAGCTCTGTGATTTTATCGATCAGACGGACGCAGCTGACACGATGGAGAGGTGAGTGGAGCCATAGTAGATGTGGTGGACAATTGGGCTCCAACCCGCAGCCCACAGCCTTGTCCAGGTATTAGCAACATAGCTGATTCACAGACTGCCCCGTTTTCAGTTTGCTGATCACTCTGTATCTGTGGTCCCTGTAGCGTTAGCTAGCTTCAAAGCCCAAAGCTAAAAACAAGCCGGTAGTAGCCCAGCAGGCTGTCCGGTCTGGGGAATGCCAAACCTAAGAGGTCTAGTACGTGTTGGCTGAGATCGTGCTCCTAGTTCAATACACACAGATCAAAACAGCAGGATCTCAACAGTATAGTGCAAGAATGTTGCCAAAACTGGACAAAAATGCCAATTTGTGGAAAAGGGGAGCGGAGAAACAGACACAACGCCACACAATGCATTTATCTCAAGATTTTTTTCAGTGCCATATTTATTTATTTCAGAGGCATTTAATTTTTTATATTGAATTAAATCCATTGCAATGCAGCTATCAGTTACTGTGATTTTTTACAGAATATTCTCAGTTATTGGGATTTTCTACAACATGTTGATTACTGTGACTTTCTACAGTACTATGATGGGTAATGTGATTTTCTACAGTAGCTTGTTGGTTATTGTGATTTTTTACAGTATTATGTTCGTTACTGTGATTTTTTACAGTACTATGTCCGTGACTGTGATTTTCTACGGTAGCTTGTTAGTTACTGTGATTTTCTACAGTACTACGTTCGTTATTGTGATTTTTTACAGTACTATGTTCGTTACTGTGATTTTTTACAGTAGATTGTTAGTTACTGTGAGTTATACAGTACTCTGTTCGTTACTGTGTTTTTTTACAGTACTATGTTCGTTACTGTGATTTTCTACAGTAGATTGTTAGTTACTGTGTTTTTTTACAGTACTATGTTCGTTACTGTGATTTTCTACAGTAGATTGTTAGTTACTGTGAGTTATACAGTACTCTGTTCGTTACTGTGTTTTTTTACAGTACTATGTTCGTTACTGTGATTTTCTACAGTAGATTGTTAGTTACTGTGTTTTTTTACAGTACTATGTTCGTTACTGTGATTTTCTACAGTAGATTGTTAGTTACTGTGAGTTCTACAGTACTCTGTTCGTTACTGTGTTTTTTTACAGTACTATGTTCGTTACTGTGATTTTTTACAGTAGATTGTTCGTTACTGTGAGTTCTACAGTACTCTGTTCGTTACTGTGTTTGTTTACAGTACTATGTTCGTTACTGTGATTTTCTACAGTAGATTGTTAGTTACTGTGAGTTATACAGTACTCTGTTCGTTACTGTGTTTTTTTACAGTACTATGTTCGTTTCTGTGATTTTCTACAGTACTCTGTTTGTTACTGTGTTTTTTACAGTAGATTGTTCGTTACTGTGATTTTTTACAGTAGATTGTTCGTTACTGTGAGTTCTACAGTACTTTGTCGGGTACTGTGATTTTCTACAGTACCTTTTTGGTTACTGTGTTTTTATACAGTAAACGAGTTATTACTGTGATTTTCACAGTAAAACTTTCACTACAGTAATATTTGGTTGAATTCACAGTAATTTACTGGGAAATAGTATACAGTAAGTTACTGCTCACATACACAGTAAATTACTGTGGATTTCACAGCCGTTTTTTACAGTGTGGGTACATTCCGTAGTTCAACAACACAAATATTGACAATTTGTATAATTTATGATTATTATAATTTCTTTTTTTTAGTGTGGCTCAAGGTGGGGCCAGGCCCCCTGACCCTCTAGTGACCAGCCGCCACTGATACACACATTAGGATATATTGAAATGTATATTTATGTATTTGTAAACAGATGTTTGTGTCCATCAGAGCAGCTTCTGCCTCCAAACCTCAAACATGGAGTCACTGAAGGAGGTCTCAGAGCCCGATGCTCTCCTTCCTCATGCTCCTCCTCCTCTTCCTCCTCCTCCTCTTCCTTCTCCTCTTCCTCCTCTTCCTTCTCATCTTCTTCCTCCTCCTCCTTTTCTTCCTCCTCTTCCTTCTCCTCCTCTTCTTCCTCCTCCTCCTCCTTTTCTTCCTCCTCTTCCTCCTCCTCCTCTTCTCCTCCTCCTCTTCTCCTCCCTCACAGATGAGGAGCAGAGCCTCAGGCGACTTTAGGAGATATTTAAATGTTTAAATTCGAACACGGTTTCTTGTTCTTCATCTAATTGAAATAACTTCAGGGTTCTTTAGAGAACCAACTCATTCTCATTGGCTCAGTGAAGGTGTGTGTGTGTGTGTGTGTGTGTTTCTCCCTCTTCATGACGTCCTGTCAGATGATTATTAATTATTAACACTTCACAGCATTCACAGTGAAGATTAACATTTGAACACTTAAAGAATCATTAAATATGAAGATTCAAAGATGATACATCTTCAGTTATCTTCCATCAGAAAATACACACAGAAGCTCCTCCTGCAGTCACACTCAGCAATTTCGTCTCTGTGTCTCTGAGTCTCTATGTCTCTGAGTCTCTATGTCTCTGTGTCTCTGAGTCTCTGTGTCTCAGAGTCTTTGTGTCTCAGAGTCTCTATGTCTCTGAGTCTCTGTGTCTCTGTGTCTCTGAGTCTCTGTGTCTCTGAGTCTCTGTGTCTCTGTGTCTCTGAGTCTCTGTGTCTCTGAGTCTCTGTGTCTCTGGGTCTCTGTGTCTCTGAGTCTCTGTGTCTCTGAGTCTTTGTGTCTCTGAGTCTCTGTGTCTCTGAGTCTCTGTGTCTCTGAGTCTCTGTGTCGTTGTGTCTCTGAGTCTCTGTGTCTCTGAGTCTTTGTGTCTCTGAGTCTCTGTGTCTCTGATTATTTGTGTCTCTGTGTCTCTGTGTCTCTGTGTCTCTGAGTCTCTGTGTCTCTGAGTCTCTATGTCTCTGAGTCTCTGTGTCTTTGTGTCTTTGTGTCTCTGAGTCTCTGTGTCTCTGAGTCTTTGTGTCTCGGAGTCTCTGTGTCTCTGAGTCTCTGTGTCTCTGTGTCTCTGAGTCTCTGTGTCTCTGATTATTTGTGTCTCTGTGTCTCTGTGTCTCTGAGTCTCTGTGTCTCTGAGTCTCTATGTCTCTGAGTCTCTGTGACTTTGTGTCTTTGTGTCTCTGAGTCTCTGTGTCTCTGAGTCTTTGTGTCTCGGAGTCTCTGTGTCTCTGAGTCTCTGTGTCTCTGTGTCTCTATTAGGGGTGTAACGGTTCACAAAACTCACGGTTGGGTTGGGTTCGATACAGTGGAGCCACGGTTCCAAGCGCTTTCAACGTATTCTTCGGTTCGTCATGCGTACCGAACCGTGAGCCTTGTACCGAACGGTTCAATACGAATACGCGTATTGTTACACCCCTAGTCTCTATTTATCTGTGGCTCTGAGTCTTTGTGTCTCTGAATCTCTATGTCTCTGAGTCTTTGTGTCTCAGAGTCTCTATGTCTCTGAGTCTCTGTGTCTCAGAGTCTCTATGTCTCTGAGTCTCTGTGTCTCAGAGTCTCTATGTCTCTGGGTCTCTGTGTCTCTGAGTCTTTGTGTCTCAGAGTCTCTATGTCTCTGAGTATTTGTGTCTCAGAGTCTCTATGTCTCTGAGTATTTGTGTCTCAGAGTCTCTATGTCTCTGAGTCTTTGTGTCTCAGAGTCTCTATGTCTCTGAGTCTTTGTGTCTCAGAGTCTCTATGTCTCTGAGTATTTGTGTCTCAGAGTCTCTATGTCTCTGAGTCTTTGTGTCTCAGAGTCTCTATGTCTCTGAGTCTTTGTGTCTCAGAGTCTCTATGTCTCTGAGTATTTGTGTCTCAGAGTCTCTATGTCTCTGAGTCTTTGTGTCTCAGAGTCTCTATGTCTCTGTGTCTCTGTGTCTCTGAGTCTCTTTGTCTTTGTGTCTCTGTGTCTCTGAGTCTGTCTCTGAGTCTCTGAGTCTCTGAGTCTATGTGTCTATGTGTCTCTTAGTATTTGGGTCTATGTGCCTCTGAGACACTTTCAATCTCTTCCTGATTTCAGCAGCAGCTGTGGACCCATTTCGGATTCAGCCGAGAGACGAGGAGAATAAAACCGATCTGTGTGCGCAGCCCTCCAGCGCAGACCTCCATCGAGCAGTGCAGTGATGGAGATGGTGCATTTGGCCGCTGGGGGGGGGGGGGGGGGGGGGCGCATAATGCATGACGATAGACATCATTTGGCTCCATAGCCAGAGGGATGTTTGATGTTACTGAAGTATATGAGGAGGAAGACGTAGATGTGCAGAGGAGGAAGAGGAGGAGGAAGAGGAGGGGGAAGAGGAAGAAGAGGAAGAGGAGGAGGAAGGACCAGATGGATTTCTGTTGAAAGCTCATCATTGATGGATCATAAATTCTTCTCATTGATTATCTCTCAAAGCAGCGGGAGGATCTATGTTCTCTCAAACAAACCGCTGCATTATTGTAACCTGATCCCGGACCCGGACCCTGAGGGGGTCTGAGGGGGTCTGAGGGGGTCTGAGGGGCCCCGGGCGAGACTTCTCCCTCAGCCTCCTCTATTCTTTCAGAAGAGACAGGACGGGCTCGTTAAGCTGCTACTGCACACACTCACCCTCTCATTTGAATCCCCGGGACGTAGCAGACGGACTCCGGTCTCCATGTCTTGTGTGTCGGTGTCCTCTCAGGTAAGAACGCAGCTTTACACCTTTTAACATTTACGCGCAAAGTTTTACCCAAGATCCCGACTACGCTCCCCGGGGTCTCGTGGAGGCGATGTGTGCCGTCTCACCAGTCTCCGTTTAAAATATGACCGTTTTAAGTCCTGGTTGGTTTCGGTACACGTTAGTAACAAAGATACAAACACGGTTGGTATTTTCTGTAATGGTGTGAAACGCTGTTCAATTCGGCAGACATCAAGTGTCCCAACGTACGACGGTTTTCATCTAAATTCGAACTTTTGTTACCGGCTCACCTGTTTTCACACCATCTTCTCCCTTCAAAGCGGTTCAAAGAGGTTCAAAGACGTTCAAAGAGGTTTAAAGAGGTTCAAACAGGTTCAAAGCGGTTCAAAGAGGTTCAAACAGGTTCAAACAGGTTCAAAGACGTTCAAACAGGTTCAAATAGGTTCAAACTGGTTCAAACAGGTTCAAACAAGTTCAAAGACGTTCAAAGAGGTTCAAAGACGTTCAAAGAGGTTCAAAGACGTTCAAAGAGGTTCAAAGAGGTTCAAAGAGGTTCAAACAGGTTCAAAGACGTTCAAAGAGGTTGAAACAGGTTCAAAGAGGTTCAAAGAGATTCAAAGAGGTTCAAACAGGTTCAAAGAGGTTCAAAGAGGTTCAAAGAGGTTCAAACAGGTTCAAAGAGGTTCAAAGAGGTTCAAAGACGTTCAAAGAGGTTCAAAGAGGTTCAAACAGGTTCAAAGAGGTTCAAAGAGGTTCAAAGAGGTTCAAAGACGTTCAAAGAGGTTCAAACAGGTTCAAAGAGGTTCAAAGACGTTCAAAGAGGTTCAAACAGGTTCAAAGAGGTTCAAAGAGGTTCAAACAGGTTCAAAGAGGTTCAAACAGGTTCAAAGAGGTTCAAACAGGTTCAAACAGGTTCAAAGAGGTTCAAACAGGTTCAAACAGGTTCAAACAGGTTCAAACAGGTTCAAAGAGGTTCAAACAGGTTCAAACAGGTTCAAAGAGGTTCAAACAGGTTCAAACAGGTTCAAACTGGTTCAAACTAGTTCAAAGAGGTTCGGTAAAGTTGGAAAGATATTTAAAGATTCTGACTTCCCGGTTCAATAAATCGTTAGCGAAATGTTGCTAAAATACAAACGATACCTCTCTGTGACCGTAGTGAGGTAGACAACAAGCTACAACCTTCATTTAATCAGAACGGGTTAGGGTTCGGGTCTTACGGGCTCCTCCGAGCTGGACAATCGGCATTGGTCTCAATGAGCGGCCGGCTGCGAGACGAGTGCGCAGGGACCGTCTACAAAGTGCAATACGGAAAATACTTACTACAACAATATTCAACAGCTTCACTGTCACGCAATGTAAAGTAACCAAAATCACTTCACACATCAGCGGGCTCCTTCTTGTTGTACTACAGCTGTTCTTTTGATAAAACATGTTTTAAATACATTTTAGTGAATTATTATTGGAAATAATATTCAATAACTTCCCTGTTATAAAGTGTAGTAGTGTGACCAACATCACATTTGACAGGTGCTGTCAAAATCTCTTTTGTGATTTGGTCAAACTAGTGCGATTGTGAATGTTTTGTGTTGTGTATTTGTCTTGAATACAAACATAGTAGCACATACATCGAGATAAGAGCCATCATAAGTAGTTCACTCATTTAATCTTCAAGAAAGAATACACACATACAGTCAGGGCCAGAAGTATTTGGACTATGACACAATTTTTCTAATTTTTGTTATTTACACAACCCCAATGGATTTGAAACTGATCAGTCAATATGTGGTTGAAGTTTATACTTTCAGCTTTAATTCAATGGATAAAACAAAAGCATCCTAATCGCCACCTTAACGTGGTGGAGGAGTTTGAGTGGCTCAGTGATCCTGGGAGCTATGTTCTCCGGGGCAGTAGCCCCTGGTATGGTCTCCCAAGGCAAACAGGTCTCAGGGGAGAGCCCAGACTAAGACCGGTTCAAAACGACCCTAATGATAAGCAGCCCACGGACTTCAGCCACCTCGCCCGTACCAGGGAAACCGGGGCACCCTCCTGGAGCCAGACCCAGGAGGGGAGCTCGTCGGTGAGCGTCTGGTGGCCGGGCCTTCGCCCATGGGTCCCGGTCGGGCTCAGCCCGTAGAAACAGCATGGAGCAGCCACCCTGTGGACCCACCACCCGCAGGGACAAGCATCGGGGTCGGGTGCAATGCAGACCGGGTGGCGGGTCAGGCCGGAGGTCTGGGCGAGCCGATCGCCGGCAGCATAGACTAGCTCTAGGGACGTGGAATCCTATTTCAGTAATCAGCTCACTTTAAGTATTGTCAGAAGTAAAGGTACACAAGTATCATGTAGTTTGAAAGAGCTGTGATTGGTCGATCACTCGTCTCTCAGACTTAATGTACTAAACTGATGATTGTCATAACTTCATCAGCTGACTCGACAGTCTGTAGTTATATTTATGTTCTATGTTCATAACTTCAGAACATGATCGATTAATATTAAGAGCTTCCATCAGGTTCTGTGATCGATGCTCCGTTTTATAGAAGCAGCATGTACATATAGAAACAACAAAACTATGTTGGTTTTACAGTTACTAAATATTGTGTTATTGTTATTGTGTTGTGTTGTATTATTATGCTGTTTTATTGTTATTGTTGTGTTATATTGTTGTGTTATGTTGTTATTGTGTTGTATTGTTGTTGTGATGTATTGTGTTGTTTGAGAACTTGAGGCTGTAGCGTTTCATGAACTCAGAATGTTTCTCTGCCTCAGAAGGTTTATGAATGACTTTCATTGTTTCCAGATCTTGTCTTCACTTTGAGGGAAAAACGTCATATTTCTAAGAATTTATTAACATTCCATAGAGTGACAAATTGATTTTTCTTTTCTTTGCCAAACAGTTGTGCACAAAGCTGCTGAGTTCAGGTGTGTGTTGACCTGTTGTTACCTGTCACAGGAGGGGCGGAGCATGTCCAGGATGTCTCTGAGCAGCTCACCTGTGTCTCCCATGACCACCCAGGGCATCCCCTCCCCCGCCCAGCTGACCAAGGCCAACGCCCCCGTGCACATCGACGTGGGGGGGCACATGTACACCAGCAGCCTGGGGACACTCACCAAATACCCCGAGTCCAGGTGAGACCACAGAACCTCTGATGTTATGTGATCAGGTGTGAGTGAGTAAATACCTGCAGGGTTCACAGTTACTGCTCCATTACTACTACTACTCTACTACTACTACTACTACTCCATTACTACTACTACTACTACTCTATTACTACTAATACTACTCTATTACTACTACTACTACTACTACTACTACTACTCCATTACTACTACTACTCTACTACTACTACTACTCCATTACTACTACTACTACTACTACTCTATTACTACTAATACTACTCTATTACTACTACTACTACTACTACTACTACTCCATTACTACTACTACTACTCTACTACTACTACTACTACTACTACTACTACTACTACTACTACTCCATTACTACTACTACTACTACTCTATTACTACTAATACTACTCTACTACTACTACTACTACTACTACTACTACTACTCTACTACTCTACTAATACTACTACTACTACTACTCCATTACTACTACTACTACTACTCTATTACTACTAATACTACTCTACTACTACTACTACTACTACTACTACTCTACTACTCTACTACTACTACTACTACTACTACTACTACTACTCCATTACTACTACTACTACTACTCTATTACTACTAATACTACTCTACTACTACTACTACTACTACTACTCTACTACTCTACTACTACTACTACTACTACTACTACTACTACTCCATTACTACTACTACTACTCTCCTACTAGGCAAGGCAAGTTTATTTGTATCGCACATTTCAACAACAAGGTAATTCAAAGTGCTTCACATAAAACCATTAAAAGCATCAAAACATAAGACAAAAGAAAAGGAGATTTAAAAACAATTAAGAACATTCATTAAAACATTAAAAACACAGTGTCAGAAATAAAATGCAGTGGTAAAATGCAGAAATGCAGGAAATTGATTAATATATTAATTGAGTGTGGTTCAATTAAAGGCAGCAGCAAACAGAAAAGTCTTCAATCTTGATTTAAATGAGCTGAGGGTCTCAGCAGACCTGCAGCTTTCTGGACTTTGTTCCAGATATGTGGAGCAGAAAAACTGAACGCTGCTTCTCCATGTTTAGTTCTGACTCTGGGAACAGGAAGTAGACCGGTCCCAGACGACCTGAGGGGTCGGGATGGTTCATAAGGGAACAGGAAGTAGACCGGTCCCAGACGACCTGAGGGGTCGGGATGGTTCATAAGGTAGCAGCAGATCAGAGATGTATTTTGGCCCTAAACCATTCAGTGCTTTGTAAACCAACAGCAGGATTTTAAAGTCAAGTCTTTGTTGGACAGGAAGCCAGTGCAAAGACATCAGAACTGGGGTGATGTGATCCACCCTCCTGGTCTTAGTGAGGACTCGAGCTGCAGCGTTCTGAATCAGCTGCAGCTTTCTGACGGACTTTTTACAGAGACCTGTAAACACACCGTTACAGTAGTCCAGTCTGCTGAAGATGAATGCGTGGACAAGTTTTACCTGTTGAGACATAAGTCCTCTAATCCTTGATATGTTCTTCAGGTGATAGTAGGCTGATTTTGTAATTGTCTTGATGAGGCTGTTCAGGTTGAGGTCTGAATCCATAACTACACCTAGATTTCTGGCTTGGTTTGTGGGTTTTAACATCAGTGATTGAAGCTGAGCGGTGATTTTCAATTGTTCGTCCTTGGTACCAAAAACAATTACTTCTGTTTTATCTTTGTTTAATTGAAGAACATTCTGGCACATCCAGTTGTTGATTTGTTCAATGCAGTTACCCAGCCCTTGTATGGGATTATAGTCCCCTGGTGACATAGTTATGTAGATTTGTGTGTCGTCTGCATAATTATGATAACAAACTTTGTTGTTTTCCATAATCTGAGCTAGTGGAAGCATGTAGATGTTGAACAGAAGAGGCCCCAGTATTGAACCTTGGGGAACACCACATGTCATTTTAGTCAGCTCTGATGTGTAATCAGTTACAGACACAAAGTATTCTCGGTCCTTCAAGTAGGATTCAAACCAGTTAAGTGCTGTGCAGAGAGTCCCACCCAGATCTTTAGTCTTTCTAGGAGTATGGCATGGTCGACCGTGTCGAATGCAGCACTGAGATCCAGTAACACTAAGACTGAACTTCTGCCATTGTCTATGTTTAAGTGGATGTCGTTGAAAACCTTAACAAGAGCAGTTTCAGTGCTGTGGTGCTGTCGAAAGCCTGACTGGAAAACATCAAAGCAGTTATTTACGGCCAAGAAGTTGGTCAGCTGTTGGAAAACCGCTTTTTCAATTATTTTACTTAAAAATGGGAGGTTTGATATTGGCCTATAATTTTTCATCGTTGCGGAGTCTAAACTAGCCTTCTTTAGGAGCGGTTTAATAACTGCAGTTTTTAGGGCTTGTGGGAAGACACCTGAGAGAAGGGATGTGTTTACAATGTGTAAGAGATCAGTGGTCATGCAGTTTGAAATATCTTTGAAAAAGTGTGTTGGTAGAATATCCAAGCAGCAGGAGGATGACTTCAGATGTTGTATAATGTCTTCTAGGCTTCTACGGTCGATTGAATGAAATTGTGTCATGATATTTGAATGGATATTATTCAGAGATGGGGACAACACATATCCTGTGGTTGGTGTGGAGGCACTGACTGCTTGTATAATTTTCTGAATTTTGTCAGTAAAAAAGGAGGCAAATTGACTGCATGCCGGTGGATTGGAGCTCAGCAGCTACCGACACTGGAGGGTTTGTTAGCCTGTCGACGGTAGCAAATAAGGCGCGTGTATTGTTCTTGTTTTTGGTTATGATGTCAGAGAAGAAGGACTCCCGTGCATTTCTAAGTTCCAAATTATAATTGTGAAGTCTCTCTTTATAGATGTCACAGTGAACCTGGAGATTCGTTTTTCGCCGCCTGCGCTCAGCTTTCCGACTCTCTCGTTTCTCTATTTTGACCAGCGTAGCATTTCTCCAAGGAGATCTTTGCTTACTCGAGACAACCTTCACTTTAGTGGGTGCAATGGCATCAATAATATTTTTAACTTTAAAATTGAAGCCATCTACAAGCTCATTGACTGAGAGGCAAGAGAGGGCTGGTGTGCAGGAGAACTTGTGAATAAATAGTTCACTGGTGTTTTCAGATGTAATGCTTTGTCACAACCTTGGTTTGGACATTTGTGTGCAAGGAGATTGCACTCTCAAAGAAAACACAGAAATGATCAGAGAGCAACATCAGTCACAGCGACCTTGGAAATGTTTACACCTTTGGCGATGATTAGGTCCAGAGTGTGCCCCCTGTTGTGGGTGGGTCCTGTCACATGCTGAGTCAGATCATAGTTATCAAGGACACCACATAGTTCTATAGACTCTCTGTCCTGGGGATTATCAACATGGATATTAAAATCACCAACAATAACAACACAGTCAAAATCAATACAGATTACAGACAGTAGTTCAGTAAACTCATCAAAGAAGGTTGTACAGTATTTAGGCGGTCTGTAAATGTTTAGGAATAAAGCTTGAGTGGAGTTCAGAGCCACATATTCAAAAGAACTAAAATGACCAAAGGACATCTGCTTGCTGAGAATCATTAAATAAAACAGCAACTCCACCTCCTTTCTTATGCGCTCTTGTTTCACTCATGAAACTGAAGTTGTGAGGTGTTGATTCAATAAGAACAGCTGCACTGTTATCTTGATTAAACCAAGTTTCAGTTAAAAACAAAATGTCCAGTTTGTGCCTCACAATAAAATCATTGATTAAAAATGTTTTTCCTGACAGAGACCTGACATTTAATAAAGCTAAGTTTAATGTGGTTAAAGCTTTCTTTGCCCAATTTATTTGGACAGGCTGATGAGGAATGTATGCTAAGTTTGATAAGTTTGCAGGTTTACTGTTGTTTCTTCGCAGCCTCACCTTTCTTTTTCTATAAACTTGCAGGACAGGAATTGAGACAGCTAGCTGCATACAGGGCCCTGACTTTTCCTGTAGAGAGTCATTGGTGTCATTCGCCTTGTAGCCTGGACCCAGAAGATATCAATTATTTCCTTTATCAGGTCTGGGAGACAGAGGATGGTTGTGGAACCGTCGAGGAGTGGGGAGAGGAGTGTGTTTGGTTCCAGCAATGACCAGCTCTTTCATGTGGTCAGTGAACTCCAGGTGGGGGGAGGATGGGGAGAGTGTGAGAGAGGAAAGGGACCTGGATGGAATTTGGGGGGGTGGAAGTAGGTGCTGGGGAGGGAGGTAAAGACTCCTCGTCTAGGAAGGGTGGGGAAAGTGGGAGCTCGTGTAGGAAGGGTAGGGGAAGTGGGAGATCGGAGGCGGTCCCTGATGATGAGGTTGGAGACTCCTCCTTTTGGCGGGGGCATCCTTCCCGTAAGGTCTCCATGGCGATGCTGTGTGGTTATCTCTTGTTTAGACTCCTCTCTGGTCTTGTCCTTGGCAGTAGGGACAGACGGGTGACGCAGGGAGAAAAATAGGTTTGAGGTAAACAGTTTTACCCCTGACTTGTTCAGGCAAACTCCATGCACTGTAAAAAGATGTCTGCGCTCCCAGAAAAGGTAGAAATTGTTGATAAAATGTACTGAATGGTACTACTACTACTACTACTACTACTACTACTCCATTACTACTAATACTACTCTACTACTACTACTACTACTACTACTACTACTACTACTCCATTACTACTACTACTACTACTCTATTACTACTAATACTACTCCATTACTACTACTACTACTACTACTACTACTACTACTCCATTACTACTACTACTCTACTACTACTACTACTACTACTACTACTACATTACTACTACTACTACTCTACTACTACTCTATTACTACTAATACTACTCTACTACTACTACTACTACTACTACTCTACTACTACTACTACTACTACTCCATTACTACTACTACTACTACTCTATTACTACTAATACTACTCCATTACTACTACTACTACTACTACTACTCCATTACTACTACTACTCTACTACTACTACTACTACTACTACTCCATTACTACTACTACTACAATTCTATTACTACTAATACTACTCTACTACTACTACTACTACTGCTCCATTACAACTACTACTCTACTACTCTACTACTACTACTACTCCATTACTACTACTACTACTACTCCATTACTACTACTACTACTGCTACTACTAATACTACTACTACTCTACTACTACTACTACTACTGCTCCATTACTACTACTACTCTAGTACTACTACTACTACTACTACTCCATTACTACTACTACTACTACTACTCCATTACTACTACTACTAATACTCCATTACTACTACTACTACTACTACTCTATTATCACTACTACTATTAGTACTACGACTCTATTACTACTACTACTCTACTACTACTACTACTACTACTCCATTACTACTACTACTACTACTCCATTACTACTACTACTACTACTCTATTACTACTACTACTATTAGTACTACTACTCTATTACTACTACTACTACTACTACTCTACTACTACTACTACTCCATTACTAGTACTACTCTACTACTCTATTACTACTACTACTACTCTACTACTACTACTACTACTACTACTCTATTACTACTACTACTATTAGTACTACTACTCTATTACTACTACTACTACTACTACTCTACTACTACTACTACTCCATTACTACTACTACTCTACTACTCTATTACTACTACTACTACTCTACTACTACTACTACTACTACTAGTCCATTACTACTACTACTATACTACTCTATTACTACTACTACTACTCTACTACTACTACTACTACTACTACTACTCCATTACTACTACTACTCTATTACTACTACTACTACTCTACTACTACTACTACTACTCCATTACTACTACTAATACTACTCTATTACTACTACTACTACTAGTACTACTACTATATTACTACTACTACTACTACTACTACTCTACTACTACTACTACTACTACTCCATTACTACTACTACTCTACTACTACTACTACTGCTCCATTACTACTACTACTACTACTACTCTACTACTACTACTACTACTCTATTACTACTACTACTACTCTACTACTACTACTACTACTCCATTACTACTACTACTACTACTACTCTACTACTACTACTACTACTCCATTACTACTACTACTACTACTACTCTACTACTACTACTCCATTACTACTACTACTACTACTACTCCATTACTACTACTACTACTACTACTCCATTACTACTACTACTACAACTACTACTACTCCTACTACTCTACTACCACTACTACTACTACTCAGCAGTGATTGTCAGAGCTGCACACACATTCAGTTTTGGTGGGTTTTTACAGGGTGACCGTTGTGATTGTATTCGGAGGTTCACTCAAAACATTCGAGGCTTAAGACCTGGCAGAACGACCTGACGATGCCATTGGTCGACACAGGAAATATCGTTTAACTCGTGCACGCAGTGTGTGATGGTCACAGAAATGCACGGCCGCGTCACCCAGAGTCTTGCCAGCAGCCTCGACGTGCGTCAATATGCGAGGGCCCGATCAATGCTGATCAATGCTGCTTGCAGCTTTAATTCACATTATTACGAACAGAGCCCCTTTCAAAACAGAATGGGATGTTTTCCTGTTCCTCTGCAGGATCGGCCGTCTGTTTAACGGCACTGAGCGCATCGTGTTGGACAGTCTGAAGCAGCACTACTTCATCGACAGAGACGGAGACATCTTCCGCTACATCCTCAGCTTCCTGCGGAGCTGCAAACTGCTGCTGCCAGAAGACTTCAAGGTCATTTACCTGGAAAACTGTCGTAACAAAAACAGGAATATGATCGGAATTGAAGTCCTACTAATATATTGGTATTATCTTATCTCTAGCATATCGTCACCTTCCTAAAATAATGGCCCAAGTCATTTTTTCAGGTTTTTCAAAAACACAAAATAAAACGGCCGAACACTCTTGAGTCTTCACTCTTGAGTCTTGAGTCTTGACATAGGCTGATTACAGGGGTAGAACAGCATGATCTGTTCATCTGAGGATGGAGGCCATTTTACCCGAGGTGGCCAGCAGCATAAGGAGATGATTTAGGCAACAAAATCATTTGTGTCAAAAAATGACTATAGGAACAGCTATTTGCTGCCCAATACAAATCCATACATCATACAATAATCAATAGTACAACATAATGCCCTTTTGGGCAAGTACTAATTGACAGTTTTGGAACGCTGTAACCTCAAACTATACTGACTTTTTAATGACGTACTACAGGACTTCCCCCAGCTGTACGAGGAGGCCCGGTTCTACCAGCTGACTCCGATGGTTCGGGAGTTGGAACGCTGGCAGGTGGAGCGGGAGGCCCAGCGGACGCCGCCCTGCGAGTGTCTGGTGGTCAGAGTCTCTCCCGATCTGGGCGAGAGGATCGCATTGAGCGGAGAGAAAGTTCTGATCGAGCAGATCTTCCCCGAGACCGGAGACGTCATGTGTGACTCTGTCAACGCCGGTTGGAACCAGGACCCGACCCACGTGATCCGCTTCCCCCTCAACGGGTACTGCAGGTTCAACTCTGTGCAGGTCAGTGCTTCCCCTGTACACCACCCGTACTACACCCGTACTACACCACCCGTACTACACCCCTCGTACTACACCACCCGTACTACACCACCCGTACTACACCCGTACTACACCCGTACTACACCCCTCGTACTACACCACCCGTACTACACCCCTCGTACTACACCCCTCGTACTACACCACCTGTACTACACCACCCGTACTACACCCCTCGTACTACACCACCCGTACTACACCCGTACTACACCCGCACTACAACACCCGTACTACACCCCTCGTACTACAACACCCGTACTACACTACCCATACACCACCCGTACTACACCCCTCGTACTACACCACCCGTACTACACTACCCGTACTACACCCGTACTACACCCCTCGTACTACACCACCCGTACTACACCCGTACTACACCCCTCGTACTACAACACCCGTACTACACTACCCGTACACCACCCATACTACACCCCTCGTACTACACCACCCATACTACACTATCCGTACTGCACCCATACTACACCCGTACTACACCCCTCGTACTACACCAACCGTACTACCCTACCCATACTACACCCCTCGTACAACACCCGTACTACACTCGTACTGCACCCGTACTACACCCCTCGTACTACACCAACCATACTACACTACCCGTACTACACCCATACTACACCCCTCGTACTACACCACCCATACTACACCCGTACTACACCCCTCGTACTACACCACCCGTACTACACCCGTACTACACCCCTCATACTACACCACCCGTACTACACCCGTACTACACCAACCATACTACACTACCCGTACTACACCCATACTACACCCCTCGTACTACACTACTCGTACTACACCCGTACTACACCCCTCGTACTACACCACTCGTACTACACCCGTACTACACCACCCGTACTGCACCCGTACTACAACACCCACACTACACTACTCGTACTACACCCGTACTACACCCCTCGTACTACACCACTCGTACTACACCCGTACTACACCACCCGTACTGCACCCGTACTACAACACCCACACTACACTACTCGTACTACACCCGTACTACACCCCTCGTACTATACCCGTACTAGACCCCTCGTACTACACCACTCGTACTACACCGTACTACACCCGTACTACACCACTCGTACTACACCTGTACTACACTACTCGTACTACACCCCTCGTACTACACCCGTACTACACCCCTCGTACTACACCCCTCGTACTACACCCCTCGTACTACAACACCCGTACTACACTACTCGTACTACACCCGTACTACACTACTCGTACTACACTACTCGTACTACACCTGTACTACACCCCTCGTACTACACCACCCGTACTGCACCCGTACTACACCCCTCGTACTACACCCCTCGTACTACACCACTCGTACTGCACCCGTACTACACCACTCATGCTACACCCGTACTACACCCCTCGTACTACACCCCTCGTGCTACACCCGTACTACACTCGTACACCCGTACTACACTCGTACTACTTACTACTCCTGTACTACACTCGTACACCCGTACTACACTCGTACTACACTTGTACTACACTCGTACTACACCTGTACCTCACCGCTACTCTAACACCAGCTGTGTGTCTGCAGGTCCTGGAGCGTCTGTTCCAGAGGGGCTTCATTATGAAGGCGTCCTGCGGTGGAGGGGTCGACTCCTCCCAGTTCAGCGAGTACGTTTTGTGTCGCGACCTCCGGCTCAACCGGTCCGTCACCAGCCCCCCGATCCGGATCAAACAGGAGCCTCTGGACTAAACTCAGACCTGAAGACCTCTGGGAATGATGATGATGCAACATAAGAAGTCATAAACTGCCACATTTGTAATAACCTGAATGGAACGGTCATTTTTTTATAAGTGTGTACAGATCATTTCATTTGTTTTAAAAACTGCCCTTTTGAAGATGTATATTTCATGTATTTGTTAGCTCGTTTCACTACTTTTCATTTGTACAGATGAATTAATAAAAAGATAAAATCAGACCGGATTCTTTATCGTTTTCTTTATTTCATTTTTTTTGCAAAGGTACAAACTGTAAAATTGCCTGAAATGTGTCAGGATTGAATAAAGAATGTAGGAAATATAAATAGTTGCACAAATTGTGTCGTTCTTACAGATGAAAGTTTCTCCAGATCTCCGCAGAGCGACAGACTTTACAAACCAAACATTCAAAGCGTAAAAAACCTTCAATGTACTTTCAAAGTCTTAAAAACTTTCAATTGAAGCAAAACTCTGACAAATGAAAACGTTCAACAGTACAAAAGGTCGAGATTCGTGATTTATGTTTCATGTTGAGCTAAAAGAAAAATCACATGTCAGACGGGAGGAAGAGGATGATGAAGAGGAGGAAGATGAAACTGCAGGAATGTTTGTCTGAAGTTTTGTTTGTTAGCCTTCATGACCGTAGCCTGAGTGAGTTCCACCGTCTGAAGGAGAACCAGCTCCTGTGAAGAGTTATTTAAAATGAAAGGGACAGTTCAACGTTTAAATCCTCTGAACATGAAGCTACAGCTGCTTTGCTTAGCTTAGCATTAAGAGCTCCTTTGATTTCCTTAAGGTTTGGTGCAGATTTTATCAGCTGAGTCTCGAAGTAGAGGAGATTTAGCTAGCTGTGTCCAGTCTTTATGCTAAGCTAACTAAAGACTAAAGAAACTAAAGATCAAAGTCAGTTTGTTCTTCTCTAAACATCTGTTTGCTTCTTCTGGCTTTTACTTTCTATTGTGTCACTTTTAATATTATTTCATATCTTTCTGTAAATAAAACGTCCGCTTCGCCTTCAGACGCTCGTTCAGGACCAATTATTTGGTGAAGACACTCGGATGAGTTCCTCTGGTCTGACCTGGACTGGAGGTCAGCGTTAAAACCATCCGAGGACAAACTGGGACTGAGGAGGGACTGACTTGTGACCATGAGGACCGGTGGAGGTTGAAGTGTAGTCCAGTTAGTGATGCGCAAGGGCCCCATGTGCTCCTCCTGGGGGGCCTCCTTCCTTCAGCAGGGCCTTATAGAGCGTCGGGGGGCCTCCTTCCTTCAGCAGGGCCTTGTAGAGCGTCGGGGGGCCTCCTTACTTCAGCAGGGCCTTGTAGAGCGTCGGGGGCCTCCTTACTTCAGCAGGGCCTTGTAGAGCGTCGGGGGGCCTCCTTACTTTAGCAGGGCCTTGTAGAGCGTCGGGGGGCCTCCTTACTTCAGCAGGGCCTTGTAGAGCGTCTGGGGCCTCCTTACTTCAGCAGGGCCTTGTAGAGCGTCAGGGGGACTCCTTCCTTCAGCAGGGCCTTGTAGAGCGTCGGGGGACGACCTTACTTCAGCAGGGCCTTGTAGAGCGTCGGGGGGCCTCCTTACTTCAGCAGGGCCTTGTAGAGCGTCGGGGGCCTCCTTACTTCAGCAGGGCCTTGTAGAGCGTCGGGGGCCTCCTTACTTCAGCAGGGCTTTGTAGAGCGTCTGGGGCCTCCTTACTTCAGCAGGGCCTTGTAGAGCGTCATGGAGCGAGCGGTGGAGCGGTCCTGCTCCAGACAGAAGATGAAGTCCCTGAGGTTGACTCGTGTGATCCGCTGACGGAGCTGCTGGCGGGACGAGGAGGAGGAGGAGCCTGGGGAACCAGCACCCGAACCCAAGGCCACCTGGGGGGGAAGAGGGAGGAGCAACACAGGGTCAAAACACTGAACTGAATTGGGGGGGGGGGGGGGGGAGAGACTATCTGAAGATCAGGCCTGGAGCTGAAGGAGTTCTGAGGAGGCCTGAAGCCGGATCACATAGAGGAGAGACTCAAACAACATGAGACCATTAGACACACACACACACACACACACACACACACACACACACACACACACACACACACACACACACACACACACACACACACACACACACACACACACACACACACAAGTGCTGGCAACGATTAAAATGTTTAATCACGATTAATGTCATTGTTATGGCAAAGTTCAATAGTGAATTCATAAGTAGTGTATTGTGCACTTGTATTTTAAAGTGCTGCTCTATGAACTACAGGGCAACAACATTTGAACACATCAGGTTCTGTTGTGCTGGGCGCTATGACCAAAAATGCATCCATCGCCCCAAACGCGTGAGATGAAATTTTTCAACTTCGGCAAAATATTGGCGTGACTTTGCGGCGCGATAGCCGATCAGCGTTGAGTTGCTCCCCCGTCATCACTGACTTCCTGCCGCTGTTGAATCAGGAAATGAATCGTGTGGCCGTCTGTGTTCATCAGAGCTCTGACGCCTCATATCAACACAGACCGGACCAACATGTGTACACATGTGTGTGTGAACCATACGGTACAAACCATGAACACGCTGCCGTATTTACGTCTACGTGACGTTATTGAGTGCTGGTGGAGCTGCTACGATGTTAGCATAGCATAGCACCGATCCATCAGAGCTCCATTGAGAAGACAAGTTGCCTACAAATCGGCATCATTACGTAGTTATTTCCCTTTTTGTCGGTTTATTGCCGTTGAATCACAGCCGATCAGGTTATTTAGTGTTCGTACAGCTGCAGTAAACAGCGAGTGAATACAGCTCGATAGAATCCACGGAGCTCCTCTGAACAACGTTATCAACCAGACATGACGGCGTTTAGCGTCCTGATATCTGTGACTTCACAACACGTACTAAGCAGAAAGAGGTTATTTTTCAATGGTTAATGACGGACAGTTCAAAGGCTTTCAGGCCGATAAGCCCCGCCCCCTCTCCGGCGCGTCCAGCGTGAATGTACACAGATGGTCCGCGGCGAGACCGGCGGCGCGTTGGACGCGAATATGCGGCGCGTTTGGTGTGAACACGGCATTAGGACCCAGGGGAGTGTAGGTGAAGGAAACAGGAAGAGACGCCACACAAACAGCTGTTCACCGCTCGCTGCCGGTTCTTGTGTTAAAAATGTCCGAAGAATAATACATTTATAAAATAATAGTCGGCATTAATGAATTAATGCATTAATATATATATTATACGTATTCCTCACACAGACTAAAGCAGCTCCACAGCAGATAGCTCACATTTCCCAGAGTTCATTGCCCCGTCAGAGACTGTACCCCCCCCCCCCCCCCCCATCACTCTCTTTGTCTGGGCATAATGGAGGGGGGGGAGAGAGCATGTGGGGGGGAGAGAGAGAGAGCATGTGGGGGGGGGGAGAGAGCATGTGGGGGGGGAGAGAGAGCATGTGGGGGGGAGAGAGAGCATGTGGGGGGGGGGAAGAGAGAGCATGTGGGGGGGGGGGGGGAAGAGAGAGCATGTGGGGGGGGGGGGGAAGAGAGAGCATGTGGGGGGGAGAGAGAGCATGTGGGGGGGAGAGAGAGCATGTGGGGGGGGGGGAAGAGAGAGCATGTGGGGGGGGGGGAAGAGAGCATGTGGGGGGGGGGAGAGAGCATGTGGGGGGGGGGAGAGAGCATGTGGGGGGGAGAGAGAGCATGTTGGGGGGGAGAGAGAGCATGTGGGGGGAGAGAGAGCATGTGGGGGGAGAGAGAGCATGTGGGGGGGGAGAGAGCATGTGGGGGGAGAGAGAGCATGTGGGGGGGGAGAGAGCATGTGGGGGGGGAGAGAGCATGTGGGGGGGGAGAGAGCATGTGGGGGGAGAGAGAGCATGTGGGGGGGGGGGAGAGAGAGCATGTGGGGGGGGGGGGGGAGAGAGCATGTGGGGGAGAGAGAGCATGTGGGGGGGGGGGGAGAGAGAGCATGTGGGGGGGGGGGGAGAGAGCATGTGGGGGAGAGAGAGCATGTGGGGGGGGGAGAGAGCATGTGGGGGGGAGAGAGAGCATGTGGGGGGGAGAGAGAGCATGTGGGGGGAGAGAGAGCATGTGGGGGGGGGGAGAGAGAGCATGTGGGGGGGGGGGAGAGAGCATGTGGGGGGGGGAGAGAGCATGTGGGGGGGAGAGAGAGCATGTGGGGGGGAGAGAGAGCATGTGGGGGGGGGAAGAGAGAGCATGTGGGGGGGGGGGGAGAGAGAGCATGTGGGGGGGGGGGGGGAGAGAGAGCATGTGGGGGGG
The DNA here is from genome assembly GCA_028022725.1 of Lycodopsis pacificus. Taxonomy (NCBI): domain Eukaryota; kingdom Metazoa; phylum Chordata; class Actinopteri; order Perciformes; family Zoarcidae; genus Lycodopsis; species Lycodopsis pacificus. The sequence continues at coordinate 28,540,610 of CM051698.1, forward strand.
GGAAGAGAGAGCATGTGGGGGGGGGGGGAGAGAGAGCATGTGGGGGGGGGAAGAGAGAGCATGTGGGGGGGGGGGGGAGAGAGAGCATGTGGGGGGGGGAAGAGAGAGCATGTGGGGGGGGGGGGGAAGAGAGAGCATGTGGGGGGGGGGGGGAAGAGAGAGCATGTGGGGGGGAGAGAGAGCATGTGGGGGGGGGGGGAAGAGAGAGCATGTGGGGGGGGGGAAGAGAGAGCATGTGGGGGGGGAGAAAGAGCATGTGGTGGGGGGGAGAGAGCATGTGGGGGGGCGAGCCCCCCATCCAGCCCCCGAGCTCACTCCTACAGAGCTGAGGTCTATGGCTGCCCTCAGGGGGCTCCAGGCTCCAGGCAGAGACCGACCCCCTTCACTCTACTCTGGTCTCATTCACTGGATTACAGAGAGAGACAGAGAGAGAGAGAGACAGAGACAGAGAGAGACAGAGACAGAGAGAGACAGAGACAGAGAGAGACAGAGAGAGAGAGAGAGACAGAGACAGAGAGAGACAGAGAGAGAGAGAGACAGAGACAGAGAGAGACAGAGACAGAGAGAGACAGAGACAGAGAGAGACAGAGAGAGAGACAGAGACAGAGAGAGACAGAGACAGAGAGAGACAGAGAGAGACAGAGACAGAGAGAGACAGAGAGAGAGAGAGAGACAGAGACAGAGAGAGACAGAGAGACAGAGCAAGAGAGTGTGTGTCACCTCATCAAGTCTATTTCTTTAGTTCTGTATAAACAAGTATAACACCTCTGACCTCTCCTCACTACCTAACCTCTGACCTCGGTCCTCTCCTCACTACCTAACCTCTGACCTCAGTCCTCTCCTCACTACCTAACCTCTGACCTCTCCTCACTACCTAACCTCTGACCTCGGTCCTCTCCTCACTACCTAACCTCTGACCTCTCCTCACTACCTAACCTCTGACCTCGGTCCTCTCCTCACTACCTAACCTCTGACCTCTCTTCACTACCTAACCTCTGACCTCGGTCCTCTCCTCACTACCTAACCTCTGACCTCGGTCCTCTCCTCACTACCTAACCTCTGACCTCGGTCCTCTCCTCACTACCTAACCTCAGTCCTCTCCTCACTACCTAACCTCTGACCTCTCCTCACTACCTGACCTCGGTCCTCTCCTCACTACCTAACCTCTGACCTCGGTCCTCTCTTCACTACCTAACCTCTGACCTCGGGTGCAGCCGACGAGCCTCCCGGTGAGTCCATCCTGCGTTTCCTTCGCGGTCCGATGGCAGCGAGTGCCGTGAGGTTTGCGTCTCGTTGTCTCATCTGAGCCAACTCCTGCTGCTGCATCTGAGGAGGAAGCGGAGGAAGAGGAGGTCAGATCTACTCTAAAAAACATTTATATACTCATGTTCATCAAGTCTTCTATCTGGAGGAACTACAGCTTATGGGGAGAGTAACAGGAAGTAGAACGACACTGTGACACTCATGAGAAGAGAAGGAGTGAACGTTCAGACTGATGACCGTACGTTTCGGACTATAAGCTGCTACGTTTCCCCCACGCTTTAACATTTTAACATGCTTCTAACTGGCTTGGCCAACAGCTAGTTAGCACAACAGCTGCTAGCTGTTGTGCTAACTAGCTGTTGTGCTAGCAGCAGCTGGCCAGCAACTGCTTCGTTTTACTTCTTCCGTTTGGTAGCCTTAGTCTGTAATGTAAGAATGTCTGCATGTCTGTATGAAGCATGAAAAGATCGCTAATGCTAATTGCGGTTAGCATTTCCCCATTGGCGGTAATGTTAAAATTAGCTTAGAAGCTAGCGAGTCAACACACTGCGAGTCAATATAACTCTGTTGTCCTGAGTCTGCATTTGGGACCTTGAACACACCACATCATGGAGCCTTGACAGACCTGGTCACGGCGCTAGCCCTCCAATAACAGCTGATTCCTCCACAGAAATGCACTTGTACTGCACTGTAAAAGTCTGCGGAGGAATCAGCCGTTATTGGAGCGTCATCAGCCCTATTACGGTAAGCGGCCAAGCCAGTTACGGTAGCCGTAAATGCTAATGCTATGAGCCGTAAATGTAGTTAGTCTGTAAGGACCGGTATGTCTGTATGAAGCATGAAAAAATGTATGAAGATATATTACGGTATATTCACGAATGCTAATCACGGTTAGCATTTCCCCATTGGCGGTAATGTTAAAATTAGCTTTGAAGCTAGCGAGTCGGACATGTTATGAGTACCGGTACAACTTTAGTACTGTTAAAAGCATCTTGTCGTTCAAAGGGGGCACCTGCGGCTTATAGTCCGAAAAGTACGGTAACTGGTTGGATGTTGGATATAAAGAGGGTGGGGCTACAGACTGATTGGATGTAAAGGGGGCGGGGCTACAGACTGATTGGATGTTGACATTCAAACTATGAATCTAAATTAGAATTTCTTTTTTTCACTTCCACACACACACACACACACACACACTCACACACACACACACACACACACACACCTCTTTTGCTTTCTGCTTCAGACGAGCTTGTTCAGGATCTTCTTGTCTGGCTCGACTCTGAAAGTAAAACACAAAATAATTGAATAGTTGTTTTTTTTTTAACTCTAGAACTTTCTGATCAATACTGTGTATCAAGTTCTGAGCAAAGTACAACAGAAAAACATACATTAATCAAGAAACACTACAAAAGAAATATATATGTGTATGTGTATATGTATATATATATATATATATATATATATATATATATATATATATTGTACTTTGCTCAGTACGTACGTACATACATACATATATATATATATATGTACGTACGTACGTACGTACATACATACATACATACATACATATATATATGTACGTACGTACGTACATACATACATATATATATATATATGTACGTACGTACGTACATACATACATACATATATATATATGTACGTACGTACGTACATACATATATATATATGTACGTACGTACGTACATACATACATATATATATATGTACGTACGTACGTACATACATACATATATATATATGTACGTACATACATACATATATATATATGTACGTACATACATACATACATATATATATATGTACGTACGTACGTACATACATACATATATATACGTACGTACGTACGTACGTACGTACGTACGTACGTACGTACATACATACATATACGTACGTACGTACATACATACATACATATACATACGTACGTACATACATATACATACGTACGTACATACATACATATATACGTACGTACATACGTACATACGTACATATATATATATATATATATACATACATATATACGTACGTACATACGTACATACGTACATATATATATATATATATATATATATATATATATATATATATATATATATATATATATATGTATGTATGTATGTATGTATGTATGTATGTATGTATGTATGTATGTATGTATGTATGTATGTATGTATGTATGTATGTATGTATGTATGTATGTATGTATGTATGTATGTATGTATGTATGTATGTATGTATGTATGTATGTATGTACGTACGTACATATATATATATATGTATGTATGTACATACATACATACATACATACATACATACATACATACATACATACATATATATATATATATATATATGTGTGTGTGTACCTTGGCAGCCTTCAGCAGGATCTCTCTCTCTTGTTCGTCCTTCCTCTGTTTCTCCATTCGCTCCAGCTGCTCAAAGAACCGAAGCTGAGAGCGAACGTCTGACGTCTGTTGATGGTGCTCTTCATCCTGATGGAGGAGGAGGAGGAGGAACACAAACAGCTTTAGGATGTGAGCGGTGTCTCTGTGGATCAGTGTGGATCAGTGTGGATCTGAGCGTCCTTGCCTTCCCTCCGTCTGCTCGGTGCTGAGCGACGGCTGAGACCATCTCCAGCAGAGAGCGCAGTCTGGACTGGGTGGCGTGGGACACCAGGTTCACCACCTCCAGAGGAACCTCGGTCACTCCCAGCTTCTTAGCTGAGGACGAAAAGAGGGACAACGTGGACATCTTCAGGTTAAACCAGGGGACCCTGCAGGTTCCCCTCCTTTCGTAGAAAATATGTGCATTTCTTATGGAAGTTCATGTGATGGCAAGAAAGATTCTGCTGTCATTACTGAGAGACACTAGGGGACAGGAGACAGGGGACAGGAGACAGAGGACAGAGTACAGAGGACAGGGGACAGAGTACAGGAGACAGAGGACAGGGGACAGAGTACAGGGGACAGAGTACAGGAGACAGAGGACAGGAGACAGAGGACAGGAGACAGAGGACAGGGGCCAGGAGACAGGGGCCAGAGGACAGAGTACAGGAGACAGAGGACAGGGGACAGAGTACAGAGGACAGAGTACAGGGGACAGAGTACAGGGGACAGGAGACAGAGGACAGGAGACAGAGGACAGGGGCCAGGAGACAGGGGCCAGGAGACAGAGGACAGGGGCCAGGAGACAGGGGCCAGAGGACAGAGTACAGGAGACAGAGGACAGGGGACAGAGTACAGAGGACAGAGTACAGAGGACAGAGGACAGGAGACAGAGTACAGGGGACAGAGTACAGGGGACAGGAGACAGAGGACAGGAGACAGAGGACAGGGGCCAGGAGACAGAGGACAGGGGCCAGAGGACAGAGTACAGAGTACAGGGGACAGAGGACAGGAGACAGAGGACAGGGGACAGAGGACAGGGGACAGAGTACAGAGGACAGAGTACAGAGGACAGAGTACAGGAGACAGAGGACAGGAGACAGAGGACAGGAGACAGAGGACAGGGGACAGGAGACAGAGGACAGGAGACAGAGGACAGGGGACAGGGGCCAGGAGACAGAGTACAGGAGACAGAGGACAGGGGACAGAGGACAGGAGACAGAGGACAGGAGACAGAGGACAGGAGACAGAGTACAGGGGACAGAGGACAGGGGCCAGGAGACAGAGTACAGGAGACAGAGGACAGGGGACAGAGTACAGGGGACAGAATACAGGGGACAGAGTACAGGGGACAGAGTACAGAGGACAGAGTACAGGAGACAGAGGACAGGGGACCAGAGGACAGAGTACAGGGGACAGAGTACAGGGGACAGAGTACAGGGGACAGGGGACAGAGTACAGAGGACAGAGTACAGGAGACAGAGGACAGGGGACAGAGTACAATTGACAGAGGACAGGGGCCAGAGGACAGAGTACAGGAGACAGAGGACAGGAGACAGAGGACAGGGGCCAGAGGACAGAGTACAGGGGACAGAGTACAGGGGACAGAGGACAGGGGACCAGAGTACAGGAGACAGAGTACAGGAGACAGAGGACAGAGTACAGGGGCCAGGAGACAGAGGACAGGGGCCAGAGGACAGGGGCCAGAGGACAGGGGACAGACGACAGGGGACAGACGACAGGGGACAGACGACAGGGGACAGAGTACAGGAGACAGAGGACAGGAGACAGAGGACAGGAGACAGAGGACAGGAGACAGAGGACAGGAGACAGAGTACAGGGGACAGAGGACAGGGGCCAGGAGACAGAGTACAGGGGACAGAGGACAGGGGACCAGAGTACAGGAGACAGAGGACAGAGTACAGGGGCCAGGAGACAGAGTACAGGAGACAGGGGCCAGAGGACAGAGTACAGGGGACAGAGTACAGGAGACAGAGTACAGGAGATAGAGTACAGGGGACAGAGGACAGGAGACAGAGTACAGGGGACAGAGGACAGGAGACAGGAGACAGAGGACAGAGTACAGGGGACAGAGTACAGGGGACAGAGGACAGGGGACCAGAGTACAGGGGACAGGAGACAGAGGACAGAGTAAAGGAGACAGAGGACAGGAGACAGAGGACAGAGTACAGGGGACAGAGGACAGGACACAGAGGTCAGGAGACAGAGGTCAGGAGACAGAGGTCAGGAGACAGAGGACAGAGTACAGGGGACAGAGGACAGGAGACAGAGTACAGGGGACAGAGTACAGGAGACAGAGGTCAGGAGACAGAGTACAGGGGACAGAGGACAGAGTACAGGAGACAGAGGTCAGGAGACAGAGGTCAGGAGACAGAGGTCAGGAGACAGAGGTCAGGAGACAGAGGTCAGGAGACAGAGAACAGGAGACAGAGGTCAGGAGACAGAGGTCAGGAGACAGAGAACAGGAGACAGAGGTCAGGAGACAGAGGTCAGGAGACAGAGGACAGGAGACAGAGGCCAGCACCTGTGTCCAGGATGCGGCGGTGCAGCAGGCCGGTGGGGAGGAAGGCTTCGTCTTTACACGAACGGATCTTTGTGCCCACGAAGTCCGAGCTGGTTGCTAGGATGCGTGCGTTCTCCTCGTTGAGGTTGACCCCGGCCATGGACGCCACGTCGTTGATGTCGTCGTCGTCTCTGAAGGAGGACAGAGGACAGAAAGGACGGGCCAGGAGATAGACATTAAAGACCTTAGGCTAGATGGAAAGAGGCTGCTTTTATTTCTATTCTCTTTATTTCTGCCCCATCAGATGAGTTTCTTTTATTATATATATTCATTATTAATTAGTGCTGGCAACGATTACAATGTTTAATCGCGTTTAATCTCATTGTTGTGGTAAAGTTCAATCATGAATTCATAAGTAGTGTATTGCTCTCTTTTATTCTGAAGTGCTGCTCTATGAACAGGTGAGTAACATTGTGTGTGAACACGTTGAACACATCAGGTTGTTGTGAGCAGCAGCAGTTCTATCTCTTCTATCTCTGTGCTCAGTGTGTGAAACGTTCCACTGCTGTGAACAGAACAACACGTTTCACACGTTCATCTACATGTGTGTGTTGAGTCTTCATCACAGTCAGAGCATGTGATGCAGCTCTACTCTTCATCACTGTGATGCAGCTCTACTCTTCATCACTGTGATGCAGCTCTACTCTTCATCACTGTGATGCAGCTCTACTCTTCATCACTGTGATGCAGCTCTACTCTTCATCACTGTGATGCAGCTCTACTCTTCATCACTGTGATGCAGCTCTACTCTTCATCACTGTGATGCAGCTCTACTCTTCATCACTGTGATGCAGCTCTACTCTTCATCACTGTGATGCAGCTCTACTCTTCATCACTGTGATGCAGCTCTACTCTTCATCACTGTGATGCAGCTCTACTCTTCATCACTGTGATGCAGCTCTACTCTTCATCACTGTGATGCAGCTCTACTCTTCATCACTATGATGCTGCTCTACTCTTCATCACTGTGATGCAGCTCTACTCTTCATCACTGTGATGCAGCTCTACTCTTCATCACTATGATGCTGTAACTCAGGTGATGAAGGTGACCCAGCGATCAAAGAATAAAGACACTTTACCCACAATGCAGCTGTATTTTCCCTTTAACTCACGAGATGCAGCATGTTTCATACTTAATGTGAATATAATTCATACTTTGTTGGCATCTTATTCTGAAAACCGGATGTTGGTCTGAAGAAACCGGATGTTGTCTCACGTTAATGTTTCCGCTAACTTTCTTAGCTCATTCTTGAGGCATTCTAAAGGTGCGTTCACACCAAACTCCATGCGAATACTAATCAATACTAATCAATACTAATCGATACCAATCGATACTAATCAGCTGCAGTTTGTCTCCACTTCTCTGTAGCATCTGTTAGCTTGTCTTGCTTTAGTTTCTCTAAACTTCTCCCACACGCTGCATCAACGTTGTCTGAAGACTTCCTCCACCGCTGCCAGTGAGCAAGACTATCAAAATAAAACAATGCGTGAACGCCGATAACATAATTGTCTGCGTTAATTAATGAATGCGTTAACGCTAAATTAAGGCATTAACTTGCCCAGCACTATTCTTAATATATAACTTCTACTGTTACTGTAAAGCTGTTAGAATTGTGGCCTACCTTCAGAGCAAACTTTATCAGACATATTCAGCTCTTATTATTATTAATATTAATATTCCCATCTGTAGTTTTAGGAAATGAACGAATACAAACTGTTTTTGTAAATAAACCCTGAATGAATCTGGTTCATGTTTATACGATCATGAATTCATGATGAGAAATCTTTCAGCATTTGTATTTATTTAATTCTATTTCTACTGATTTTATTTGCCTTTTTATTGTATTTTATTTCCAGTAACTAAATTTGGATCTTTGCTCTGTTTCAAACAAATAAACCTGACTTCCTGCCAGTGAGATCACACTTCACCTGAATGTCCCGCCCCCCGGGTCGCTCAGCTTCCTCTGATTCGCTTGAGCCGCCATGTTCAGAGGACTTTTACCGATTATAGTTGTGGGTCCTCTGACAAGTGTACCTGAGGACAACATTTCATATTAATAATAATAAGCAGCACAGATCGAAAAGAGATAAATATAATTAAAGCTGCGAGCAGCGATGAACGGGCCCTCGCAGTCTGCGCGTCGGGGTGCCGGCGGGACTCCGGCCTGCGCGTCCGAGAACGTCTGCGACCGTCGGACGGCGCGTCCGCAAGCGAGACGTGTTCAATCCCGCGTGGACCGCCTGATGCCGGAAATGATGCTTTGCAAATAGTCCGATGCTTCCTGTATCCGCTGCCTAGCGCTACAGAACGCGTACATTATGTAGCTCTATATCAAGTGTAAACCACATTGTGTAAAAGTCACGTAAATCGGATGGTGTTTGTCAAAAAACGCAGATTTCCTTTCGCCAGCAGGTGGCGCTGTGAGTATTAGGGAAAATTAGCTTGTAGACATCCTCAGGCCATGAGTGTTATCAAGCATGTGAAGTTTGGGACCGTTTGGAACAAGTCCAGCTGAGTTACATCAGACATTTCCTTTAGCCAGTAGGCTTTGCGGGTTTACTGTAGCGCCCGCTAGTGGCAAAGCAATTCTCAGGGTATGTTACAGCATGCGATGTGCACATATGCTGCAAATTTTGGAATGTTAGGACAAACGGTTCAGAAGTTATGTGTATTGATATTAAGCCACGCCCCTAAGAAGTTTATTGGTCCATATCTTAAACGCAGAGGTATCAGAAAGCTTTTGATAACTTTTGATGAGGTAGATCCAGTAATGATCCACAGCTAATTTGGTAGTAATGGGACTAAGCATGTAGGAGGAGTTCGCAGAAATGTGTTTTACACTAAATTCAATATGGCGGAAAATCTAAGTAGGCGGAGCTTAGGGGTCTGATTGGCTTTTTTGTAGCTCTAGCTCAAGTGGACATGTGTGTCAAATTTCAAGTTAATGGGACATACTGGCCGAGGGGCGTCGCCGGTCCGACTTGTAGGGGGCGCTAGAGAGCCATTTCTGAACACAGAAAGATGCATTATTTTTCAGATGGCTATATTCACCAGGCCTGACAAGTCACCAAAATTTGGTGAGTTTTCATGCATGGCAAGTCCTCCAACCATGCGTACGTTTACCCCAACGGGTACAATATCAATAGGGCCTCGCCGGCCCGACGGTGTCGGTTGCTCGTTCCCTAATAAGATGAATCAGAGACTCACCTTGAGGTCTGAGCGTCTGACTGAAGACGACAGGTGTTCGACTCTGGACGGCTGCTCGGCCCACAGCCTGAACAAACATCAAAGTAATATAATAAATAACATTAAAATAACATTCGAACTACATAAGAACATTAAAATAGCACCTCCTAGACACTAAGAGAATACAGCAGTGATGCCTCTAGTGGACACTAAGAGAATAACATGTATTATCTCTACAATACAGCAGTGATGCCTCTAGTGGACACTAAGAGTATAACATGTATTATCTCTATAATACAGCAGTGATGCCTCTAGTGGACACTAAGAGTATAACATGTATTATCTCTATAATACAGCAGTGATGCCTCTAGTGGACACTAAGAGTATAACATGTATTATCTCTATAATACAGCAGTGGACACCAGGAGAACAACATGTACGGCGGTCCTACCACGGCGTTGGTGAGCGGCGTGTTCAGCCTGACGGTGCCTCCGGCCGGGCTGATGGGCAGTCGCGGCCTGATGGTGGCGGTGGAGATGGAGGGGGGGGCCACCTGGATGGGGGGGGCCGAGGTACCAGGAGTCACTAGAGACTGTTGGCTGCTGAGTAGAGACTGACGCAGGGCAGGGAGGCTTTTCTGGGGAGCAACAACATCAACATTATCAACAACACATGCTAGCCAAGTACAGAGAAATACAAATATATACATGTATGTACAAGTACACAAGACCTGGCACCAAAATATACTTCTGTGGTAGTACAGTAGTAGTACTATAGTACTAGTAGTACCTTTAAGAAGGGGATGAGGTAGTGCTGTGGTAGAACAGTAGTAGTAGTAGAACAGTAGTAGTAGTAGAACAGTAGTAGTAGAACAGTAGTAGCAGTAGTAGAACAGTAGTAGTAGTAGTAGAACAGTAGTAGTAGGACAGTAGTAGTAGTAGTAGGACAGTAGTAGTAGTAGTAGGACAGTAGTAGTAGTAGTAGAACAGTAGTAGTAGTAGTAGAACAGTAGTAGTAGAACAGTAGTAGTAGTAGTAGAACAGTAGTAGTAGGACAGTAGTAGTAGTAGTAGTAGAACAGTAGTAGTAGAACAGTAGTAGAACAGTAGTAGTAGTAGGACAGTAGTAGTACTATAGTACTAGTAGTACCTTTAAGAAGGGGATGAGGTAGTGCTGTGGTAGAACAGTAGTAGTAGTAGGACAGTAGTAGTAGTAGTAGGACAGTAGTAGTAGTAGAACAGTAGTAGTAGTAGTAGGACAGTAGTAGTAGAACAGTAGTCGTAGGACAGTAGAACAGTAGTAGTAGTAGTAGTAGAACAGTAGTAGTAGAACAGTCGTAGTAGTAGTAGAACAGTAGTAGTAGTAGTAGTAGAACAGTAGTAGAACAGTAGTAGTAGAACAGTAGTAGTAGTAGAACAGTAGTAGAACAGTAGTAGTAGAACAGTAGTAGTAGTAGTAGGACAGTAGTAGTAGTAGTAGTAGAACAGTAGTAGTAGTAGTAGAACAGTAGTAGTAGTAGAACAGTAGTAGTAGAACAGTAGTAGTAGTAGTAGAACAGTAGTAGTAGTAGTAGTAGAACAGTAGTAGTAGTAGTAGAACAGTAATAGTAGTAGTAGAACAGTAATAGTAGTAGTAGAACAGTAGTAGTAGTAGTAGTAGTAGAACAGTAGCAGTAGAACAGTAGTAGTAGTAGAACAGTAGTAGTAGTAGTAGTAGTAGAACAGTAGTAGTAGTAGAACAGTAGTAGTAGTAGAACAGTAGTAGTAGTAGTAGTAGTAGTAGTAGTAGAACAGTAGTAGTAGTAGAACAGTAGTAGTAGGACAGTAGTAGTAGGACAGTAGTAGTAGGACAGTAGTAGTAGGACAGTAGTAGTACCTTTAAGAAGGGGATGAGGTAGGGCTGTGGTAGAACAGTAGTAGTAGTAGAACAGTAGTAGTAGTAGAACAGTAGTAGTAGTAGAACAGTAGCAGTAGTAGTAGTAGTAGTAGAACAGTAGTAGTGGTAGAACAGTAGTAGTGGTAGAACAGTAGTAGTAGAACAGTAGTAGTAGTAGTAGGACAGTAGTAGTAGTAGTAGTAGAACAGTAGTAGAACAGTAGTAGTAGAACAGTAGTAGTAGTAGTAGAACAGTAGTAGTAGTAGTAGTAGTAGAACAGTAATAGTAGTAGTAGAACAGTAATAGTAGTAGTAGAACAGTAGTAGTAGTAGTAGTAGTAGTAGTAGAACAGTAGTAGTAGTAGAACAGTAGTAGTAGTAGTAGTAGTAGAACAGTAGTAGTAGTAGTAGTAGTAGTAGAACAGTAGTAGTAGTAGAACAGTAGTAGTAGTACAGTAGTAGTAGGACAGTAGTAGTAGGACAGTAGTAGTAGGACAGTAGTAGTACCTTTAAGAAGGGGATGAGGTAGGGCTGTGGTAGAACAGTAGTAGTAGTAGAACAGTAGTAGTAGTACAGTAGTAGTAGGACAGTAGTAGTAGGACAGTAGTAGTACCTTTAAGAAGGGGATGAGGTAGGGCTGTGGAGAAGACTTCAGCTCAGCCTGCAGTCGGCTGGTGAACTCTTCAGGCTCAATCTTTGCATCCTGAACAAACACACAACTCCAGTTAATATTAAACATACTATAATAGATATACGAATACATATCTAATCAATGCAGAGCTCACCAGCAGGTCCTCCATTAAATATAAAAGAATAATATACAACAATATTGATGTCAAACATAATGCTATAGGATAATATTGATATATGATGGAGCTCACCAGCAGGTCCTGCACCAGCCCCTTGACGTTCTTCGAGGTGTCGGGTAACGGTGAGTTGTGTGACGCCAGCTTGATGAGCGTCGCCAAGAAGTTTTTACACTTCTTCACGTTTTCCTGCATCTCCTGTTGGCATGGTAACAAAGAGCAGGTCACACAGGTGTCCCCTCAGAGGACAGAGGACAGAGGACAGAGGACACACCTGGGACACCACAGTGACTCTGTTAGCCGGCGTGGGGGGGGCGACTCCGACGGGCTTCACCGGCCCCCCCGCTGTGATCACCGTCTGGGCCTTCTGGGGGGGGGGCATCTTCACCGACACCGCTGCACCGCCGGGGGACACCGTAATGGTCTTCTGGACACGTCACATAGTCACGTTATTACATCATCACGTGATCACATCAGTACACGTCACATGATCACATCACGAGGACACACCTGTACTGTCGTGGTGGACGGAGGCTGAACCATTCTGGTCTGAGCGGGGGAGGCCAGGCGGACGGTCTGAGGAGCCTGCAGACGTCGGGGAGGAAGAGAACACGTTATGCTGCAGCAATGGGAACTATTTACATCTGGAGCGTAACATTTTAGGTGTGTTCTTAGGTGTGTTTGTGTTTCAGTTGCGTTTCTGGTGTGTTTTCGTTGTGTTTCTGGTGTGTTTTCGGTGTGTTTTCGTTGTGTTTCTGGTGTGTTTTCGTTGTGTTTCTGGTGTGTTTTCGTTGTGTTTCTGGTGTGTTTTCGTTGTGTTTCAGGTGTGTTTTCGTTGTGTTTCAGGTGTGTTTGTGTCAGGGTAGGGAATTTACATATTTTTTGGGGGCAATTTTTGCCCCCACTGAAACGTTCCACTGCAAACAACAGGAACATGTTTCATCTACATGTCTGTCTTCATCACAGTCAGAGCATGTGACCCAGCTTTACTCTTCATCACTGTGATGCAGCTCTACTCTTCATCACTGTGATGCAGCTCTACTCTTCATCACTGTGATGCAGCTCTACTCTTCATCACTGTGATGCAGCTCTACTCTTCATCACTGTGATGCAGCTCTACTCTTCATCACTGTGATGCAGCTCTACTCTTCATCACTGTGATGCAGCTCTACTCTTCATCACTGTGACGCAGCTCTACTCTTCATCACTGTGACGCAGCTCTACTCTTCATCACTGTGATGCAGCTCTACTCTTCATCACTGTGATGCAGCTCTACTCTTCATCACTGTGACGCAGCTCTACTCTTCATCACTGTGACGCAGCTCTACTCTTCATCACTGTGACGCAGCTCTACTCTTCATCACTGTGATGCAGCTCTACTCTTCATCACTGTGATGCAGCTCTACTCTTCATCACTGTGATGCAGCTCTACTCTTCATCACTGTGATGCAGCTCTACTCTTCATCACTGTGATGCAGTGCTACTCTTCATCACTATGATGCTGTAACTCAGAGGTGATGAAGGTGACCCAGCGATCAAAGAATAAAGACACTTTACCCACAATTTAGCTGTATTTTCCCTTTAACTCACGAGATGCAGCATGTTTCATACTTAATGTGAATATAATTCATACTTTGTTGGCATCTTATTCTGAAAACCGGATGTTGGTCTGAAGAAACCGGATGTTGTCTCACGTTAATCTTTCCGCTAACTTTCAAAGTGCTTCTCTCTGCTCTGTGCGTTTGAATGCGTTCACGGTGAATGTCAGCGTAGAGCTGCTCTAACATGTGAGAGTCTGTGAGTTGACCTGTGACCTCGGTCTCAGGTCTGATGAAGAAGCGCTCCGTTTATTCATTCCTTTAGAACGTTCGGTTCTTCACGCGCACGCAACATCAGTCAAGGCGAAAATCAAAACCATTCTATAGCAACTGGACCGGGTCATATAGGCTACGATGTTCATTAATTGATCATTATTATTAGAGGACATTATGGGGCGTTGTTGCCCCTCTCTGGTGATATCAGGGGCAACATTATATCTCTTAGGGGCAGTTTTGCGTGTGTTTCAGGTGTGTTTGTGTTGTCGTTGTGTCTCAGGTGTTCAGTTTGTTAGTGATGCTGCAGACTGGATGAACACCATTGACCCTGATGGGTTCTTACCGTGGGGGCGGTGCTGACCCGGATGGCGGTCCCAGCGGTCGGTGCGGCAGGTCTCTGGCTGATGTTGGCCACCGCTTGGCTCTGCTGGGTCTTAGCCTGAGCCTGAGCCAGAACCTGCTGAGGGACCATCACCAGCTGACCCGTCTCAGTCCGGACCAGAACCATACCTGAAGAACACAGAGATCAGCGCTCGCTCTCTCTCGCTCTCTCTCGATAAGAACACATTAGAGGCTCAAACGTCTACAGGTGGAGGTCTACTCACCTGGAGGCATGGAGAATCCAGGGGGCAGCTGGATGGTGGTCTGCTGCTGAGGCCGGACGGCCAGCTGAGGAGCAGCAGCTCGGGGGGCCACTAGTCCAGTTCTCTGCTGCTGCTGCTGGATGGACGTGGTCACCACGGGGGCCCCTGGGGGCCTCACCACAGGCACGGAGGGCTGAACCACTCCGTTCACCACCGGCTTCAGGGTCACTGCAGCCGTACTGGTCCCGGTCTGGACCATGGGGGTCTGGGCTGCAGGAGGGGGGGTCCCGGTCAGGATGACGGAGCTCCCAGAGACCGGCTGGCTCTGCACCAGCATCTTGGTGGTGGTGTGCATCAGAGGGCCGCTGTGGGTCACCACCTGTGGGCCCTTGGGGTCCACTCCGTTCACTGGACCCGGGTGTCTCTGCAGAGAGACGGCGGGAGACGTTAACGTGGTCTGAGTGAAGTGAGGCTGAGAGGCGATGATTGTGGAGCCCACGGTGCTGATCACCGTGCTGGTCCCCGGTGCTGCTGCTGCAGGGACCGAGTTCACCAACTTTACCGATCCGTTCAAACTTTGTAGTCCGGGAGAAGCGGTCCGGATCGCATCCACAGCGGTGACGGTAGCGGGACTCGAACCCGCAGATGCGGAGGACCGAGTGGTCAAAGTTACGGGT
>CM051698.1:28560811-28568311 GCA_028022725.1 Lycodopsis pacificus
TCAACGTCCGGAGAGATGGACCAATGAAGTTTGAGAAGGACTTTGACTTTGAGACAGCTAACGCTCAGTTCAACAAGGAGGAGATCGAACGGGAGTTCCAGAGCAAGCTGAAGCTGAAAGGTCTGTTCGTCTTCAGTGAAACATCTCAACTGCTATGGGATGTCTTCAGTGAAACATCTCGAGTACTATGGGATGTCTTCAGTGAAACATCTCGAGTACTATGGGATGTCTTCAGTGAAACATCTCGAGTACTATGGGATGTCTTCAGTGAAACATCTCGAGTACTATGGGATGTCTTCAGTGAAACATCTCGACTGCTATGGGATGTCTTCAGTGAAACATCTCGACTGCTATGGGATGTCTTCAGTGAAACATCTCGACTGCTATGGGATGTCTTCATGGAAACATCTCGAGTGCTATGGGATGTCTTCATGGAAACATCTTGAGTACTATGGGATGTCTTCAGTGAGACATCTCGACTGCTATGGGATGTCTTCAGTGAAACATCTCGACTGCTATGGGATGTCTTCAGTGAAACATCTCGACTGCTATGGGATGTCTTCATGGAAACATCTCGAGTACTATGGGATGTCTTCATGGAAACATCTCGAGTACTATGGGATGTCTTCAGTGAGACATCTCGACTGCTATGGGATGTCTTCAGTGAAACATCTCGACTGCTATGGGATGTCTTCATGGAAACATCTTGAGTACTATGGGATGTCTTCATGGTAACATCTTGAGTACTATGGGATGTCTTCATGGAAACATCTTGAGTACTATGGGATGTCTTCAGTGAGACATCTCGACTGCTATGGGATGTCTTCAGTGAAACATCTCGACTGCTATGGGATGTCTTCAGTGAAACATCTCGACTGCTATGGGATGTCTTCATGGAAACATCTCGAGTGCTATGGGATGTCTTCATGGAAACATCTCGAGTACTATGGGATGTCTTCATGGAAACATCTCGAGTACTATGGGATGTCTTCAGTGAGACATCTCGACTGCTATGGGATGTCTTCAGTGAAACATCTCGACTGCTATGGGATGTCTTCAGTGAAACATCTCGACTGCTATGGGATGTCTTCAGTAAAATATCTCGAGTGCTATGGGATGTCTTCAGTGAAACATCTCGAGTGCTATGGGATGTCTTCAGTGAAACATCTCGACTGCTATGGGATGTCTTCATGGAAACATCTCGAGTACTATGGGATGTCTTCATGGAAACATCTCGAGTACTATGGGATGTCTTCAGTGAAACATCTCGACTGCTATGGGATGTCTTCAGTGAAACATCTCGCGTACTATGGGATGTCTTCAGTGAAACATCTCGCGTACTATGGGATGTCTTCAGTGAAACATCTCGCGTACTATGGGATGTCTTCAGTGAAACATCTCGAGTGCTATGGGATGTCTTCAGTGAAACATCTCGAGTGCTATGGGATGTCTTCAGTGAAACGTCTCGAGTGCTATGGGATGTCTTCAGTAGGGTTGGGTATTGTTTGGGTTTTTTCCGATACCGGTGCTAAAACGATACTTTTAAAAAGATACTGGTGCCTGAACCGATTTCTTCAAATTGAACAATATATTAACTGTTTAAAGTATACTATAAATATAAATAAATACAAAACACACACACACTCTGTACACACACTGCAGCTTCAATCTTCAGCAATTATTTTGCAGAAATATGAGCATATTTTCCTTCTCTGGCAAAATACACGTCTCATGACTTATTTTATTTTACCAGTTGGTGGCGGTAATGCGCCAATTCGTCGTTTGCCAACCGCCACTACTCCTCGAAGAAGAAAGTTTTGCATGCCTGTGTTGTGCTTATGAGCGACAGCGCTAAGTACCCGGATGTCGATGGAGGAAGTCACAGGGTTCCCACGGTACCTGGAAAACATGGAATTTATTTTTTTATTTTCCAGGTTTGGAAAAGTCATGGAAACTGAGCAAAAGTTAACACATACATGGAAATTGAAACAGTTGTCCTCGAAAATTTTATTGGATGATGTGTAAAATAGTAATAAAATGAAACTATTGAGCACAGAATTAAGATGAGTTGATAAAAACCCTTTACAAGTGAACAGCTTTGACTGTAGATAGAAATGGATGATCCCATGTTGTAGAGCAGGGATTCCCAAAGTGAGCTGCCTCTAGGGGGCGCGAGAGGAAAAATGTAATGGTGGTCTAATGGTGCAGTCCTGTCTCCTAAAAATTACGTTCCCCCAAAACTAAAATGCATTCTCAATTACGTTTGACCATAAACGTATTTTCTCCCTGATTACGTTTGTGTTTGACGTATTACAAATACTCCCGGGTTTTACACGCGGGCCTTTGTGGAGGTATTGTAGCCGCGTAATGTTCCTCGTTGCTGCCAGAGACAGGCGGCGTGTTGTGGTAGTATTCTGACCGCGTAATGGGGAGAAGGAGAGGTGGTGGTGGTGTTAAAGTGTTGATTAGAAACGTATTTGTAAGACGTCGATGTAATAAGTCAAACACAAACGTAATCGGGGAGAAAATACGTTACGTTTTTGGTCAAACGTAATTGAGAATGCATTTTAGTTTTGGGGGAACGTAATTTTTAGGAGCCAGTCGGTGCAGTGAGGTTCTGGCTGTTTGGTCTACAAAACACGTTTGTTGTTCATCTACAGCTTGTTGCATTATTTTATGCATTGATATTATCAACAAGACATAATCTCTAAGCATTTACAATGTAGACTTGACTGGCACATCTTTTAAATCAAGTAAGTAGTCAGGTGTCCTAGGGGGTTGTGAGGGGAGGGGGGCGCGGAAAGCTTCAGGGGCCGATAGATCATCACTTAATATGGTACCTGGAAAATCAGGAGGTATCATGGAAATGTTTTTCAAGGCAAGTGTGGGAACCCTGAGTCAGTAGCCTGCCAGCCGTTTGACAGATGTTGTTCTCGGTGTTTTGAATAAATCATGGCCGAAGCTTCGCCAGAATGGAGGGGTTTGTTTCTAAGGGTGCACAGCTCGAGTGAGGAGCAGAGGACCGAGGCTATTGTTACCTGCTGCCAGGACGGAGTCATCAGAGTAGTGTAAAAAAAGTATTTCAATCGACTCGGGCACCGAAAGTAAGCACTGAAATCTGCGTTGCGTTTCGGTCCAGTAGATACCAGTCGTATAGGAACTGGTGCCCTATTTGCACCGATTTTCGGTACCCAACCCTACTGAGCAGAGCCCGAAGGCATCATAATGTAACTGAAGTGAACCTCCGTTTGTTAGCGGTGCTGCTGACGTGACTAGCGCTGCTCCTTTTGATTTTGACACTAACATTATCAGAGATCATACCTCACACCTGGTTCTGTTTGACCCGTTTCATCCTCTGGTCTCTCAGATGAGAAGACGGAGAAGACAGACAAAGCGGTGAACGGAGAGGAGAAGGTCGACTCCGGAGTGGAGACCCAGGCCAGTGAAGGACCGGCTGAGGAGGAGGGGGGTGACCCTCTGGGACCCAACTGTTACTACGACAAGTCCAAGTCCTTCTTCGACAACATCTCCTGTGACGACACCAGGTACCTGTCCTTCTGTCCTCTGGGTCCATGTCCTCAGATTCCCGGCCCGTCTGTCCTCCATGTCCTGGCCAGACTGTGTACATGGATGTGGTGTTAAATGTCTTAAAGGGTCTTCATCGTCTCATCACTTCTATTAGAACATATGACAGATGTTTGTCTGACGATGACACATCTGTGGTGTCTTTTGTCTCTTCAGGAAAGCTAACGAGAAGTCTGGAGTCTCTGGGTTCCCCAGGTAAGTGGTTCTGGTGGTCCAGCAGCCCTCATAAGTTCAAGTCCTAGTGTCCTCTTCACCTCCTCCTCACCTACTTTAGGGAGCGGAGGCAGACCTGGGCGGAGGAGAGGAGGATGAATGCCGAGACGTTCGGCATCCCTCTCCGTCACGGCCGAGGTCGCGGAGGTTACCGAGGACGAGGAGGGATGGGCTTCAGAGGAGGTCGAGGTCGCTCGGCGAGCCGAGGATCCTTCGGACCGCCGCAGGGAGGAGGCTTCAGAGGAGGTTACCGTGGAAACCAGGCCGGCCGGGAGTTTGCCGACCTATCAGCATACAGGGTGAGAACCCTGGTCACATGGTTTATTATTATCACATAATAACTACACGGTAGGAGAAGGAGGTGGTAGTACAGGGGGCGCTAGGAGGAGGAGGCAATAGTGGCGCTAGGAGAAGCAGTAGGAGAAGGAGGCAATAGTGGCGTGAGGAGAAGCGGCAGGAGAAGGAGGCAGTAGTTGCGGCAGGAGAAGGAGGAGGCAGGAGAAGGAGGCGGTAGTTGTGGCAGGAGAAGGAGGCGGTAGTTGTGGCAGGAGAAGGAGGCGGTAGTTGCGGCAGGAGAAGGAGGCGGTAGTTGCGGCAGGAGAAGGAGGCGGTAGTTGCGGCAGGAGAAGGAGGCGGTAGTTGCGGCAGGAGAAGGAGGCGGCAGGAGAAGGAGGCGGTAGTTGCGGCAGGAGAAGGAGGCGGTAGTTGCGGCAGGAGAAGGAGGCGGTAGTTGCGGCAGGAGAAGGAGGCGGTAGTTGCGGCAGGAGAAGGAGGCGGTAGTTGCGGCAGGAGAAGGAGGCGGTAGTTGCGGAAGGAGAAGTGGCGGTAGTAGAGGGGACGGTGGAAGCGGCGCTAGGAGAAGGAGGCGGTAGTAGAGGGGATGGTAGTAGAGGGGATGGTAGAAGCGGCGGTGGTAGAAGCGGCGGTAGTGGAGCTAGCAGAAGGGGGGGGGGTAGGAGACGCGGCGGTAGTGGCGCTAGCAGAAGGGGCGGTAGGAGACGCGGCGGTAGTGGCGCTAGCAGAAGGGGCGGTAGTGGCGCTAGCAGAAGGGGGGTGGTAGGAGATGCGGCGGTAGTGGCGCTAGCAGAAGGGGGGGTAGGAGACGCGGCGGTAGTGGCGCTAGCAGAAGGGGGGGTAGGAGACGCGGCGGTAGTGGCGCTAGCAGAAGGGGGGTAGGAGACGCGGCGGTAGTGGCGCTAGCAGAAGGGGCGGTAGGAGACGCGGCGCTAGTGGCGCTAGCAGAAGGGGCGGTAGTGGCGCTAGCAGAAGGGGGGGTAGGAGACGCGGCGGTAGTGGCGCTAGCAGAAGGGGCGGGTAGGAGACGCGGCGGTAGTGGCGCTAGCAGAAGGGGCGGTAGTGGCGCTAGCAGAAGGGGGGGTAGTGGCGCTAACAGAAGGGGGGGTAGTAGAAGCGGCGGTAGTGGCGCTAGCAGAAGGGGCGGGTAGGAGACGCGGCGGTAGTGGCGCTAGCAGAAGGGGCGGTAGTAGAAGCGGCGGTAGTGGCGGTAGGAGACGCGGCGGTAGTGGCGCTAGGAGAAGGGGCGGTAGTAAAAGTTGTAGTAGTAAAAGTGTTGGTAGAACTCTTGTTGTCTTGTTGAAAACGATGTATTAAACACGTCTTTGTTTTGTTCCAGAAGGACAACAAAGTGTCGGCGTAGTCTCTCAGAGAGAAGACGACTCTACAGGACGGTGGATCTTCTGTTGACTCAAACAATGAAGATGTCTTCTAGTTGTATATTTGTCACCAGCACTGAGGCTTCAACACAACGGGGAAACAAACAAGGACCCAGTTTAAAAAGTCACCGTCTCTAAATACAATAATGTATAAATGTCATATTGAGTTTGTTTTTCAATGAATTCTCTCCTCTGAACCAGAACCTGAAGATGCATAGCTTTATTTCGGGGTGGGGGGGGGGGGGGGACTTCAGCCCCAAACAGCCCTCTATTAACCTTCACCTCCTCTTTGTCAGCTTACTCCTCTTCAAGTGTCAATAGACGATGTTTCTCTTAAAGGGACAGTGGTGATGGTTCACAGGAGCAAAGTGATTATTTTAGACATAACAGAATCAATATTAGTCATATTCAGAATATTTCCACCTTTCTGATATCCATGTTCTCTTCACACCAGACTCCATTCATAAAAACAGTTATTTAAGCTCCTCCTGTAGAAAAGCTGTGAACCATTGCTACTGTCTCTTTAAGAAGGCTGTAAACCATCAGTACTGTCTCTTTAAGAAGACTTAACAGGTCTTCTGTGGTTGTTGTGGTAGTTTTTACACCCAGTCCAGCTTGAGGACTGGGAGTAAACTGGGTCTCAAACCGATCACGGGTCAAAGCGATGTGGTTTCCTTTACTCGTGGGTCACTAAAGCTTCAGTGAGATCCACTCGGATCTAAATCTTTATGGCTTTAAGCCTCCAAACAGAAACATACGTAAGATTAAATGCGCATCAAGTAAAACAAATGAAGTGAACCTGTTGTATTTCTTTATGTTTGCATAAACTGTCAAAGGACAATTATTAAACACCTTCTCTTTAATAACGATGAGTTTTTATTACCTCAGATGTTTATTGTATTTAATCAATAATCATTGCTGAGTTTAAACCTTTAGTTTAAAGAGCATTTATTAATAGAATTGTTTCTACATTTACATGTCAAATCGAACTTGTTCTTTATAATAATTTCTGTGATTTGGTTTTAATTGCACGGTGAATAATAATTACTTTAGTTATAAAATACCTTAAATAATTGTCCTGAAGATGTTTGAATAATGTCGATAAATGTTAAAACATAAAGAAAATACAAATAACATGTTTTATATTTCACTTTATTTCTTTTTCACATTGGTTTAATTTGGGCATTTCAGATCTTCTGTAGATGAAGGTGTTTGCATTTTTCTAATAAACTGTTCCAGATGTTCTCACCCATTAACTCAGTCCACACGTTATTACACCTTAATCCACACGTTATTACACTTTAATCCACACGTTATTACACTTTAATCCACACGTTATTACACCTTAATCCACACGTTATTACACCCTAATCCACACGTTATTACACGTTAGTCCACACGTTATTACACTCTAATCCACACGTTATTACACCGTAATCCACATGTTATTACACCTTAATCCACACGTTATTATACCTTAATCCACACGTTATTACACCTTAATCCACACGTTATTACACCTTAATCCACATGTTATTACACTTCAATCCAGATGTTCATCCAGTCCAAATGTTATTACATCTTAATCCAGACGGTCATCCGGTCCAGTTATTACACTTTAATCCAGATGTGCTCACTTGTTAACTCAGTCCAGATGATATTACACTTTAATCCAGATGTTCATCCAGTCCAGATGTTTAGTTGTGAGTCAGGCAGCTGCTTCTTGAGACTACTTTATTCTAACCAGATGTTTCGCCTCATCCAGCTATTTTAAACCACTAACTTTCGACCCGATAGAGCTACAGGAAGTGATGTCTTCTATAAATAGAAAATAAACGAGTAGAAAAAGGATCCAGCTGTCATAGTTTTTATAATGTATATAAAATAGTTTATATAACTTATAACAGTATATATAACGTATATAACAGTTTATATAACGTATATAACAGTTTATATAACGTACATAACAGTTTATATAACATATATAACAGTTTATATAACGTACATAACAGTTTATATAACGTATATA
>CM051698.1:28573311-28635811 GCA_028022725.1 Lycodopsis pacificus
GTTGTTTCTAGAGTTTATGTCGTGTACGCATGTTTGTGTTTCTAGAGTTTATGTCGCGTACGTATGTTTGTGTCGTTTCTAGAGTTTGTGTCGCGTACGTATGTTTGTGTTGTTTCTAGAGTTTATGTCGCGTACGTATGTTTGTGTTGTTGTTTCTAGAGTTTATGTCGCGTACGTATGTTTGTGTTGTTGTTTCTAGAGTTTATGTCGCGTACGTATGTTTGTGTTGTTGTTTCTAGAGTTTATGTCGCGTACTTATGTTTGTGTCGTTGGTTCTAGAGTTTAAGACCTAAAGGTACCTCTGGTGGTCTTGTTGTGTCCACAGAGAGTCCGTAGCGGTGAGTGGAAAGGCTTCAGTGGTAAAAGCATCACGGACGTTGTGAACATCGGCATCGGGGGCTCTGACCTGGTGAGTGACCTGTAGGTCAGATATCTGACTCCTATGTTCATCTTGACCTCTGACCTCACGGTGTGGTGCGTTCAGGGCCCTCTGATGGTGACCGAGGCTCTGAAGCCGTATTCGGCTGGAGGACCAAACGTTTGGTTTGTCTCCAACATTGACGGGACTCACATGGCCAAGACCCTCGCTCAGCTGAACGCAGAGACCACCCTCTTCATCATCGCTTCCAAGGTGACGTATCGAGGAGGCGTCGTCCTCCTTGATACTCTTTCATGTTCTTCTGGCTCGTATAAGTAGCCTCTGATGTCTGGGGAACAGCCTGTAGTTGAAGAGCAAACAGCAGCTGAAGTCTGGTTTCTGGCAACATGGATGAAGGTCAACATGGTTTTTAAATATACTTCCACGGTGTTGCAGTGGCGGGCCGTGCATGTTGTACCTGGGCCCTCGTGCTGTCCTACAGTCGAACCTCCTCATGACGCCACAGCTACGGTTATTATTTGTTTCGTGTAAAAATGAAGCTCAACACCTATAAAGACACTAAGTGCAGCTCCATGAATACGAGCTGCATCATTAACGGACAATGCATTGAAACAGCTATCGCGCGTATTCATCCACACACTGAAGAGCACGGGCCGTTCAGATGGTCTTCACCTCAGAGGGAACAACATGCACACCGTACCGCTACGATCCTCCTCCAGGAAACACACCAAACCTTCAGCCACTCGTCTGGCAACACCGAGAGGGACAATGAGTCACCTGAAAACACACGAGTCTTCAAAGATCATCACTTTAACTCGTTAACTTCACACTTTGCGTGGAGTATATAGACTTCTGCCGCTTCACGTGTCTTCTTGTTACTTGTTGCACCGACTAAATATGTCCCCAGAGCAACATAGGACGTAACGATGGTTCCCCATCAGGTTTAAAACCAAACAAAAATCCATCTTCATAAAAACAAGTTGTACTAATAATAATAATAATAATATTAACCCTATAAATAATAATATAAACAAGCATATTAAAGCTACTGCAGATGTAAAAACAAACGCATTAACTTACCAGAGCTGCTGTTCACTATTTAAAGACAAAGTCCATCCTCCTTTCTTTGTTAATAAAGAGTTTAATCTCACATTGTTCAGTACATCCGTGTGTTTCAGTTCCAGTAAGAAGTCCTTCTCCATTCATGGACGCCAGTGAAGACAGTGGAGTCGCCCCAGTTGTATTTCTTGAATGCGTTTTAATGGTTTGAGGCTGAAGATGTCCGCTCACAGAGGAGCAGATTTTAGGATTGTCACCGCCCAACACGTCAGGCTAGCCCACTGACCAATCACGCACTTGTCGTACAGCTAGCAGCGCTGACGCGTCAAAGAATACGCCCACCACGTCAAACTAAAGATCTGATTGGTTGAACACTATGGCAATCAACAACATCGTCTCCATTCACTTAAAGTGCACATGATGCACCTGAGACTCTGCAGGCCTCTAGCTCTGCAGACAGAGCTGAGATCTGATTGGATGAAAGCTCTACTTAAAACAAGCTGCACTGGAAGCAGAGCAACTGAGGAAGACAGCAGCTGTGCAATGAGAACATACGATAATGGGAAAATATGTTATAAATTACAATACATGTAGTGTATTTAAGAAACATTATTACATTATAAAATGTATATAACTTAGTGATTGTGTTTAGACCAGCAGAGAAGGCCTTGCTGGCCCACCACTGCTCAAATATAATAAAATACAAAACTGGTTAAAATCAGAAACGTTTCCCTGAAACTCAGTCGTACTGAAGAACAATGAATGAGCAGATGACCCGGTACATTACGTTAGCATCACGTTAGCATCGATGTTGACATCACTATAGCATCACGTTAGCATCGATGTTGACGTCACTATAGCATCGATGTTGACGTCACTATAGCATCACGTTAGCATCGATGTTGACGTCACTATAGCATCACGTTAGCATCGATGTTGACGTCACTATAGCGTCACGTTAGCGTCGATGTTGACGTCACTATAGCGTCACGTTAGCGTCGATGTTGACGTCACTATAGCATCACGTTAGCATCGATGTTGACGTCACTATAGCGTCACGTTAGCGTCGATGTTGACGTCACGTTAGCGTCGCTGTTGACGTCACTATAGCGTCACGTTAGCGTCGCTGTTGACGTCACTATAGCGTCACTATAGCGTCACGTTAGCGCCGCGGTTGACGTCACTATAGCGTCACGTTAGCGTCGCGTTAGCATCGATGTTGACGTCACTATAGCGTCACGTTAGCATCACGGTAACGCTGCTTGTGATGTTCTTTCTCCAGACGTTCACCACTCAGGAGACCATCACCAACGCAGAGTCTGCCAGAGACTGGTTCCTCCAGACAGCCCACCATGTGAGTCCGTCTGTCTCCTGTCAGCTGATTGGACGACGCTGATAGAAGCAGACTGTTCTGTTAGAGATAGAGAAGGAACACCACTAATCTATAGTTTGATTCTATAAAATGTAAATCTTTACGTGTGCAGTCGTCGGTAAATGTACTTCCTGTCACGAGATGCACATTGTGAATATCGTGTCGTCACGTTTCTCTTCTCGTCTTCCAGAAATCTGCTGTGGCCAAACATTTCGTGGCTCTGTCGACCAACGCAGTAAGTCTCATCTAGGCTGTGTGTGCTATGCTACTATAGGCTAATAGTGTGTGTGTGTGTGTGTGTGTGTAAAAAGTGAAACATAGTGGGTCATGCTTAATACATATATTATTACATAGAGAAGTATAAACACTACAATATAATCTAGAAATCAGTTAATTATTTTATTAGCGTCTCTGTGAGCAGATAATAAGTGAATAATATTTGTCTTCTTCAGGACAAAGTGAGAGACTTCGGCATCGACACCGACAACATGTTTGAGTTCTGGGACGTAAGTTTGTGATTGGCTGACAGGTCGTGATGTCATCAAGTCTGTCCTGTCTCTGATTGGCTGCTACGGCCTTCATACAGATTATTTAATATAAAGTTAACGACCTGGGTCTCCCCCCTCTTCCTGGTGACGTGGGCGGGACTTCCTGTCTGTTCTCTGCGCTGTGATTGGTGGAGTGATGTGTCATGTGTGTCTCCTCAGTGGGTGGGAGGTCGTTACTCTCTGTGGTCGGCCATCGGTCTGTCCATCGCTCTGCACGTCGGTACGTCTACTCGCACAATCTCAACATGTTCAATAACCTATGACCAGCATCATGAAGAGGGTCACGTGACGTGGACATTAATGAATGAAAAACACACAACAGGAAGTCGTTTATCGTCGTCATCACCAGACTTTAGAGTGGAAACTCTTCCTCCTCTTCGTCATGACTCAGTGAAACATAAACGCACAATGACGTCATCGCCTCTGAGGTCCATAAAGAATGAAAGTTGTATTTTACATCATTGTTACTGCCTGTGACCTGTGACCCGTGACCTGTGTGTTTCAGGCTTTGAGAACTTTGAGCAGCTTCTGTCCGGAGCTCACTGGATGGTGAGGTCATCTGTGTTTCTATTGGTCCAACATTAATCAGCTGTTTGTTTATTGAGGTAACACACACTGGTTGTCTGAGTTGCTGATGTTTAATACGGATGAAACGTGTGTCTCCAGGACAACCACTTCCTCAGCGTCCCTCTGCAGCAGAACGTCCCCGTCCTGCTGGCCTTGCTCGGTGTTTGGTACGTCAACTTCTTCCAGGCGGAGACGCACGTCATGCTGCCCTACGACCAGTACATGCACCGCTTCGCTGCCTACTTCCAACAGGTGAGACACGCGGCTCTGACCCACCGCACACAGCACCACTCATTGATGATTGATTGATTGTGTGTGTGTGGTCGTCAGGGCGACATGGAGTCTAACGGTAAATACATCACCAAAGACGGCGTTCGTGTCAACTATCACACCGGACCAATCGTGTGGGGAGAACCGGGGACCAATGGACAGCACGCCTTCTACCAGCTGATCCACCAAGGTCTCCAAGATATATATATCTATATCTATCTACACACACGATGTCTCGTCTTTAGATGTAAATATTGACTGGAGTGTGTGAGTGTGGACGTGTGACCTTTGAACTCACTGACTCATCGTTTTCTCTCAGGTACTCGTATGATTCCTGCTGACTTCCTCATTCCTGCTCAGTCTCAGCATCCAATCAGAGATAACCTCCACCACAAGGTAATGCCCACCTTCAGCCGTCCTCTGCTCCAGAGACACCAGCTGTTGTTTGACACCACCTGCTCACCTGTTGACCTGCTCACATGCTGCTGTCCTCAGATCCTGGCGGCTAACTTCCTGGCTCAGACAGAAGCTCTGATGAAGGGGAAGACCTCAGATGAGGCTCGTAGAGAGCTGGAGGCCGGAGGCCTGAAGGGAGACGCTCTGCAGCAGCTGCTGCCTCACAAAGTAACCAATTAATCAATTAATCAGTCATGTGATCCTGCTCCTCTCTCTCTCTCTCTCTGAGCATGTAGTGAGCTCATTTAAATGATGGTTTCGTGATGAAGACGAGAGAAGCGATCTATAAACCGTCTCTGTGGTGACTCGTCCTCTGACTCAGGGTTGCTGGTTCGATCCCCGGCTCCAGAGTCTGTTTGGTTTCCTTTCAAACGTTGAACAAACTCACATTTCTGTTTTCTTTTGAAGGTCTTTGAAGGGAACAAGCCGAGTAACTCCATCGTGTTCAAGAAGCTGAGCCCGTTCACACTGGGAGCTCTGGTTGGTGAGTTCTGTCTGTCTGTCGAAACAAACTTCATCAAGTTAAACAGCAGGTCGGATGACATCAGTGATCATTTAGGACTAAACTGTAGATGAAGAAGAATATTATTAATCCTGTGATTTCTCTTCCAGCGATGTACGAACACAAGATCTTTGTTCAGGGCGTCATGTGGGGAATCAACAGCTACGACCAGTGGGGGTGAGGACATGCACGCCCCTGCACCTGCACACGCACGCCCCTGCACACACGCACGCACACACGCACGCCCCTGCACACACGCACGCACGCACGCCCCTGCACACACGCACGCACGCACGCACGCACGCACGCCCCTGCACACACACTCGCACGCACGCACGCCCCTGCACACACACTCGCACGCACGCACGCCCCTACACACACACACACACACACACACACACACACACACACACACACTAATCTTAACCCCGTTGTGTGTCGTCAGCGTTGAGCTCGGTAAACAGCTGGCGAAGCAGATCGAGCCGGAGCTGAAGAACGACTCTGAGGTCTCGACTCATGACTCGTCCACTAACGGCCTCATCAACTTCCTGAAGAAGAACTTCACCTGATCCCCTGTGACATCACCCCCCCCCCCCCTCTGTAGTCCACTAACGGCCTCATCAACTTCCTGAAGAAGAACTTCACCTGATCCACTGTGACATCACCCCCCCCCCCCCCCCCCCCCCCCCCCCCTCTGTAGTCTACTAACGGCCTCATCAACTTCCTGAAGAACAACTTCACCTGATCCCCTGTGACATCATCACCCCCCCCCCTTCTGTAGTCCTCTCTCATTGGCTGGAGTCCTGTGCACTTTGTCTGTAGCTGCTTCTCTGCAGATGTTACTGTAGCTGAAGCCCCGCCCCCTCACATAGTCTGCACTGCAATAAAAGTCCCATTTGTCACTGAATCCTGTGTCTTGTTGTGTCCGTGGAAACACCTGTGCAGGTGAAGTGTAGTCTTTGAGCTTCTGTCCTATGTTACTTATTGTACAGATGTATTTTATTTAGTGCTGTGGAACAATTACAATGTTTAATCTCATTGTTATGTCTGTATGAAGAAGCCTTGATTTAAATAAATATATTGATAATATAATTATTCATAACATACAACTTCAGTGTTTATTGGCAGTTTATTCGCCATCTGTGAGAAAGTGTCAGAAATATGACTTTATAACGTTTATCGTGTTTATTATTTACTATATTTGTTTATTTAGTTTAGCTCCTCCCTTAGTGTCTTTCATTCACTTTACTCTGAAAATCACAGATTCCAGCGGACGTTTCGTGTCTTTAAAGTACGTTTTTAGAAGCCGAAGACTATTAAAAACCTACAAACGTTTATAGTTCTGTAATAACGTCATTTGAATGATGGTACGTTTAAAAACACAATTGAACGAAGTTGGAAGTGTTTTCAGACGGACTTCGTGCGGACCGTGAGGAAACAACTGAAAACACGAACAACCGGAAGTAGTATTTAGATTGACAGGTCGACCCACCCATTCACGCTGAGTTACGCACGTTTAGTGGGCTGAGGCCTGAGCCGCTATTCTCTACGTACAGTTACGCACCGAATGACGTCGGACGTCGTGGCTCGTGACCATACCTACGTTCTTAGCGGCCACGCGCCGCCGTAGCTGTCAGTGAGAGGACCTTTAAATGGCCGCTCGGTACGACTCGGTAATAACCGGTAATAACGCTGCTACGGAGAGATTCGGTTAAACAGCGGTGTGTTTACCCCTAGTGTCACTCGGTTTATACCAAACTAACATTTTAACCGTTTTATTTGTTGTAAAAAGAAACGAAAATGAGCGACGAGGACGAGTTTCTGCAGAAAGCGCGAACCGGGTTTGAAGACCTGTGTCGAGCTTTAAATATGGACGAGGAGGCGAGTAGAGAGGCGTGGAGGAGCTACGAGGACATGAGCAGGAACTATACCTTAGAGGTGAGACACTAGGAGACATTATAGAAGACGTAAGGAGACATTATAGGAGACGTAAGGAGACATTAGGAGGCGAGTAGAGAGGCGTGGAGGAGCTACGAGGACATGAGCAGGAACTATACCTTAGAGGTGAGACACTAGGAGACATTATAGAAGACGTAAGGAGACATTATAGAAGACGTAAGGAGACATTAGGAGGCGAGTAGAGAGGCGTGGAGGAGCTACGAGGACATGAGCAGGAACTATACCTTAGAGGTGAGACACTAGGAGACATTATAGAAGACGTTGGGAGACATTATAGAAGACGTTAGGAGACATTAGGAGACATTATAGAAGACGTAAGGAGACATTATAGGAGACGTTAGGAGACATTAGTCTGTCTGTGTCTCAGTCAAACTACTTCTTTCTCTAAAACAAAGGACATGTGAGGATTTGAGTCTTTTCTTTGTCACACATGATGATGAAATGTTTGTATTTCTGGACGGTGAGTCGGACAAAACGATAACTGATGTCACAGCCGGTTTCTCACTGTTTTCTGACATTTAAAGACAAAACTATGGAGTACTCGAGGAAATAATAGAACCCCCCCATCATGTCTCCAGGGCAGCGTCCTCCACTGGTTGTCCTGCTCTCTGTACGTAGCCTGCAGGTCTTCAGTCCCCACGGTGGGTAAAGGAACCACTGAAGGAAACTACGTCTCTCTGACCAGAATCCTACGCTGCTCAGAGATGAGGTAGGCCCACAATGCACCTGT
Source organism: Lycodopsis pacificus (assembly GCA_028022725.1). NCBI lineage: Eukaryota > Metazoa > Chordata > Actinopteri > Perciformes > Zoarcidae > Lycodopsis > Lycodopsis pacificus. The sequence continues at coordinate 28,581,154 of CM051698.1, forward strand.
GCTCTCACCTGAAGGTCTGTCTGACTCTGTTTATTACCCAGTGGGGGAAGAAGTACTCTGATCTTCTTCTTCAGTAAAACTACTAATACCACAGTGTAGAAATACATGTAAAAATCTGTACTTCTTCAGTAAAAGAACGAAAGTATTATTGTCAACATACCTAAAGTACCAAACGTAAAAGTACTCATGATGCAGAGTAGTATATGTTTTATTAATGATCACTTTATATACTGCTGGTAGTTTCATCTTTAATAATACATCATCATTTATTAGTGGATTAATTATCTGAATCTGTACAGTAGAAAGTACAATATTTAACAATATATATATATATTTAATATATCATAGAATGATGAAGTAACAGGACATAGAGTTCTTTAATAAGATTAAGTAACAGGACATAGAGTTCTTTAATAAGATGAAGTAACAGGATATAGAGTTCTTTAATAAGATGAAGTAACAGGACATAGAGTTCTTTAATAAGATGAAGAAGTATCAGGACATAGAGTTCTTCAATAAGATGAAGTAACAGGATATAGAGTTCTTTAATGAGATGAAGTAACAGGATATAGAGTTATATAATGAGAAGAAGTAACAGGACATAGAGTTCTTTAATAAGATGAAGAAGTATCAGGACATAGAGTTCTTCAATAAGATGAAGTAACAGGATATAGAGTTCTTTAATGAGATGAAGTAACAGGATATAGAGTTATATAATGAGAAGAAGTAACAGGATATAGAGTTCTTCAATAAGATGAAGTAACAGGATATAGAGTTCTTTAATAAGATGAAGTAACAGGACATAGAGTTCGTTAATAAGATGAAGTAACAGGATATAGAGTTCTTTAATGAGAAGAAGTAACACGACAAAGTTCTTCAATAAGATGAAGTAACAGGATATAGAGTTCTTTAATAAGATGAAGTAACAGGACATAGAGTTCTTTAATAAGATGAAGTAACAGGATATAGAGTTCTTTAATAAGATGAAGTAACAGGATATAGAGTTCTTTAATAAGATGAAGTAACAGGATATAGAGTTCTTTAATGAGAAGAAGTAACACGACAGAGTTCTTTAATAAGATGAAGTAACAGGATATAGAGTTCTTTAATGAGATGAAGTAACAGGACATAGAGTTCTTTAATGAGATGAAGTAACAGGACATAGAGTTCTTTAATGAGATGAAGTAACAGGATATAGAGTTCTTTAATGAGAAGAAGTAACAGGACATAGAGTTCTTTAATAAGATGAAGTAACAGGACATATAGTTCTTTAATAAGATGAAGTAACAGGACATAGAGTTCTTTAATGAGATGAAGTAACAGGACATAGTTATTTAATGAGATGAAGTAACAGGACATAGAGTTATTTAATAAGATGAATAAGTATCAGGACACAGAGTTCTTCAATAAGATGAAGTAACAGGATATAGAGTTCTTTAATGAGATGAAGTAACAGGATATAGAGTTATATAATGAGAAGAAGTAACAGGACATAGAGTTATTTAATGAGATGAAGTAACAGGACATAGAGTTCTTTAATAAGATGAAGAAGTATCAGGACATAGAGTTCTTCAATAAGATGAAGTAACAGGACATAGAGTTCTTTAATGAGAAGAAGTAACACGACAGAGTTCTTTAATAAGATGAAGTAACAGGATATAGAGTTCTTTAATAAGATGAAGTAACAGGACATAGAGTTCTTTAATAAGATGAAGTAACAGGATATAGAGTTCTTTAATAAGATGAAGTAACAGGATATAGAGTTCTTTAATAAGATGAAGTAACAGGATATAGAGTTCTTCAATGAGAAGAAGTAACACGACAGAGTTCTTTAATAAGATGAAGTAACAGGATATAGAGTTCTTTAATGAGATGAAGTAACAGGACATAGAGTTCTTTAATGAGATGAAGTAACAGGATATAGAGTTCTTTAATGAGAAGAAGTAAGAGGACATAGAGTTCTTTAATAAGATGAAGTAACAGGACATATAGTTCTTTAATAAGATGAAGTAACAGGACATAGAGTTCTTTAATGAGATGAAGTAACAGGACATAGAGTTATTTAATGAGATGAAGTAACAGGATATAGAGTTCTTTACTGAGATGAAGTAACAGGACATCGAGTTCTTTCATAAGATGAAGTAACAGGACATAGAGTTCTTTCCTAAGATGAAGTAACAGGACATAGAGTTCTTTACTAAGATGAAGTAACAGGACATAGAGTTATTTAATAAGATGAAGTAACAGGACATAGAGTTCTTTAATAAGATGAAGTAACAGGATATAGAGTTCTTTAATAAGATGAAATAACAGGATATAGAGTTCTTTAATAAGATGAAGTAACAGGACATAGAGTTCTTTAATAAGATGAAGAAGTAACAGGACATAGAGTTCTTTAATAAGATGAAGTAACAGGACATAGAGTTCTTTAATGAGATGAAGTAACAGGATATAGAGTTATTTAATGAGATGAAGTAACAGGATATAGAGTTCTTTAATGACATGAAGTAACAGGACATAGAGTTCTTTAATGAGATGAAGTAACAGGATATAGAGTTCTTTAATGAGAAGAAGTAACAGGACATAGAGTTCTTTAATAAGATGAAGTAACAGGACATATAGTTATTTAATAAGATGAAATAACAGGATATAGAGTTCTTTAATAAGATGAAGTAACAGGACATAGAGTTCTTTAATAAGATGAAGTAACAGGACATAGAGTTATTTAATAAGATGAAGTAACAGGATATAGAGTTATTTAATAAGATGAAATAACAGGATATAGAGTTCGTTAATAAGATGAAGTAACAGGATATAGAGTTCTTTAATAAGATGAAATAACATGACATCAAGTTCTTTAATAAGTCAGAGTTGTGTCTCCTCACAGTCTGATAGAGTTCTTTAATAAGATGAAGAAGTGGCAGGACATGGCCGACCTGCCTCAGGACTTCCGTCAGAGCACCAATAAGCTAGAGAGAAACTTCACCGTGTCGGCTGTGATCTTCAAGAAGTACGTCCCCATCTTCAAAGCCATCTTCAAGGCGCCGTCCGAGGAGCCGACCCGAGTTCACCGCAGCCGCAAACAGAGGTGCGCTTTGACCTCTCCCGAGCAGCCGGTTCTGGTGCTTCTTTGTTTCACGGTGTTGTTTAATTATAGCTGACGATGTCTCCTCTGGTCTTCTGTCTCCAGACGTCATCCCTGCTCTGTGACCGAGGTCTTCAACTTCTGCTGGGTTCTGTTTGTCCACGCTAAAGGTAACCAGCTCCTCTGGTCTGCTGCACCACTAAACCACTGGGAGGCCTTCCAGCTAGTGGTTTTACTGGTCAACAGAGATCGTCTGTGTCTGATTTGATCTGGATACCAGACCCTCAGATTGATAAGTGGACACGATCCAGAGACGTCCTCTTTGTACGGGACAAGATCCAGAGTCCTCGTTCTTTGATGTTGGTGTTCAAACATCTGAACACATTTCTGGAGACAGATTATCTACTGATGCGCCACCGTTTAGACATAATAAAAAAACTCAGATTCACCTTTTAAGATGTCCTCCAATGGACTCGAGGTATTAAATGTTTCCAAAGGTTTGTTTGTGCTCTCAGGGTTTTGGATGTTTTTATTCATAATCCTGAGAACAGCAGCTCCGTCTGTTTAACATCTGTACGGTAGCACACGTCCAGCCTCATCCTCGTGTATGGATAAAAACACACAACATTAAATACGCTTCCTGAGGTGAGACTGTATTTTCTATCCAAGTACCTGGACAATGACATACAGCTCTTTTTGTCATCTGTATGTAAATAGAAAACATTGGAAGGAAACATCAATATAAAATGTTGAAAAACATAATTTATGTCCATTACATAGTTTGTTTCTGATGCAGCAGACAGAATGTTGTTTCTCCTAGATGCTTATTTTTGATGTTAACACATGAGAGGAACAAAGAGGAGGAGCTCTGAAGTGCCTTGCTCAAGGGAGGGTGAAGAGTGTCCTGATCCGCTGGTGTTTTCTGTCCTTTCAGGGAACTTCCCGATGATCAGCGATGACCTGGTGAACTCCTACCACCTGCTGCTGTGTGCCCTGGATCTGGTGTTCACCAACGCTCTGCTGTGCAACGCCAGGAAGGACCTGCTGAACCCCAACTTCAGAGGTGAACCCTCACACTGAACCACATCAGATCTCAAACCCACATAGAGCTGTGAAGCACGACGCTGTGGAGGGAAGCCTGCTTATCAGCTCTGCACTAATAAATCACACTAAAATAAATCAGCCTGGTGTTTCCTCCACCTCCTTCTCCAAAACATAGTGTTTATTGTGCTGAGAGGAAGCGGCTCTGACTCCACGTCAAGCTGCATCCACTCAGGAAACAAGCTGGTTTGAAACACTAGATCACACCGGACATCTTAAAGAGACAGTAGTGATGTTCATCGGAGGTTCTCCTCCATAGTCAGTGTGCTACTACAGTAGATGGAGCAGAACTTTAATTCTGAACCATGATTGGGTGACTGATGCAGAAAATTATAACGTAATTTCTCTCTATATGATTCAACACGTTTACCTTTTTTTGATATTACTAGAATGTTTGATCTACTGTAGTAGTGAATAATGATGATGAAACAGGGTCCTGGTCTGTGTGTGTGGGTCCTCCAGGTCTACCAGAGGACTTCAGCACTAAAGACTTCAGGCCGTCTTCAGGACCGCACTGCTTCATAGAGCAGCTGTGTGAGCTGCATGATGGTCTGGTGCTGGAGGCCAAAGGGGTCAAAGAACACTTCTGGAAACCCTTCATCAAGAAGCTCTTCCACAAGAGGGTGAGACATGCTGCTATAGACTAGTCTGTTCATCAAGAAGCTCTTCCACAAGAGGGTGAGACATGCTGCTATAGACTAGTCTGTTCATCAAGAAGCTCTTCCACAAGAGGGTGAGACATGCTGCTATAGACTAGTCTGTTCATCAAGAAGCTCTTCCACAAGAGGGTGAGACATGCTGCTATAGACTAGTCTGTTCATCAAGAAGCTCTTCCACAAGAGGGTGAGACATGCTGCTATAGACTAGTCTGTTCATCAAGAAGCTCTTCCACAAGAGGGTGAGACATGCTGCTATAGACTAGTCTGTTCATCAAGAAGCTCTTCCACAAGAGGGTGAGACATGCTGCTATAGACAGACAGACACACACACACACACACACACACACACACACACACACACACACACACGGTAGATGTGGTGGGTAATCTAAACTCTCTCCTACAGATTGTCAGAGGAAAGGAGGACAGTCTGACTGGCTTTCTGGATCCCATGAACTTTGGAGACAGTTTGTGAGTGTTGGCTGTTATTGAACAGTTGATTGATCATAATGTGATCATATGTATCTAATGTGTTAGTATTTAGATAGAGTTACTTTATTAATTCATAACAAATGGTTTCTGACCGGTTTATTTTGGGGGCAGAATGTTCATAAATGTGTCCGGTTTCATCATTGTTTCACTTCATCTGATGACATGTTCTTTACAGTCATCTGTTCATGTGTCATAACAGTTGTTTCCCTACTCTACTCTACCCCACTCTACCCTACCCCACTCTACCCTACCCTACCCTACTCTACTATACCCTACTCTACCCTATTATACCCTACTCTACTCTACTCTACCCTACTCTACTCTACTCTACTCGACTCTACTATACCCCACTCTACCCTATTATACCCTATTATACCCTACTCTACCCTACTCTACCCTACTCTACTCTACTCTACCCTACTCTACTCGACTCTACTCTACCCTACCCTACTCTACTCTACCCTACCCTACTCGCCTTTATTTTCCTACTTTACTCTACTCCTTTATATTCCTACTCTACCCTACTCTAGTTTGTCTCTGACTCGGGTGTATGAGGAACATGTTCTGGCCACTGGTAGTCTGGATGAGAGGATCTTCACCGGTGAGGGGGCGAGCGAGGACATCGGGACCCCGGGGCCCAGCCTGTGTGAGGGGGTGGAGAACCAGGACAGCACCACATACAGGCTTCACACCAGCCTCACAGTGAGACGGCTAACATGAACTAGCCCGCAGTTTTATTATTTATTGCTGTGAATAAACAGAAAACATTAAAGACCCGTCGTCTCTCCTCCCGTCAGGCCTCGGCTCTGAAGGTGTCCACTCCTCTGACGGGGAGGAAGTACGTTCAGGAGAACAGATGGTCGTCTCCCGTCTCGTCTGCCATGAAGAGCGTCGGGCGACTCCACACTCTGCTGTCAGGAACCAAACAAGGGCCGAGCGCTAAACTGAGAGAGACTCTCAGGTATGTTAAACCTGGAAACACCAAGGGCGTATGTTTGGTCTCAGCATCGGTAGGGGTACCCTAATCTACTATACCCTACCCTAATCTACCCTAATCTACTCTATCCTACTCTACTCTACCCTAATCTACTATACCCTACCCTAATCTACCCTAATCTACTCTATCCTACTCTACCCTAATCTACTATACCCTACCCTAATCTACTATACCCTACTCTACTCTACCCTAATCTACTATACCCTACCCTAATCTACTCTATCCTACTCTACTCTAATCTACTATACCCTACCCTAATCTACCCTAATCTACTCTATCCTACTCTACCCTAATCTACTATACCCTACCCTAATCTACCCTAATCTACTATACCCTACTCTACTCTACCCTAATCTACTATACCCTACCCTAATCTACTCTATCCTAATCTACTATACCCTACCCTAATCTACTCTATCCTACTCTACTCTACCCTAATCTACTATACCCTACCCTACTCTACCCTAATCTACTCTATCCTACTCTACTCTACCCTAATCTACTATACCCTACCCTAATCTACTCTATCCTACTCTACTCTACCCTACTATACTCTACCCTAATCTACTATACCCTACCCTAATCTACTCTACCCTACTCTACTCTACCCTAATCTACTATACCCTACCCTAATCTACCCAAATCTACTCTGTCATACTCTACCCTAATCTACTATACCCTACCCTAATCTACTCTATCCTACTCTACCCTAATTTACTCTACCCTAATCTACTCTACCCTAATCTACTATACCCTACCCTAATCTACTCTACTCTACCCTAATCTACTATACCCTACCCTAATCTACCCTAATCTACGCTATCCTACTCTACTCTACCCTAATCTACTATACCCTACCCTAATCTACCCTAATCTACTATACCCTACCATAATCTACCCTAATATACTCTATCCTACTCTACTCTACCCTAATCTACTATACCCTACCCTAATCTACTCTATCCTACTCTACCCTAATCTACTCTGCCCCACTCTACCCTACTCTACCCTAATCTACTATACCCTACTCTACCCTACCCTAATCTACTCTATCCTACTATACCTGACTATACCCTACCCTACTATACTCTATTCTACTCTACCCTACTCTACTCTAGTTTGTCTCTGAACCTGGAAACCTAGATGTGAGATGTTTTACTGAACAACCACCACTGTTGGTGCTTGAAGTAACAACAGAAACTGTCTTCCTGAAGGACCTGTGCCAGAGACCCCAGTGATGTCATCAGCAAGCGCCTGAAGGACATGTTTGAGCTCTTGTGTCAACACTACGAGGGCAGCGGGGCAGAGAGCAAGGTGATGGGGAGAGGTACAAATGAGTCTTTCTCAGTTCTGATTTCTAAAATGCATCTTTAGGAGCGAGGAGTTGGGAAACACCGATGTGTCCTTTGAGGAAGTGTTCCTGAGAAAACAAATATAGGGATCGAGGAGGCACAAAATGGTGAGATGACCCCCTGAGAGCTTGAGCCGATAGACTAACTCCTCTCTAAACCTCCTCCTCGTAGACATGGCAGTAAAGTACTTCCACCTGGCGGAGGCGCTCTACTACAGGATGCTGGAGTCCATCATCGAGAGAGAGAAGATGATCCTGGGAGACGCAGACTTGTCCGTGAGTATTTTTGTGGTATTATTTGAACTGGAGTCGGATGTAAAGTTGTATCTGTCCATCTTAAAGGGACAGTACTGATGTTTAGGTGTTTAGCTTCTTCTCCGTAGTCAGTGTTTTACCTTTCTATGCTCTCTTCCAGGGCACCAGACTCTATTCACAAAAACACTAATTTAACATGTGTGTGTGTCAGTGTATCCTGGAGCAGGACGTCTTCCACCGCTCTCTGCTGGTCTGCTGTCTGGAGATCGTGGTCTTCTCCTACAGACCTCCAGGAGATTTCCCCAACTTGATCACCATCTTCCAGCTGCCAGCGTATCACTTCTACAAGGTATCAATACCACCGATCACTTCTTCATGTAATTAATCAATTAAAAGCAGCACGAGGATAATAATAAGACCTGTGATGTGCAGGTGATCGAGGTGCTGGTGCGGTCGGAGCAGGGTCTGTTTCGGGAGGTGGTGAAGCACCTGAACCAGGTGGAGGAGCAGGTTCTGGAGAGTCTGGCCTGGACAAGTGACTCCCCACTGTGGGAGAGCCTTCGTGGGGCCAAAGACCACGTCCCCGCCTGCAAGCAGGTCCATAAACCACAACACACTCAGTTCATCGTGGTTATTAATAAATGGGAATCCTGAATTTGAATATATTACAACACACTCACTTGTTCCTGTTTGTAACTGGTTGTGGTCTGGATGTAACCTGGTCTTGGTCTGGATGTAATGTGGTCTTGGTCTGGATGTAATGTGGTCTTGGTCTGGTACTGGTTCAGGTGATGCCCCCTCAGTATCTGGAACAAAGCGATGAGAGCAGCAGTGTTCCTCAGACTCCCATCAACCAGGGACCAGAACTCAGAGGTTAGTAACGTCTTCTGTGGTGTTTTAGTTGTGGAAATTCATCACGTCTTTGTGTCTTTAATCTGTCCGTCCGTCCTCAGGCGTGTCCCCGTCCCCGACCATGCTGTTTGACCGGTACAGCTCTCCTCCCACCGGCCCGTTTCGCCGCCGTCTGTTCGTCGACCCTGCGGACGGAGAACCGACCGCCGTGACCAAGACCGCCCCGACCGGCCTGGTCGCCACCATCCCAGCTGGGCAGACGGTGGTCTCAATGGCGACCGCCACTGTCACCGCCAACAACGGGCAGACGGTCACCATTCCGGTGCAAGGTGAGTGACCGACGACGCCGACACTGAACGAAGAAGGGCGATGACAATGACGAGTAACAAACCTCTGACCTCTGCAGGGATAGCCAATGAGAGCGGAGGCATCACCTTCTTCCCCGTCCAGGTGAGCGTGACCGGACAGGGCGGAGCCACGCTGCAGCCGCTGTCCTCACAGACTCTGACCGGCACCCTCACCGTCCAATCGGTCGTCAGCACACCGGCTAAACCATCAGCCGGTGGTCCGCTGAGGAAAGGATCGCTGTCGCTGTTCTTCAGGAAGGTACCACACTGTCCTCATGGAGACCTCACTGGTTCTCATGGGTTACTACCAGCTGCTTCTGATCTCCTCACCTTGTCCTCAGGTGTACCACCTGGCCAGCGTCCGTCTCAGAGACCTTTGTTCCAAACTGGACATCTCTTCAGATCTGAGGAGGAAGATCTGGACGTGTTTTGAACATTCTTTGGTTCACTGCAGCGACCTGATGATGGACCGTCACCTGGACCAGCTGCTCATGTGTGCTGTGTACGTCATGGCCAAGGTGTGTGTACTATGTGTACTGTGTGTGTACTCTGTGTACTGTGTGTACTATGTGTACTGTGTGTACTGTGTGTATACTGTGTGTGTTTCTCTCTAAAAGTAAACCTATATGTCTGTTGTTTCTTTCAGGTGACCAAAGAAGACAAATCCTTCCAGAACATCATGAAGTGTTACAGAACGCAGCCTCAGGCCAGCAGCAATGTAAGTAAACAGGAAACACAGGAAGTAAACAGCAAACATAGGAAGTAAACATTAACACAGGAAGTAAACATTAAAACAGGAAGTAGACAGGAAACACAGGAAGTAAACAGGAAACACAGGAAGTAAACAGCAAACATAGGAAGTAAACATTAAAACAGGAAGTAGACAGGAAACACAGGAAGTAAACATGAAACACAGGAAGTAAACATTAACACAGGAAGTAAACATTAACACAGGAAGTAAACATTAAACACAGGACGTAGACAGGAAACACAGGAAGTAAACATGAAGCACAGGAAGTAAACAGGAAACACAGGAAGTAAACATCAAACACAGGAAGTAAACATCGAACACAGGAAGTAAACATCGAACACAGGAAGTAAGTATAAAGTAGAACATGGAAATACTCAAGTAAAGTACAAGTACCTCAAACTGTACTAAGTGTGTGTGTGTGTTTCAGGTGTACAGGAGTGTGTTGATCTCAGGGAGGACGAGACGTCACTCAGGCAGCAACGACACCAACAAACTCAACTCACCTGTCGACGTCCACCAGGATCCAGGTGAGAAACAGCTGGTTTAGTTCAGTCCTTTGTGCTGGATTCACTGAGGACACATGTTTTGTTTGTTGTGGTTTTTTATATATTGAGTAAGGTTCTTGGTATAACACATAGTTCAACAGGAGAAATCAAATTTCATAATATCATTGTTCATTTGTCTGAGGAGCTCTAATATATTACTGTCATTAATTTATACCTACATTTTCACGATTGTAAAGATTCCTTCCATATTTTTATATGTTTTAGCAGTTCGTCTCTTTTTATCCTTTTTTATTAGAAAGTTATTTTCTCAATGTCAAAGGTTTTTATTATCTAGTTTCTTAACTGCAAATACTTAAACTATTCTCTGTCTTTTAGACCTTTGGTGTGTTAAACGTCACACACACACACACACACAGTAGTCTCTTTTCAGAATAAAAGCTTGAAACGTTAGTCGATGGAGACCAAACACGGAGCTCAAAGTGATGAAGTGAAGAGCTGTTGGTCTCCTCTGATCTCCTGCCAGCAGCTGGAGACATCGGTCCAGTTCCTGTTCGCTCCAGCAGCACCTTGCCCCCCCCCCAGCCGGGCAGCGCTCCCTCCACCCCGACCGACCCCCCCAACAAGACCTCCTCCTCTGGGGGTGACAGTGAGGAGCAGCGAGGAGACCTGATCCACTTCTACAACCACGTTTACATCAAACAGATGAGACTCTTCGCTCTGAGATACTCCGCCAGCTCTCCGTCTGCAGCGGTTCGTCTTCTTCATCTTCAATCTTTTAATAGTGAGGATGAGGATGAGGATGGAGATGAGGATGAAGGTGAGGATGAGGATGAGGGTGAGGATGAGGGTGAGGATGAGGATGAAAGATGAGGATGAGGATGGAGGTGAGGATGAGGATGAGGATGAGGATGGAGGTGAGGATGAGGATGAAGGTGAGGATGGAGGTGAGGATGAGGATGAGGATGAAGGTGAGGGTGAGGATGAGGATGAGGATGAAGGTGAGGATGAGGATGAGGATGAGGATGAAGGTGAGGGTGAGGATGAGGATGAAGATGAGGATGAAAGATGAGGATGAGGATGAAGGTGAGGATGAGGATGGAGGTGAGGATGAGGATGAAGGTGAGGATGAGGATGAAGGTGAGGATGAGGATGAGGATGGAGGTGAGGATGAGGATGAGGATGGAGGTGAGGATGAGGATGAAGATGAGGATGAAAGATGAGGATGAGGATGAAGATGGAGGTGAGGATGAGGATGAGGATGAGGATGAGGATGAAGGTGAGGATGAGGATGAAGGTGAGGATGAGGATGGAGGTGAGGATGAGGATGAGGATGGAGGTGAGGATAAGGATGGAGGTGAGGATGAGGATGAGGATAAGGATGGAGGTGAGGATGAGGATGAGGATGGAGGTGAGGATGAGGATGAAGATGAGGATGAAAGATGAGGATGAGGATGAGGATGAAGATGAAGGTGAGGATGAAGGTGAGGATGAGGATGAAGGTGAGGATGAGGATGAAGGTGAGGATGGAGGTGAGGATGAGGATGAAGGTGAGGATGAGGATGAGGATGGAGGTGAGGATGAGGATGAAGATGGAGGTGAGGATGAGGATGAAGGTGAGGATGAGGATGAAGGTGAGGATGAAAGATGAGGTTGAGGATGAAGATGAAGATGAAGATGAGGATGGAGGTGAGGATGAGGATGAGGATGAAGGTGAGGATGAGGATGGCGGTGAGGATGAAGGTGAGGATGAGGATGGAGGTGAGGATGAGGATGAAGGTGAGGATGAGGATGAAGATGAAGATGAAGATGAGGATGAAGGTGAGGATGAGGATGGAGGTGAGGATGAGGATGAAGGTGAGGATGAGGATGAAGGATGAGGATGAAGATGAGGATGAAGGTGAGGATGAGGATGAAGGTGAGGATGAGGATGGAGGTGAGGATGAAGGTGAGGGTGAGGATGAAGGTGAGGATGAGGGTGAGGATGAGGATGAAGATGAGGATGAAAGATGAGGATGAAGGTGAGGATGAGGATGGAGGTGAGGATGAGGATGAAGGTGAGGATGAGGATGAGGATGGAGGTGAGGATGAGGATGAAGGTGAGGATGAGGATGGAGGTGAGGATGGAGGTGAGGATGAGGATTAAGATGAGGATGAAAGATGAGGATGAGGATGATGAAGATGAAGGTGAGGATGAAGGTGAGGATGAGGATGAAGGTGAGGATGAGGATGAGGATGGAGGTGAGGATGAAGGTGAGGATGAGGATGGAGGTGAGGATGAAGGTGAGGATAAGGATGGAGGTGAGGATGAGGATGAAGGTGAGGATGAGGATGAAGGTGAGGATGAGGATGAGGATGAAGATGAGGATGAAAGATGAGGATGAGGATGAAGATGAGGATGAGGGTGAAGGTGAGGATGAGGATGGAGGTGAGGATGAGGATGAAGGTGAGGATGAGGATGAAGGTGAGGATGAGGATGAGGATGGAGGTGAGGATGGAGGTGAGGATGAGGATGAGGATGAGGATGAAGGATGAGGATGAAGATGAGGATGAAGGTGAGGATGAGGATGAAGGTGAGGATGAGGATGGAGGTGAGGATGAAGGTGAGGATGAGGATGAGGATGAAGGTGAGGATGAGGATGAAGGTGAGGATGAAGATGAGGATGAAAGATGAGGATGAGGATGAAGATGAGGATGAAGGTGAGGATGAGGATGGAGGTGAGGATGAGGATGGAGGTGAGGATGAGGATGAAGGTGAGGATGAAGGTGAGGATGAGGATGAAGGTGAGGATGAGGATGAAGGTGAGGATGAAGGTGAGGATGAAGGTGAGGATGAGGGTGAGGATGAGGATGAAGGTGAGGATGAAGGTGAGGATGAAAGATGAGGATGAGGATGAAGATGAGGATGAAGGTGAGGATGAGGATGGAGGTGAGGATGAGGATGGAGGTGAGGATGAGGATGAAGGTGAGGATGAGGATGGAGGTGAGGATGAGGATGAAGGTGAGGATGAGGATGAAGGTGAGGATGAGGATGGAGGTGAGGATGAAGGTGAGGATGAGGATGAAGGATGAGGATGAAGGTGAGGATGAGGATGAAGGTGAGGATGAGGATGGAGGTGAGGATGAAGGTGAGGATGAGGATGAGGGTGAGGATGGAGGTGAGGATGAGGATGAGGATGAAGGTGAGGGTGAGGATGAGGATGAAAGATGAGGATGAGGATGAGGATGAAGATGAGGATGAAGGTGAGGATGAGGATGAGGATGAAGGTGAGGATGAGGATGAGGATGGAGGTGAGGATGAGGATGGAGGTGAGGATGAGGATTAAGATGAGGATGAAAGATGAGGATGAGGATGATGAAGATGAAGGTGAGGATGAGGATGGAGGTGAGGATGAAGGTGAGGATGAGGATGAAGGTGAGGATGAGGATGAGGATGAGGATGGAGGTGAGGATGAGGATGAGGATGGAGGTGAGGATGAAGGTGAGGATAAGGATGGAGGTGAGGATGAGGATGAAGGTGAGGATGAGGATGAGGATGAGGATGAAGATGAGGATGAAAGATGAGGATGAGGATGAGGATGAGGATGAAGATGAAGATGAAGATGAAGATGAAGATGGGGATGAGGATGAAGGTGAGGATGAGGATGGAGGTGAGGATGAGGATGAAGGTGAGGATGAGGATGGAGGTGAGGATGAAGGTGAGGATGAGGATGGAGGTGAGGATGAGGATGAAGGTGAGGATGAGGATGAAGGTGAGGATGAAGGTGAGGATGAGGATGAAGATGAGGATGAAGGTGAGGATGAAGATGAAGGTGAGGATGAGGATGAGGGTGAGGATGAAGGTGAGGATGAGGATGAAGGTGAGGATGAGGATGAAGGTGAGGATGAGGATGGAGGTGAGGATGAGGATGAAGGTGAGGATGAGGATGGAGGTGAGGATGAAGGTGAGGATAAGGATGGAGGTGAGGATGAGGATGAAGGTGAGGATGAGGATGAAGGTGAGGATGAAGATGAGGATGAAAGATGAGGATGAGGATGAAGATGAGGATGAAGGTGAGGATGAAGATGAGGATGGAGGTGAGGATGAGGATGAGGATGGAGGTGAGGATGAGGATGAAGATGAGGATGAAAGATGAGGATGAAGATGAAGGTGAGGATGAGGATGGAGGTGAGGATGAGGATGAAGGTGAGGATGAGGATGAAGGTGAGGATGAGGATGGAGGTGAGGATGAGGATGAAGATGAGGATGAGGATGGAGGTGAGGATAAGGATGGAGGTGAGGATGAGGATAAGGATGGAGGTGAGGATGAGGATGAGGATGGAGGTGAGGATGAGGATGAAGATGAGGATGAAAGATGAGGATGAGGATGAAGATGAAGGTGAGGATGAAGGTGAGGATGAGGATGAAGGTGAGGATGGAGGTGAGGATGAGGATGAAGGTGAGGATGGAGGTGAGGATGAGGATGAAGGTGAGGATGAGGATGGAGGTGAGGATGAGGATGAAGATGGAGGTGAGGATGAGGATGAAGGTGAGGATGAGGATGAAGGTGAGGATGAGGATGAAGGTGAGGATGAAAGATGAGGTTGAGGATGAGGATGAAGGTGAGGATGAGGATGGAGGTGAGGATGAGGATGAAGGTGAGGATGAAGGTGAGGATGAGGATGGAGGTGAGGATGAGGATGAAGGTGAGGATGAGGATGGAGGTGAGGATGAAGGTGAGGATAAGGATGGAGGTGAGGATGACGATGAAGGTGAGGATGAGGATGAAGGTGAGGATGAGGATGAAGGTGAGGATGAAGATGAGGATGAAAGATGAGGATGAAGGTGAGGATGAGGATGGAGGTGAGGATGAGGATGGAGGTGAGGATGAGGATGGAGGTGAGGATGAGGATGAAGGTGAGGATGAAGGTGAGGATGAGGATGAAGGTGAGGATGAAGGTGAGGATGAAGGTGAGGATGAGGGTGAGGATGAGGATGAAGGTGAGGATGAAGGTGAGGATGAAAGATGAGGATGAGGATGAAGGTGAGGATGAGGATGGAGGTGAGGATGAGGATGGAGGTGAGGATGAGGATGAAGGTGAGGATGAGGATGGAGGTGAGGATGAGGATGAAGGTGAGGATGAGGATGAAGGTGAGGATGAGGATGGAGGTGAGGATGAAGGTGAGGATGAGGATGAAGGATGAGGATGAAGATGAGGATGAAGGTGAGGATGAGGATGAAGGTGAGGATGAGGATGGAGGTGAGGATGAAGGTGAGGGTGAGGATGAAGGTGAGGATGAGGATGAGGGTGAGGATGGAGGTGAGGATGAGGATGAAGGTGAAGGTGAGGGTGAGGATGAGGATGAGGATGAGGATGAAAGATGAGGATGAGGATGAGGATGAAGATGAGGATGAAGGTGAGGATGAGGATGGAGGTGAGGATGAGGATGAAGGTGAGGATGAGGATGAGGATGGAGGTGAGGATGAGGATGGAGGTGAGGATGAGGATTAAGATGAGGATGAAAGATGAGGATGAGGATGAGGATGATGAAGATGAAGGTGAGGATGAGGATGGAGGTGAGGATGAAGGTGAGGATGAGGATGAAGGTGAGGATGAGGATGAGGATGAGGATGGAGGTGAGGATGAGGATGAGGATGGAGGTGAGGATGAAGGTGAGGATAAGGATGGAGGTGAGGATGAGGATGAAGGTGAGGATGAGGATGAGGATGAGGATGAAGATGAGGATGAAAGATGAGGATGAGGATGAGGATGAAGATGAAGATGAGGATGAGGATGAAGGTGAGGATGAGGATGGAGGTGAGGATGAGGATGAAGGTGAGGATGAGGATGGAGGTGAGGATGAAGGTGAGGATAAGGATGGAGGTGAGGATGAGGATGAAGGTGAGGATGAGGATGAAGGTGAGGATGAGGATGGAGGTGAGGATGAGGATGAAGGTGAGGATGAGGATGAAGGTGAGGATGAAGGTGAGGATGAGGATGAAGGTGAGGATGAGGATGAAGGTGAGGATGAAGGTGAGGATGAAGGTGAGGATGAGGGTGAGGATGAGGATGAAGGTGAGGATGAAGGTGAAGATGAGGATGAAGATGAGGATGAAGGTGAGGATGAAGATGAGGATGAAGATGAGGATGAAGGTGAGGATGAGGATGAGGGTGAGGATGAAGGTGAGGATGAGGATGGAGGTGAGGATGAGGATGGAGGTGAGGATGAAGGTGAGGATGAGGATGAAGGAGAGGATGAGGATGAAGATGAGGATGAAGGTGAGGATGAGGATGAGGATGGAGGTGAGGATGAGGATGAAGATGAGGATGAAGGTGAGGATGAGGATGGAGGTGAGGATGAAGGTGAGGATGAAGGTGAGGATGAGGATGGAGGTGAGGATGAAGGTGAGGATGAGGATGAAGATGAAGATGAGGATGAGGATGAAGGTGAGGATGAGGATGGAGGTGAGGATGAGGATGAGGATTAACATGAGGATGAGGATGAGGGTGAGGATGAAGGTGAGGATGAAGATGAAGGTGAGGATGAGGATGAAGGTGAGCATCAGAATGAAGGTGAGGATGAGGATGGAGGTGAGGATGAGGATGAAGGTGAGGATGAGGATGGAGGTGAGGATGAAGGTGAGGATGGAGGTGAGGATGAGGATGAAGGTGAGGATGAGGATGAAGGTGAAGATGAGGATGAAGGATGAGGGTGAGGATGAAGGTGAGGATGAGGGTGAGGATGAAGGTGAGGATGAAGGTGAGGATGAAGGTGAGGATGAGGGTGAGGATGAAGGTGAGGATGAAGGTGAGGATGAAGGTGAGGAAGGTGAGGATGACCTCATTCATTGATCGTAGAACCTGTTGAGTTACGAGGACGACATGTTACAAAGAGAGAGTGAGACGTCACTGCTTTGGTCCAATCCGCACCAGTAAATGTACTCAGTATCAGCTTCAAGGTGTACTTAAAGTACAGAATAATATATATTATATGATAAAAATGTGTGTGTGTGTGTGTGTGTGTGTGTGTGTGTGTGTGTGTGTGTGTGTGTGTGTGTGTGTGTGAGCAGCTGGAGACCCCCCCTCTGTGTCCGTACCCCTCCCTGAGGACGGGCTCCCCCCGTCGGATGCTTCTGTCCAGCAAACACTCGATCTACATCTCACCTCACAAGACGAGTTCCGCCCCCCCGACATCGAGCCCCCGAGACAAGATCTACTACTACATCTGTAGCAGCCCCCCCAACGTGAGACCCCCCCCCCCCACACACACATACAGTACTGTAGTTACATGTCTGCCTCCAGATTATCAATAAAACAGAACAGAGTCTAGACAGGAAGTGATGTCATCTGATTGATCTCAGATGACATCACTTTCGTTTAACAACGTATTGATCTGTGACCTCTGACCTCCAGCGTCTACAGGAGATCAACAGAATGATCCGGACCGGAGAGACCCCCACCAGGAAGAGGACTCGTGCTCTGGAGGACCAGACGTCCCCCAAGAGGGTCTGTCAGGACTCTCAGTCTGCCCTGCTGCGCCGCCTGCAGGACGTCGCCAACGACCGGAGCTCCTCCCACTGAGACACACACACACACACACTCGCACACGCACATGCACACACACACACACACACACATGCACACACACACACACAGACACACGCACAGACACACGCACACACACACACACACGCAGACACACACACACACGCACATGCACACACACACACACACACACACAGACACACACACACACACACGCAGACACACACACACACGCACATGCACACACACACACACACACACACACACAGACACACAGACACACACACACACACACACAGACACACACGCACACACACTCACACACACACACACAGACACACAGACAGACACACACACAGACACACACACACACACACACACCATGCTCATTATGTCTGTCCACTCATAACCAACGAGGAGATCAATTAATCTCACACAGAATGTGTTATCATGTCAAGTTTTTAACCATTTTACTAGTTTTATCTCTTTGATCATCACGTGTGAATCATGAGCTTCTTGTTGTTACATGTTCTGTAAATATTTGTACAAATAGAGAAAAGATATTTTATGGAGGCGATGTAAGTGAAGTGCCTTTATTTTGTACTTTAATCGACGTCGGAGGTAATAAAGTGTTTACGTGTGGCCACTAGAGGGAGCTGTTTGTGTGCTTTGTGTTTAAATAACAGCTCATTATTATTCATCATGTCAAAGTAAAAGTACATGATAGTATTGTGATTATTAATGTGTTAATTAGTTCATCTCTTTAATGTTGCAGCTCATTTAAATGACTTCATATCATCTTTAATTACAAGTAAAGTAACTACAGTTATCAGATAAAAGTAGAGCAGTAAAAGTACAATATGTACTGCAGTAGAAAAACAAAGTACTTCCAGATTGTACTTAAATATTGTAGTTGAGTACTCAGATGATCTGAATACTGTTATTGATTATTTTAATAACCAGAACATGATTAATAAAGAGAGTCTCAAACTGTATTAATAACTAAACACATGAAGATCACGTGTTTCATTCTTTAATTCAACTCAATTTATTTTGTTTAATCCAAAACCACAAATCACAGTTTACTCTGTTAATACTCTATTATACAGTATTAACTCTGTTAATACTGTATAATAGAGTATTAACTCTGTTAATACTCTGTTAATACTCTATTATACAGTATTAACTCTGTTAATACTCTATTATACAGTATTAACTCTGTTAATACTCTATTATACTCTATTGTATTATACAGTATTAACAGAGTTAATACTGTATAATAGAGTATTCAGGTATATTAGTATATATATATATATATATATATATATATATATATATATATACATATGTATTATACAGTATTAACTCTGTTAATACTGTATAATAGAGTATTAACTCACAAAGTTAATACTCACAAAGATAGAAATAATTAATATCCACAGAATATGTGATAAATAATAGTCTATTAATATATATTAATACTCTGTGTTAACAGTTTACTCTCTTCTTAAACACTATTTATTTACATGTCACTGTTTTCATGGAGCAACTTTTACAATTCAAACTTTGATTTTGACTTTTTAGATTTATTATTTGTTATAGTTATTATGATAATGATGATCATGATTATTATTACTATTGTTGTAGTTGTTGTAGTTGTAGTTGTTGTAGTAGTTGTAGTAGTTGTAGTTGTAGTTGTTGTAGTAGTAGTTGTTGTAGTTGTTGTAGTAGTTGTTGTAGTTGTAGTAGTTGTAGTTGTTGTAGTAGTAGTTGTAGTAGTTGTAGTTGTAGTAGTAGTTGTTGTTGTAGTAGTTGTAGTAGTTGTAGTTGTTGTAGTAGTTGTAGTAGTTGTAGTAGTTGTTGTTGTTGTAGTTGTTGTAGTTGTTGTAGTTGTAGTTGTTGTAGTTGTTGTAGTTGTAGTTGTTGTAGTTGTTGTAGTTGTTGTTGTAGTTGTAGTTGTTGTAGTTGTTGTTGTAGTTGTAGTTGTTGTAGTTGTTGTTGTAGTAGTTGTAGTTGTAGTAGTTGTTGTAGTTGTAGTTGTTGTAGTTGTTCTAGTTGTAGTAGTTGTAGTAGTTGTAGTTGTGGTAGTTGTAGTTGTTGTAGTAGTTGTAGTAGTTGTAGTTGTTGTAGTAGTTGTAGTAGTTGTAGTTGTAGTAGTTGTAGTTGTTGTAGTTGTTGTAGTAGTTATAGTTGTAGTAGTTGTTGTAGTTGTAGTTGTTGTAGTTGTAGTAGTTGTAGTAGTTGTAGTTGTGGTAGTTGTAGTTGTTGTAGTTGTTGTAGTAGTTGTAGTAGTTGTAGTTGTTGTAGTTGTAGTAGTTGTAGTTGTAGTTGTAGTAGTTGTAGTTGTTGTAGTAGTTGTAGTTGTAGTTGTAGTAGTTGTAGTTGTAGTTGTAGTTGTAGTTGTTGTAGTTGTAGTTGTAGTGTATAAAGGGTTAGAAACAGAACATGTAGACTGAGATCAGACAGGTGTCTCCCCCCAGTGGAGCAGAGAGGAACTGCAGGTGAAGGAAACACTAGACCAGTGACGTTCCACCAGTGACGTTCCACCAGTGATGTTCCACCAGTGATTCACACCAGTGACGTTCCACCAGTGACGTTCCACCAGTGACCAGTGATCCTGGGACAGAGGATGTCGTATGTGTACAGATTGTAAAGCCCTCTGAGGAGAATTTGTGATTTTGGGCTTTAGAGAACACATTAAATTGAAGTTGTTCACAGATTCAAACTGTTCATGTGATTCTCTCTGACAGTTTGTCTTTAGTGTCACTTCCTCTTTCACTACTGAGGAACTTCCTGTTAGCACACACACACACACACACACACACACACACACACACACACACACTCTGTATATGTTCATGTGTTTACAGGACTTCTTCTTCAGAACGTTGGTTGAGATGACAGAACCAGAACCAAAGAGGGATCCTGAAGACCGGACTGAGACGGACCTGATGGATCCAGGTTCTGACTCTTTGTACTCAAGGATTAACTGTGAAACAGCTTAGATTAGCATAAAGACTGGAAACAGGGGGAAACAGCTTAGTTTAGCATGCAGACTGGAAACAGGGGGAAACAGCTAGCTTAGCATACAGACTGGAAACGGGGAAAAAGCTAGCTTAGCATACAGACTGGAAATATGGGGAAACAGCTAGCTTAGCATAAAGACTGGAAACAGGGGGAAACAGCTAGCTTAGCATAAAGACTGGAAACAGGGGGAAACAGCTAGCTTAGCACACAGACTGGAAACAACTACTCAACTGTTTATAAAATAGTAACACATGAATGCATCTCTAACAAAAATTACATTTTGTATGTGTGTGTGTGTGTGTGTGTGTGTGTGCGCGCACGTGCGCGTGTGCGTGTGCGTGTAGATGAACCTCCCAGTTGTTCCAGTCTGACCACTAACCAGCTGCAGCAGAACTTGAGAGCCGTGAAGAAGAGAGAGCGACCCGTCAGGCTGCTGTTTGAAATCCCAACGACTCGAATCATCAAAGATGTTCTGACCGAATACGTGGTGAGACGTCACACCTGTATGTCAGGTGTCAGGTACACCTGTATGACAAGTGTCTGGTACACCTGTATGACAAGTGTCTGGTACACCTGTATGACAAGTGTCAGGTACACTTGTATGACAAGTGTCTGGTACACCTGTATGACAAGTGTCAGGTACACCTGTATGACAAGTGTCTGGTACACCTGTATGACAAGTGTCAGGTACACTTGTATGACAAGTGTCTGGTACACCTGTATGACAAGTGTAAGGTACACCTGTATGACAAGTGTCAGGTACACCTGTATGACAAGTGTCTGGTACACCTGTATGACAAGTGTCTGGTACACCTGTATGACAAGTGTCAGGTACACCTGTATGACAAGTGTCAGGTACACCTGTATGACAAGTGTACGGTACACCTGCAGCTCTGTTCACCTGTAATCTTTATTTGTTCTTTGTAGCGTTCAACTTTCAAATCAAGATCATAAAATGTGTCACAGAACAGCAGCCTCCTGTGGATCAATACATGTTTTATATTAACATCACTATAACCAGAGGAATAATAAAGTCTGTACTGTGTCTTTAAATGCAGGTACATCTTCTACTAAGAGAGTCACATGTTCATATTGATATAGCTCTCATGTCTGTACAGCAGCTGAGTGGCTTAGCTTAGCATAAACACTGTAAACAGAGGGAAACTACTAGTTAGCTTAGCATAAAGACTGGAGACAGAGACAGCTATCTTAGCTTAGCATAAAGACTGGAAGCAGATGGAAACAGCTATCGTAACTTTGCATAACAACTGAAACAGTTAGCTTAGCTTAGCATAAAGACTGTAAACAGAGGGAAACAGCTAGCATGGCTCAGACTGAATATGTTATATATTTGTGTGCATGTGAACATAGTCGGTGAGTCATCGCTCTGACCTTTGACTTCCTGCTTCCTTTTTGTCTCCAGGTGTACGAGGTCGTGGTGATGCGCTCCGGCAGCTTCGATTCCCGCCGTTCATCCGTGGAGCGCCGCTACAGCGACTTCTCTCGTTTCCACCACAAACTGCTGAAGGAGTTCAACGAGGAGCTGGAGGACGTGGTTCTCCCCCGAAAACTCCTGAGTGGGAACTTCTGCCCCGAGCTGATCTCGGAGAGACGCCTCGGCCTCCAGCACTATCTGGCTCAACTTTACGCCGTGCGCTGCATTCGACACTCGCCTCGTTTCCCCGAGTTCTTCACTGAGCCGGAGCAGAAACGAGCGCACGGTTTGCTACGAGGCGGACAGTTCCAGCTCGCCGTGGACCAGCTGCAGACCGTTCTGGAGGTTCAGGAGAAGCTGCTACCGTGGCAGAACCCCACCCTGATCGTACCCACCCTGTCCGCCCTCGCGGTCTGCTACCGGGACCTGGAGGAACCGGAACAGGCGTTTGCTGCAGCTCAGAGAGCTCTGCCTCCAACAAGGCGCTACGGACTGAAACGCTACCGAGCCTCACTGCTGGACCTGCTGGTGGACTTAGGGTATCAGCTGGGACGTCCTGTGGCTCAGTTACAGGAGGAACTGACCGTCCTCAGGGACGCCGAGCGAGGGGAGGTGTCCTCCTGCTCTCTGAAGGAGTTAGTGGTCCACGAGTTCACCTGAGTCTCTGGAGGAGTTAGTGGTCCACGAGTCCATCTGAGTCTCTGGAGGAGTTAGTGGTCCACGAGTCCATCTGAGTCTCTGGAGGAGTTAGTGGTCCACGAGTTCATCTGAGTCTCTGGAGGAGTTAGTGGTCCACGAGTTCATCTGAGTCTCTGGAGGAGTTAGTGGTCCACGAGTTCACCTGAGTCTCTGGAGGAGTTAGTGGTCCACGAGTTCACCTGAGTCTCTGGAGGAGTTAGTGGTCCACGAGTTCACCTGAGTCTCTGGAGGAGTTAGTGGTCCACGAGTCCTTTATTCTGTCCTTCATTTTATAAATCATATATTAATCTCATGTGTGCTGTTTACTTTAAATGGTCTGGAACCGTTACCCAGCATGCTTCACTGTGTGTGTTGACTTCTAGAAGCTACTAATCAAACATGAAGTACTATAGTAGATATAATACTACTGAAGTAGGAATACAGTAGAAACACACACGTGACCTGAAATCATCACTTTTTATGCCTTTGAGAAATTTAAATAATTCATAAAAACCTGATTCTTGTTTATGTAACTCTTATTAATAATATAACCCATTTATGAAGCTGCAGGCTGAACGCACAATAAAGATAAATAAAACCATAAAGACTGACGTCATCCTATCGATTTATATTGAAACATGTTTTCAGATTCTTGAACATCAGAGGAAGAAGATTCATACTGGACGAAGGACGCTGTTTGCCAAGAAGAAGATGATGATGATGATGATGATGATGATGATGAGCCGGACTGCTATCTAACATCAGCCGCTCTGGGATCGACTTCTTCTGTCTGAGTTTAGCAGCAGCTGCGTGGAGCCGCTGCGCGTGCGTTTATCTCCAGACCGTCTCGTGTCTCGTGCTCCTGTAGTGTAGTTTGTTCTCCGTGAAACTGAGTGAAACTGAGTAAAGATGGCGGACGACAACGTGAAACTCTCCAAAAACCTTCTGCGCATGAAGGTGAGTGAAGCTAACGAAGCTACTAGCCGTGTTTAGCTAGCTGTAGCTCCGGACGTCGGTCAGAGATGAAAGTTGAACTGCTGTTTGTAAAACTCTTATTTGTGCTAAACGCTGACTTTGTACATGTTTATGTAACTTACTTATGAATTCTGCGTGTAATTAATCCACTAAATATATTTTAAACGTCTCAAAGACGAATAAACACTCAGTGTGTTCATGTTTAAATGAAGGAGGCTGAGAGGACACGTGTTTAGACCACCACGTGTGTGTGTGTGTGTGTGTGTGTGTGTGTGTGTGTGTGTGTGTGTGTGTGTGTGTGTGTGTGTGTGTGTGTGTGTGTGTGTGTGTGTGTGTGTGTGTACGTACACACACTAGACCTTCAGACTGTTGTGTTCAGTTCATGCAGAGAGGTCTGGACGAGGAGACGAAGAAGCAGCTGGAGGAAGAGGAGAAGAGGATCATCAGTGATGAGCACTGGTACCTGGACCTACCTGAGCTGAAGACTAGGGAGTACGAGGACACACACACACCTCACACAGAGACACTAACAGCTGCTTCCTCCGTAACGAGGCAGACTTCAACTGAACAGCTGCTGGTAAAGAGCGCAGTCATCAGTCCTCCATGTGGAGTCAACCTGGTACTCCATCGGCATTCAATGTGGTTGTTTGTGATCTTCTGGGTACGGATCACGTGATAGACGTGTGACGAGTCAGGGTTAGTAGAGAACACGGTGTGTGCGTCATCGTTTCCAAACTCCTCTGTTGACTCCGGTGTCGTGAGGACGCTCAGTGCACCATGTCTTTGTGTATACTAATGTTTAAACGTGACGTACTGCAGATAGAGTGTATTACATGCTTAACAATCTATAACGCTGTAAATCAGCTGTTTCATTATTGGTGACATCTCTTCTCCTCTCAGGAACTTCATCATCGAGGAGAAGAGCTTCGTTCCCTGTGAGGAGCTCAAGTATGGTCGCTTCTCCTTCAAAGGTTTTAACCCAGAAGTCGAGGTTTGTTTCTCACGTAGTCCTCATCTCTTCCTCTTCCTCCTCTTTCCTCTTTCCTGTTTCCTGTGAGTCTGAGTGCTGCTCGTGTTGAATGGTTCCTGATCTTCGTGTTGATGCGGAGGATCCGGTGAGTCTCTAACGTTTCACTGCTGGTGAGTGATCGGGAGGAATGGGTCCTCCGAGACTCCGGCAGGGAGTGAGGATCGTCCCCGGATAACTATGAGTTCAGGGAGAAGAGGAAGGAGTTCCATGAGAACTATGAAAGTAAGCGATCACTTCAGTGACATCCCGACATTCATCCAATCAGTCAACTTTCTCATGAAGCTGGTCGTCTTTGACCTTCTGGATGAGAGGACGCGTTTCCGCCTTCAACAACACATCAGTGTTGTCATAGGAACACAAAGCGGTAGAAGTGATGGAGACACCGTGATGATCAGTGTTGTCATAGAAACACAAAGCGGTAGAAGTGATGGAGACTGACTGATGATCAGTGTTGTCATAGAAACACAAAGCAGTAGAAGTGATGGCGGCACCGTGGTGATCAGTGTTGTCATAGAAACACAAAGCGGTAGAAGTGATGGAGGCTGACTGATGATCAGTGTTGTCATGGAAACACAAAGCGGTAGAAGTGATGGAGGCACCGTGATGATCAGTGTTGTCATAGAAACACAAAGCGGTAGAAGTGATGGAGACTGACTGATGATCAGTGTTGTCATAGAAACACAAAGCGGTACAAGTGATGGAGACTGACTGATGATCAGTGTCATAGAAACACAAAGCGGTAGAAGTGATGGAGACTGACTGATGATCAGTGTTGTCATAGAAACACAAAGCGGTAGAAGTGATGGAGGCTGACTGATGATCAGTGTCATAGAAACACAAAGCGGTAGAAGTGATGGAGGCTGACTGATGATCAGTGTTGTCATAGAAACACAAAGCAGTAGAAGTGATGGAGGCACCGTGGTGATCAGTGTTGTCATAGAAACACAAAGCGGTAGAAGTGATGGAGGCACCGTGGTGATCAGTGTTGTCATAGAAACACAAAGCAGTAGAAGTGATGGAGGCACCGTGATGATCAGTGTTGTCATAGAAACACAAAGCGGTAGAAGTGATTGAGGCTGACTGATGATCAGTGTTGTCATAGAAACACAAAGCGGTAGAAGTGATGGAGGCTGACTGATGATCAGTGTTGTCATAGAAACACAAAGCGGTAGAAGTGATGGAGGCACCGTGATGATCAGTGTTGTCATAGAAACACAAAGCGGTAGAAGTGATGGAGACTGACTGATGATCAGTGTTGTCATAGAAACACAAAGCGGTAGAAGTGATGGAGGCTGACTGATGATCAGTGTTGTCATAGAAACACAAAGCGGTAGAAGTGATGGAGGCTGACTGATGATCAGTGTTGTCATAGAAACACAAAGCGGTAGAAGTGATGGAGGCTGACTGATGATCAGTCATAGAAACACAAAGCGGTAGAAGTGATGGAGGCACCGTGATGATCAGTGTTGTCATAGAAACACAAAGCGGTAGAAGTGATGGAGACTGACTGATGATCAGTGTTGTCATAGAAACACAAAGCGGTAGAAGTGATGGAGGCTGACTGATGATCAGTGTCATAGAAACACAAAGCGGTAGAAGTGATGGAGGCTGACTGATGATCAGTCATAGAAACACAAAGCGGTAGAAGTGATGGAGGCTGACTGATCAGTGTTGTCATAGAAACACAAAGCGGTAGAAGTGATGGAGGCTGACTGATGATCAGTGTTGTCATAGAAACACAAAGCAGTAGAAGTGATGGAGGCACCGTGGTGATCAGTGTTGTCATAGAAACACAAAGCGGTAGAAGTGATGGAGGCTGACTGATGATCAGTGTTGTCATAGAAACACAAAGCGGTAGAAGTGATGGAGGCTGACTGATGATCAGTGTCATAGAAACACAAAGCGGTAGAAGTGATGGAGGCTGACTGATGATCAGTGTTGTCATAGAAACACAAAGCGGTACAAGTGATGGAGGCTGACTGATGATCAGTGTCATAGAAACACAAAGCGGTAGAAGTGATGGAGACTGACTGATGATCAGTGTTGTCATAGAAACACAAAGCGGTAGAAGTGATGGAGACTGACTGATGATCAGTGTTGTCATAGAAACACAAAGCGGTAGAAGTGATGGAGGCTGACTGATGATCAGTGTTGTCATAGAAACACAAAGCGGTAGAAGTGATGGAGGCTGACTGATGATCAGTGTTGTCATAGAAACACAAAGCGGTAGAAGTGATGGAGGCTGACTGATGATCAGTGTTGTCATAGAAACACAAAGCAGTAGAAGTGATGGAGGCACCGTGGTGATCAGTGTTGTCATAGAAACACAAAGCGGTAGAAGTGATGGAGGCTGACTGATGATCAGTGTCATAGAAACACAAAGCGGTAGAAGTGATGGAGGCTGACTGATGATCAGTGTTGTCATAGAAACACAAAGCGGTACAAGTGATGGAGGCTGACTGATGATCAGTGTCATAGAAACACAAAGCGGTAGAAGTGATGGAGGCTGACTGATGATCAGTGTTGTCATAGAAACACAAAGCGGTAGAAGTGATGGAGGCTGACTGATGATCAGTGTTGTCATAGAAACACAAAGCGGTAGAAGTGATGGAGGCTGACTGATGATCAGTGTTGTCATAGAAACACAAAGCGGTAGAAGTGATGGAGGCACCGTGATGATCAGTGTTGTCATAGAAACACAAAGCGGTAGAAGTGATGGAGGCTGACTGATGATCAGTGTTATAGAAACACAAAGCAGTAGAAGTGATGGAGGCTGACTGATGATCAGTGTTATAGAAACACAAAGCGGTAGAAGTGATGGAGGCTGACTGATGATCAGTGTTATAGAAACACAAAGCAGTAGAAGTGATGGAGGCTGACTGATGATCAGTGTTATAGAAACACAAAGCAGTAGAAGTGATGGAGGCTGACTGATGATCAGTGTTATAGAAACACAAAGCAGTAGAAGTGATGGAGGCTGACTGATGATCAGTGTTATAGAAACACAAAGCGGTAGAAGTGATGGAGGCACCGTGGTGATCGTGTCCTCGCGGTGTCTCTCTGAGGCCTCAGTGCAGAGCCTCAGCATCACACGGTTAAACATCAGCGGTGCAGAGATGCACAGGAACCGGCTCGAAGGTCTGAAGTCTCCACTCGGATGCTCTGCGGCGGCAGCAGCTCCACGATGGACGTGTCACTTCTAAGAGCTGCTGCTCGTCCACAACAAGCAACCTGGACTACGGACCAGACGCAGACCTCGTTCTGCTGGACGACACCAAGAAGAAGAAGAAGCAGCCGGCTGATCCGCGGTGCGTTCAGGGGACGATCCGCTTTAACGGCAGACGGTTGGACAGATGAGTCTCTGATGTTCAGTTCAGGGTGAAAGTTGAACTTGGAGCGATGACGAGGACGGAGCGGAGTGCTCATGTGTGAGACGTTGCTGTGTTTGTTCATGAATGTGATGTCTGTTTCACCTTCTGAGCGTTTGTGGTTGTTCGTCTCAGAGACTGATGCTGCTGATGAACCCGGAAGAGGAAGAGGAGAAGGAAGAAGAAGAGCCCAGCAGGATGCAGACGGACGTCACCGATGAAGAAATGGCTCTCAGGTACCGAACAGCTCTGCTTCCTGAACGTCTGTAAACGTATGTTTACCTGCTGCTCATTGGCTGTGAACTGGACACGTCTCTGCTCTCTGCTTCTTCTTCTGCAGGTACGAGAGTCTCGTGAGGAGCATGAAGAAGAAGTTTTCTACAAAGCGACAGAGAGCGGCGACAGAAGAAGAAGAAGAAGAAGACGACGTGAACCACAACGTGGTGGAAACCAGCAAGAGAGTCTTTCTGAAGCCTCACGACTGAAACTTTCTCTTTATGGACGTGACTCAGAATTATTATCTTTAGTTTTTTATTTGACTCCACATGTGCAGAGACAGATGTTGTGTTTTAGGCTGATTGGATGTTAAAAATCTGTGTTTTATAGAAGAGGAATCTCTCTGACGCTGCTCATTAAACTCACAGCTCTGTGTTCACGCGTCACGTGACTTCTTTGAATAGCTCTTAAAGGGACAGTGGCATGTAAAAGCAGCCTCAGGTCTCTGACGGTAGAGCAGTCTGAACTCTGTTCGTCCCGTGAGCCTCGGCTCCTGCTGAGTCCCGCCGGTCTGCGGTCACAGTGTTTGGCGATGACGGCATCGAACACGGCGGTCGGAGCGCAGCGGCAGCAGCCGGCCCATCCTCCCGGGCTCGTACACGGGTTTAGGACGGACCGACAGCAGAGCGTGACACATGGTGTCCATCACGGGAGACACGTCCTCCGAGGACTCGCGCGACATCCTGGACAGACCTCTGGGGAGCGAGGAGATGTACGCATCCCCGTAATCCTCTCTGGCATCGCAGGAAGCAGCCGAGAGGATCTGAGCTCTGTAGCAAGCGACGTCATCGCTGGTCCCGAAGATATCTGAGGACAAAACACGGGTCTCAACAGACGGTTCAATGAATGTATAACTACGACGTTTTACTCCCGACATCAACACGTGATAAACGAAAGAACAAACAAACAAATAAGAACACAAAGAACAAATGATGCCAACACGTCTAATGACATCACGTACGTTTGTTATATTCATAGGACTAAAGATCTGAGCACCAATGTTTTTAGGCGCTTCAGAGAAGAAAAGAAGGTGAACAGAGCAGAAGGTCGGCGCTGCGTTTAGATCCACAGGAAGTCCAAAGTAGACTGAACATGTCGCAGCACGACTTCGGCTGGTTTCTCTGCTTTCAACCACAAACGTTGGATTTGAGTTGTTTTCAGTTGCCCTGACGGGTTGGTGCTGTAGTTCTCCTCTTGTGTCCACTTCATCCAGTGAAACACATTTAAAGTGTTAGAATCAGACCTACTAGTTCTGAAGCCTGCAGGTTTGATTAGAGCCACGTTGACGCCCCACTCGGATAACTCCAACCTCATCACTCGAGAGAAGATGCTCAGCGCCGCCTTCGAGGCTCCGTAAGCAGATAACCGGGGCATCGGCACCTTGGCTGCAGGGAACATCATGTAGAGGAAGTAAAAGTCGTAACAAGGTTTCCGTAGGTGAACCTGCGGAAGGATCATTACGGTACACTGTCAATGCACTGTCTAATACACCATTAGTACACTGTTTAATACACTGTTAGTGCACTAACAGTGTCTCTCAGCTGTCTCTCCTGTTGTCTCTCAGCTGTCTCTCCTGTTGTCTCTCCTGTTGTCTCTCCTGTTGTCTCACTTGTGCGTGACAGGTGAGCTGATCCTCCTGCTCAGGTATGTGGTGGTCAGACCGGTTCCTGCTCCTCCCCCTCTGGTCCCAGCGGTGACGATAAAGATCTCACTTTCTCTTCTAAAGTCTAAATCACAGTCAGACCGTCTGTAGTTAGTTCTTATTATTATACATGACATCACTTAACATCATCTATTGAACTATTATTGACTAATAATAATGACAATAAGAATACAAGTGATAATAATGATTGTGACAATAATACTAAAGATAAAAACAACTTCATTAAAGATGTGATCGGTGTGTTCCATTTTTCTTGAGATTGTATCAAAGAAGTGTGGTAGAGACCTGTCAATCACAGTAGCCCCGCCCTAAAGCATCCCCTGCTTTATGGTCTGTGTGACTAAATCAGGGGTGGCCAACCAGTCAGAGACTAAGAGCCACATTTTTTACTGTGTTACCGCAAAGAGCCACATCATACACATGAACATCACCCCATCCCTCACACACACACACACTCTCTCGCTCTCGCGCTCTCTCTCTCTCTCTCACACACAGACTTCTGCTCAGCCAGATTTATTGTAAATGTCACACACCAACATGATAATGACAGAAATTGACTCCTACAGTACTAAGACCACAGGCCAGTCATTTTCAACAATGAACATGGTGTGCACTGTCTCACACACACAAACTCTCAGTTCAACCAAGTCCACAAACAGAAACATAAACTCTCCCACTCTGTTAAAAACGTCCTGTGTTCATCTTCATATTTTCGTTTTGCTGTGCATTTTTTCCTGCCATTTTGAGAGTGAACTGGACACAAATTGTTTACTCAAATGATCTTGCCCCTACTGCAGGGGTCTTCAATTAAAATTCCAAAAGGTCCAGCTTGAGAAAATCTCCTCGGGCAAAGGTCCGGAACATTACAATAATATCTGACTTGCGCTATTTAGTGCCATATATATATATATATATATTCATATATTCATATATATATATATATATTCATATATTCATATATATATATATATATATATATATTCATATATATATATATATATATATATTCATATATATATATATATATATATTCATATATATATATATATATATATATATATTCATATATATATATATATATATTCATATATATATATATATATATTCATATATATATATATATATATATATTCATATATATATATATATATTCATATATATATATATATATTCATATATATATATATATATTCATATATATATATATATATTCATATATATATATATATATTCATATATATATATATATATTCATATATATATATATATATTCATATATATATATATATTCATATATATATATATATATTCATATATATATATATATATATATATATATATTCATATATATATATATATATATTCATATATATATATATATATATATTCATATATATATATATATATATATATTCATATATATATATATATATATATATATATATTCATATATATATATTCAAGAAGCCTAGTAGTAGTAATGTCTCTGTGTAGTCTGTCAAACTGTCAAATCAAATAAAGAAAGTACACATCAATTATATTTTAACAATTATTATTCTCAATTTTCAAATTTAACTGGATGGATTATAAATAATACACAGAAATACATGAATAAATTTTCTTCTAATTTCAAGTACAATAAGGGCTGGATTAAAGAATCACTGACAGAACAGAAAGCTTTTCAAAAATGTGCATCTTAAAATAAAGTAATGAATTTTAGAAAAAATGAATTTCACTGAATTGTCCTGCAGCTTTAAATTCAGTTTATTCAGGTGCGAAGTGATGTCAAAAAAGCCACAATATATTTTTCTCATCTTCTAAAAAGATAAATTAGTGAGCATGATCTTTATCTGTGGTTATTAAGCCACTTGTTTCAGCTCTATTCTCTCTGTTAACATCATTGTTGTGAAGTGAATTCATGCGTTAGGATTCTGATCATGTTGGGCTCTTATGTTTATTTTCTGTGTCTTCATTTAGATGTGAGTGGGTACGTTTGTTCAAAAGAGTTGTGCTTTGTCTCGTAGTGGCGCTTCATTTACCGCTTTTAATTATCGTCACGGTCTCTGAACATGTGAGACACACTGGTTTAAACTGTCCGTGTGAAGAATTGACCGATAAGAGTCTGTTCATTCCTGGTTAAAGACTCTGGTCTCTCTGAACACTTTTCTCTCTTTGGAGAACGTCATGTGAAACAACTTCTCTGACTCACGTAATATTCTCCTGCTCTTTCCTCGTCTCTCCCCCGGTGTGTGTACAGCTCAGAATACCCATATTTGATTCGCTGGGCTGCATCACGTGATGTGATTTGCAACACATTGGTCGGTGCGTTTCCTGCATCGCTGAACGAGTGCCGTTTTAGGTCCTGGATCCGGTTACAACGGCGTCTGGGTCCGGATCCGGACCGCCAATTGGCGACCCCTGCACTATGAAACTTTGCGGTATTTTCATCTCACGCACATGCGCGTTTGACGAAAATACCGTATTGAACTCAAGCGAAGCGAACACGCACATTAAAAAAACACAAACACAAACTTCGACATGAACGTAAGAGCCGCATGAAACCAGGCAAAGAGCCGCATGCGGCTCGGGAGCCGCGGGTTGGCCAGGCCTGCTCTAAATGGACCATAATGAACATCAGACCCACGTTAGCCGGGAACGCCGTCACCAGCTCACGCCACTGGCCTCCACCTGCCACTGGTTCACCATCTCCGTGTAGCCGTCCATGTAGGTCATCAGGGACCAGTGGGACTAGAACCCTGAGTGTCCTCCAGCCAGACTCGTTGCCTCTGCTGACGGAGGACGAAGGAGACGAAGCGGTGCTACTGTTTCCCATCGAGGGTCAGGACACCTTAATCTACTGACTCAGCAGCCGGTCCTCTGATGACACCGACGTGTTGACATGAGATGAAGAGCAGCAATCACCACAGACAGTTTCAGGGTTAAACACACATTCATGTCCTTTTATTCTGGTTCCACACAAACGGACTTTCACATAATTCTTGAACAATATGGACACAAACTGAAGCAACATTATGAACATCTGCTGAAGTTTCTCCTTCTGGTTCTGAAAGAGTAACCGAACCACCAAATCACTGTTTGTTGTGTGTATGTGTTGATGATGGACTCAGGTTTAATGTTGACATTTCAGTGTAAAGTCTTTGACTTCTACACATTGTGTTGTAAATATATAGTGACTGACGTCTACTGGTTGAAACACCCATTGCACTTAGATTTTGCTGTTAGCTGATGTGAAGGTGCCGTACATGGAGGCAGCTTTAGTATCAGTATCATTATCAGTATTAGTATCGTTATCACTACCTATAACTATTCACTAGTTAAATCCAGTTTGGTGCCACTTTGATTAAACATTTATCATAAACATCATAAACATGAACACAGGTGATCAATTAAACCAATCAGAGCTCAGAGACATGAACACAGGTGATCAATTAAACCAATCAGAGCTCAGAGACATGAACACAGGTGATCATTTAAACCAATAAAAACTCGGGGACATGAACACAGGTGATGATTTAAACCAATCAGAGCTCAGACTCAGATGCCCATGTAGGTGTTCATCTTTCCCAGCGCGTCACACACGGTGTTGAGGTCGCTGCGCAGGTCCTGAACCACGTTCTCGATGCCGCGGGTGTCTTTGAGCAGGTCGATGCTTTGAGTGTAAGGGTTGTAGTACACGGAGAACGGCCTCTTGATCGACTTAGCAAACTCCCTGTGAGCGAGGAGACACCGTCAGGTCATGTGACACAACATGTATTAACTATATAATACAGCAGTGATGCCTCTAGTGGACACTAAGAGAATAACATGTATTATCTCTATAATACAGCAGTGATGCCTCTAGTGGACACTAAGAGAATAACATGTATTATCTCTATAATACAGTAGTGATGTCACTAATTATCATAATTTTCATGAAGGTACTCAATGAAAGGATGAATCTGAATGTAAAAAAAGATTGTTTACCTCATCTTCTCTTTGGCCTCCTCGAAGCTCTCGGACACAAAGTAGATGTCCTGGAAGGTGGTGATGAGACACTCCTGGTTACACGTGGTCTTTGGATCAAAGGTCCTCACACAGGCCCGGTCTGATAGGGCATGCTGGGAAACAAACAGCAGTCAGTGAAGTAAAGTGTTTCCTTCATTTCATTCTTAGTTTATCATATTTTATATTATTTCATCCTCCTTTTTTACAGTTTATCGTTTCAGACATTTAACAATCAAACATTTTCCAGATTCTCAACTGTGAAGATCTGATGTTTTTAAATATCCAGTCATATATATTTATACATCTATATATACATTTATTCATGTGTTACCCTCAGCTCCCCGATAGACGACAGTAAACCGGCTCCATAAGCTCTCAGCTGTCCGTCCTGTTTGCAGAGTCCAAACTCGATGGTGAAGAAATAACACTGTTCACAGATATCAGAGTAGAATAGAGTAAAGTGGAGTAGAGTGGAGTAGAGCACCATGGTGGAGTATATAATTTAGTAGTATAGTATAGTATAATATAGTATCTAAAGTTAGTTGAAACGGATGGAAATTGAATTTGAATTGAACATTATCTAAATATTCAAAGACACTGAGCTCAGAGAGACACAAACAACCATCTTTTTACAGTAAAGTACTGTTTTACTTTATTTATTCTGTTTACTTCAATGTAACATTGAGCCGACGTCATAACATGTGAATAACTTGTGACTTCACATGTGAATGATAGTGGAGTGTAATGATCCCTGTGGCCACTAGAGGACGCTGGTAGAGCTCTAACACACGTGTCACATGACAGATCTAATGTAATAATAATAATAATAATAATATCAGACACATCAGCGATCAATGAGATCAACTCACTGTGGCCAGTTTCTGAACGTCCTCATCAGACGCTCCCAGAGACGCGAGTCCGATCTCCTGAGAGAACTGAGCGAACTTTGGATCCGCCAGCAGAGGAACGTGACCCAGCAGCTCATGACAGGTGTCTCTGCAAGCACAACACCAGCAGTCAACACCAAGCTCTTATTGTGAAGGAGTCAGAGACCTGCTGCTCACAGAACAAGCTTTTATTGTGAAGGAGTCAGACTTGCAGCTCACAGAAGAAGCTCTTATTGTGAAAGAAGTCAGAGAACTGCTGATCTTATTGTGAAATAAGATCAGCAGCGTGAGGATTTAAGGATGGACGAACGTGAGGATCCTTACTAGAACTAATGAAGAGCAGTCGGTCAAAGTAAACTAACTTTTATAAAGCTCCTTTCTAGTCTTCTGACCAATCACAGCGCAGAGCACCACATGTCAAAATTCAGCCATTCACATACATTCAGTTCAGTATCTCGCCCACTTAGACATGCGG
Organism: Lycodopsis pacificus; assembly: GCA_028022725.1. Classification (NCBI taxonomy): domain Eukaryota; kingdom Metazoa; phylum Chordata; class Actinopteri; order Perciformes; family Zoarcidae; genus Lycodopsis; species Lycodopsis pacificus. The sequence goes on from CM051698.1 coordinate 28,616,893, forward strand.
ACCGGAGAAGCCGGGGAATCTTCTGATCAGATGATGACCCGCTCTACCTCTGAGCCACAGTCGCCCCAAAAAACAAGCTTTTTCAAAAATATAGTTCAGTGCATCAGAGGGAGGCAAAAGTGACGACGTCGGTGCTTCTCAAGTCTCTTAATTCTCGTTTCCTCGCTCCTCGCTTGAACCGGAAGTTGTTTCTGCACCGCCATATCGACGGCCGTCCCAAAGCTCTAACGTAGCTCTGAGGAGGGAGGAGCGAGGAGGGAGGAGGGAGGAGCGAGGAGGGAGGAGGGAGGAGGGAGGAGCGAGGAGGGAGGAGGGAGGAGTGAGGAGGGAGGAGGGAGGAGGGAGGAGCGAGGAGGGAGGATGGACCTCGGAGGAGCCGTGAGCGAGGAACCACGAGAACAGACTTCCAGGAAGTGTTTTAACGGCCGACACGCCCCCTCATTGTTCATCTGTCATGTGATTGGACGCTGCAGCCGATCGCACTGACTGACTGAGTTTAACACCAGAGTGAAGACGGATCACAGAATAAACTCTAGTTTACATTTGATCAGGTTTCTGATTCAACATCTGGTTTAAATGAATGTTCATTGGAGTCTGAACAACAAAAGCACCACAAACAACTTTCTACATTTATTAGAAAGATTTGTGTTTTCATGATCTGATGAAATAGATCATCAATAACTTTATTATGAATACAATTAAAGTCAGAGAGCTGAGACACTAAACCCTTTTTCAAAACGTACAGACGCAAATAATTCATCAATAAGACGATCGCATCCCGCTGGTAGAAATAGATCCTGAGCTTCTAAACAGAACACAGAACACAGTTTACCAGACTACAGAGAGAAACACTCTACAGTGATGATCACTGTGTGTCTTTATGAGTTATTAGTGTTATTAGTTACTGTTATTAAGTACAGTGATGATCACTGTGTGTCTTTATGAGTTATTAGTGTTATTAGTTACTGTTATTAAGTACAGTGGTCATGTGAACACACACTAACTTATCTGAAGTCTCTCCAGCTGTTAAAGATGACTGATCAGCTGTGATCAGCTGATCAGCTGTGATCAGCTGATCCTCCGTCATCAGAAACAGACGTCGCTTCACGTGACGCTTCAGAGGAAAGGACGTCTCATGTCTCCTAAAACATATTTCCTCGTTCCTCTCTCCTCGCATGGTTTCCTCCATGCATCCCTGGTGGGAGGGACTAGGACGCAAGGAAAGGACCCAGAGGCTCCTCCAATGAGGAGGAGCCAGTTAATCCAGTCTCACGATGTGAACTCGTGTCATCATCAGAAGGAGTCCGTGGACAGTGGAAGAGGTGCTGGGACATCGGCAGTGTTTTCAGTGGATGGTGTGTGTGTGTGTGCAGGTGCACTCACGGCTCAGGTGTGTAGAGCGGGTCGGTGCTGTGACGAACATACTGAGTACAGTTAAACACTCTGTAGGCCAAACCAGCCAGGAAGTCTCTGGGGGACAGGTAACCTGCTACTGGTCTCACAGTGAACCCAGACCTCTCTGAAACACACAGGGACAGGCTGCTGATTATTGATGATATATGTTTTATATACACACTCACTTTTCCAATTATCAGCAGTGCCTTTCTGCACACTCCAGGAAATAGTCCGACACATAACGCTTTATAAAACGACATCCTGTCGTCTTCAGATTATGTTCAAATACATTTTTAAAAGACTAAAAGTGTAAATGATGAACCAAACCTCTGAGAAACAGGGAGACGTCCTCCAGCTGGGGGATGTTGTCCTCTCGGTAACCACAGTGTTTGCTGAGCAGCGGCAGGTTCTTCAGGTATTCTCTGCAGGCGTGAGTCGGGTACAGCTGGGTCAGCTCTCTGAAGACCACACCCCACGTCCGGACCTCCTCCGGGCTGTACTCGATATGAGGGATGGGCTGCCCGCTGGGGAGGAGACAAGAGTCAAAACCGTCTCGGCGATCACTGAGGATCTCAACTCGTCTCATTTCAACTGTTGTTTCATGCTCGTGTCAGAGGCCCATAAACCGTTCAGTGTTCAAAATGTTCACATTAAAGATGAAGATGAGGAAGATGCTGATGAACATTGTAATACTCCTTTATGTGTTTCTTCATACATAAAGTAATAAATGATGCTACTTACAATTTATAATTCATGGCCACTTCCACAAAGTATTTCCTCCTCTGACGGTAAACTTCATCCTTAAAGCCCTGCAGGAAGGAAGAGGTCAGAGGTCAGCTGGAAAAATAAAACATCCACAGATTATATATATATATATATATATATATATATATATATATATATATATATATATATATATATATATATATATATATATATATATATATATATATATGTATATTATATTTACCAGGAATCATCTTTGGAAATAAATGTATTTGATGTGTTCTTTGATTTTTCAGTTTGTAATGCACACTATTATTATACTATGTCATAGTATTAATATAACATATCAAACATAAATGTAGTTACAGGGTGGTCTGCGTCCAGCTCTGATCCGTACATCAACACTCTGTGAGAACACTGATCCAACTCAGAGATCTTCATCGGGAACCAGGGAACATCGTCTTCATCTGCTTCAACAACAGAAATATAACTGTACTTTTTTTTTTTTATATATATAAAAAAAAGGCATTTTCACATTTACTTTGATTCAAAAACACGAGGTATTTACAAAAGAGTTAAAACAATACTGAAATTGTCACGGATTAGGCTTTGCCCCCTGTGTTCCTGTGTCTCTGTGTGGCTCCGCCCCCGGTCTCCCCCCCTGGTCTCCTCCCCTGGTCTCCCCCCCTGGTCTCCTCCCCCGGTCTCCCCCCCCCGGTCTCCTCCCCTGGTCTCCCCCCCTGGTCTCCCCCCCTGGTCCCCGCCCCCGGTCTCCTCCCCCGGTCTCCTCCCCCGGTCTCCCCCCCTGGTCTCCTCCCCTGGTCTCCTCCCCTGGTCTCCCCCCCTGGTCTCCTACCCTGGTCTCCACCCCTGAACATCATTGGTACCCATTATATATAAACCACCAGAACATCATTGGTACCATCTACCTATAAACCACCAGAACATCATTGGTACCATCTACCTATAAACCACCAGAACATAATTGGTACATAAAGGGCAGCCCTGGCAGAGGCCAACACCCACCGGGAACATGTCTGACTTATTACCGAGAATGCGGACACAGCTCCTACTGCAGTCGTACAGAGACAGGATCGCCCGTTGTAACGGGTCCGGCACCCCGTACTCCCGCAGCACCCCCCACAAGAACCCCCGAGGGACCCGGTCGAAAGACTTCTCCAAGTCCACAAAGCACATGTAGACTGGTTGGGCAAACTCCCAGAACCCCTCCAGTAGTCTTGCGAGGGTAAAAAGCTGGTCCACTGTTCGGCCAGGACGGAATCCACACTGCTCCTCTTGGATCTCACGTTCGACAAACGTTCGGAGCCTCCTTTCCAGCACCCTGGCATAAGCCTTCCCCGGGAGGCTGAGTAGTGTAATACCCCCGTAATTTGAGCACACTCTCCGGTCCCCCTTTTTGAAGATGGGAACCACCACCCCGGTCTGCCAGTCCAAGGGCACTGATCCCGACCCCCATGCGACATTGAAGAGGCATGTCAGCCAGGACAGCCCAACCATATCCAGCGCCTTCAGCATCTCAGGGCGGATCTCATCCACCGCCAGCGCCTTGCCACCAAGGAGCTTTTTAAGTACCTCAGCGGCCTCTGCCAGGGATATGGGTGAGCCTCCCCCTAGATCTTCAGGCGCTGCCTCCTCTGCAGAAGACATGTTGGTCGGGTTTAGGAGTTCGTCAAAATGCTCTTTCCACCGCCCGACGATGTCCCCCGTCCGGGTCAGCAGTTCCCCCCCCTGCTGAGAACAGCCTGGGGTAAGCCCTGCTTTCCCTTCCTGAGCGGTCGGATGGTTTGCCAGAACCTCCTTGAGGCCAACCGAAAGTCCTTCTCCATGGCCTCCCCGAACTCCTCCCATGCTTGGGTTTTAGCATTCGCGACCACCGCAGCTGCAGCCCTTCTGGCCTGCCGGTACCTGTCAGCTGCTTCAGGAGACCCCTGGGCCAACAAGGCCTTGAAGGTCTCCTTCTTCAGCTTGACGGCTTCCCTCACCTCCGGTGTCCACCACCGGGTTCTCGGGTTGGCGCCACGACAGGCACGATGACCTTCCGGCCACAGCTCGTAGCGGCCGCGTCCACAATATAGGCTTTGAACATGGTCCATTCGGATTCCATGTCCCCAACCTCCCTCGGGATGTCTGAGAAGTTCTTCCGGAGGTGGGAGTTAAAGACCTCCCGGACAGGGTCCTCTGCCAGACGTTCCCAGTTCACCCTCACTACACGTTTAGGCTTGCCGGGTCTTTCCAACCAGTTCCCCTGCCATCTGATCCAACTCACCACCAGGTGGTGATCAGTTGACAGCTCTGCTCCTCTCTTCACCCGAGTGTCCAAGACATACGGCTGCAAATCAAATGATACGATTACAAAGTCGATCATTGATCTCCGGCCTAAGGTGTTCTGGTACCAGGTACACTTATGAGCCACCTTATGTTCGAACATGGTGTTCATTATGGCCAAACCGTGGATAGCACAGAAGTCCAATAACGAGACACCATTCGGGTTCAGATCGGGCAAGCCGTTCCTCCCAATCACCCCCCGCCAGGTTTCTCCGTCATTGCCCACGTGAGCGTTGAAGTCCCCCAGGAGAACTATGGAGTCGGTAGGCGGCGCCCTTTCCAGGACCCCTCCCACCGACTCCAAGAAGGCCGGATACTCTGAACTGCTGTTTGGTGCATAAGCACAAACCACAGTCAGAACTCCCCGCAAACTCCCCGCAACCCGTAGGCGCATGGAGGCGACCCTCTCATTCTACGGGGAGAACTCCAACACAGCGGCTCTCAGCCGGGGGCTCGTGAGTATCCCCACTCCCGCCCGGCGCCTCTCACCCTGGGAAACTCTGGAAAAGGACAAAGTCCAACCCCTCTCCAGGAGCTTGGTTCCAGAGCCAGCGCTGTGTGTGGAGGTGAGTCCAACTATATCTAGCTGGTACCACTCCACCTCCTGCACCAGCTCTTTCCCCGCTAGCAAGGTGACGTTCCACGTCCCTAGAGCTAGTCTATGCTGCCGGCGATCGGCTCACCCAGGCCTCCCGCCTGACCAGCTGCCCAGTCTGCATTGCACCCGACCCCGATGCTTGTCCCTGCGGGTGGTGGGTCCACAGGGTGGCTGCTCCATGCGGTTCCTTCGGGCTGAGCCCGACCGGGCCCCATGAGCGAAGGCCCGTCCACCAGATGCTCGCCGACGAGCTCCCCTCCTGGGTCTGGCTCCGGGAGGGTGCTCCGGTTTCCCTGGTCCGGGCGAGGTGGCTGAAGTCCGTGGGCTGCTTATCATTAGGGTCGTTTTGAACCGGTCTTAGTCTGGGCTCTCCCCTGAGACCTGTTTGCCTTGGGAGACCCTACCAGGGGCTAATGCCCCGGACAACATAGCTCCCAGGATCACTGAGCCACTCAAACTCCTCCACCACGTTAAGGTGGCGATTCACGGAGGAGTCATTGGTACCCATCTACCTATAAACCACCAGAACATCATTGGTACCCATCTACCTATAAACCTCCAGAACATCATTGGTACCCATCTACCTATAAACCTCCGGAACATAATTGGTACCATCTACCTATAAACCACCAGAACATCATTGGTACCATCTACCTATAAACCACCAGAACATGATTGGTACCCATCTACCTATAAACCACCAGAACATCATTGGCACCATCTACCTATAAACCACCAGAACATCATTGGTACCCATCTATCTATGAACCACCAGAACATCATTGGTACCATCTACCTATAAACCACCAGAACATCATTGGTACCCATCTACCTATAAACCACCAGAACATCATTGGCACCATCTACCTATAAACCACCAGAACATCATTGGTACCCATCTATCTATGAACCACCAGAACATCATTGGTACCATCTACCTATAAACCACCAGAACATTATTGGTACCCATCTACCTATAAACCTCCAGAACATCATTGGTATGAATCTACCTATAAACTCAGCCGACCACACAGGTAGACAGCTGAGGTGGACTCACCTGCCTCAGTGGACCACACGTGTGCAGGTGTGTTGAAGGAGATGACGTTAACGTGGTCTCTGAGGTGCTGCAGCAGCTCCTCAAACTCTTTCTTGCTACAGCTGCAGTCTGCAAAGATCTCCACCTCATTAACGACTCGCTTTGACATCCGAGACTCGATGTGGCTCAGGTTCACTCGCTTCTCCTGCAGAGGACAGAATAAAGTAACAATAAGACGTCCCTGTAATCAATAATGAGTGGAAGAGGAAACCTCACCTGGAAGAGTCTGAGGGCTTTGACCAGACAGCCCACCTCATTCTTCAGAGAAAATACCACCGCCGTCTTCCCACAATCCTCAGCGCTCTCTTTGTCCGGCACCTCGTCGATGGGACAGAAGGATGGACGCCTCGACTAAACCACGAGACAACAAACACAAACCACAACATGTTTCATCTATAACATTATGTTCTTCATGAATAATTAATAATGAGATAAAGCTCAGAGTCGGATCTCCTTCGGACTAAAGAAAGGTGTCGTTCTGGGGTAAACCGATCACAATTGTTACAGAATAGAGATAAAGATCTGAGAGCGATAGCTTTTACCCTCCGTGTCCATCAGTCTTTATTGTCGTCTTCAGAGTTAAAGACAAACACACAACATAACACTTTAAAAACATCACTGTAGATGTCGTTAATATGACTTTACTATAGTTATTATATTGACCTCTAATTCCTTTAAAAATGCTTCATAATGTGTGATGATTATTGTTATGAAACATTTTGGATATTTACGAGTTATAAGCCAGGTTTATATGGTTGAACTGATATTTTACTTCTTTTATTTCTTTATAATTTCATTACTTAGTTTTATACTTTTATTTGAGCTACAACTAACAATAATTTTCATCATCAATTAGTATTGATTAGTCTCTAAACAGTTGGATGTTTTATTTGACCAACAGTCAAAAACACAGAGATTCAGTTTTACATCTTAATATTCACTGAAACACTGAATCTATAAATTAATGAATTCGTTTACAGCCAATCGATTAATCGCTGAATCATTTCAGCTGAAATCTTTACGTTTACATGTTTAGAATAAATAAAATAAAGAATTGAATTTGACATCTTCTGCAGGAAGTGAACACATGAACCTTTTCTAAGAGAAAAGTATAAAAACAAAATATATAGTTCAAGAACCAAAAATCCTGATGATGCAGAGTAATAAAGAGATGGAGAGGAGGAGGATGAAGAGCAGTCCTCACCATCTGCCCCCCCGTGTGGCGCTGCTGCTGGTGGTCAAACATGGCCGAGTCCAGAGACATACCCCTCCTGGACCAGTACTTGCTGGAGAACATCATCATGGCGGGCTGCATGCGGGGCACTGGCTCCGGACCGGGCTTCATCACGTGGGACGAGGCCATGGGGAACCAGTGGGTGTAAGAGTACCAGGGCTCCAGCCTGCTGTCTGTGGTGGTCCTCCTCACAGTGATGCTCACAGACCACCACCTCCTCTTATATACTGACACAGGGGGGGGGCTCCAGGGAGGGGGGAGGGGAGGCTCCTCCCCCTGCTGCTCCTCTGCAAAATCACTTTCATAATCAAACCTTTTTAATTCACCTGTAAACTATAAGACTATACTATAAACTGTATACTGTATATAAACTAACTGTATATAAACTAACTGTATATAAAGTAACTGTATATAAAGTAACTGTATATAAAGTAACTGTATATAAACTAACTGTATATAAACTAACTGTATATAAACTAACTGTATATAAAGTAACAGTTTATATACAGTTACTTTATATACAAACTGTATATAAAGTAACTGTATATAAAGTAACTGTATATAAAGTAACTGTATATAAACTAACTGTATATAAAGTAACTGTATATAAACTAACTGTATATAAAGTAACTGTATATAAAGTAACTGTATATAAAGTAACTGTATATAAACTAACTGTATATAAAGTAACTGTATATAAACTAACTGTATACAGTATATAAAAAGTCTCTCAGGCCTTCGGGTCCTCTGACACCGCCGTCGGCCTTGGGGAGAAGGAAAAGGGGTCGAGGGGTCGAGGGGCCAAGGGATGGGGAGGGACGGGCTGGGCCAGGGACACCAAGTCCAGTCTGTGAATGGCCGGGCGAGACACTGGACACTGGACATTGGGAAGGGTTTGGAGGGTTTGGAGGGAAGTCCGGGCAGAGTCCAGGGTTCCCCGTGACCCGGTCCAGCCTGTCTCTGTGCAACTGGACCCTGTACACTACCTCTCCAAGACTCTCCACCGAGTATACAGGTACTGTATACTCCGTCTGTATATACTGGTATATTTCGTATTCTTCTTTACTGTCATATTTTTATTACCGTTTAGTTTATTTATACTACTTGATTTTTTATCTTCATTTATTACTTGTGAGCGATGCTGCTGTAATGCTGTAATTTCCCCACTGAGGGACTAATAAAGAATTATCTTATCTTATCTAGATGTATACTGTGTATATGTGTATATATATATCTATATATACACATATACACAGCATATATTGTATATATATTACATTGTATGGGTTGTTCTTTCTCTGTTGATGCTTTTCCTTCAGTTTTCTGTCATGAACATGTTTGGTCCTCTCAGACTGTAACGTGTCTGTCTGTCTGTGAGACGGTGGAGCTGAGTGACAGACACACAAACAGCTTCAATAAGAGACGAAGAGACGGAGAGACGGAGAGATGGAGACTCGATAAGTTGCCTCTATCAGCCGGCTGCTCTTTCATTTCCTGTTGAACAGGAAATGAAAGAGCAGCGAGCCGGCAGGAGAACCTTTGTTCTCTCTGATGGAGCTTTATGAACAGATAGCAGGTGATACCTTCGTCTTCCTCCTCTTCCTCCTCCTCGCTCTCCTTTCAACACCAAATGTCTCCCGTCAAAGGAGGAAGAGGAGGAAGGGATGCCGACTCGTCGTCACATTAAAGCAGCTGAAGTGACATTTGGAGCCGAGCAGCTCTTGAGTCAGTCTGACATTTAAATCATGTTTCAGATGTTCAGAATGTGTATAAATATACAAATATATCGATTTATATTATTGACATACATATATCTGTAAATATATAATTATAATGTTGATATATACACTAGGGGTGTAACGGTTCACTAAACTCACGGTTGGGTTCGATGCAGTGGAGCCACGGTTCGGTTCAGTAGAAACTATCAATGCCAGAGAAATGTACTTGATTTTAAAATATATTGATTCATTACAACTAACATCATGAAGTTATCCTTTGACTTTGAACAATGATGGAACTAAACCTGAGTGACTCGTCTTCTGGTGTCTTCTTAGCAACACATAAGCATAAACAACACAAACTGCTCCTTCATGTGATGTAGTATTGTTACTCACATCTTGCAAAAGAGATTTTAATCTCAATGGGACGACCTGGTTCAATAAAGGTTTAAAAAAAAAAAAAAAAAGTTTAAATCTTTTTTTAATTCAAACGTATTCGGTTCGTCATGCGTACCGAACTGTGAGCCTCGTACCGAACGGTTCAATACGAATACGCGTGTCGTTACACGCCTCGTAAATATATATAATTGTATTGTTGATATACATACATAAATATATAAATATAATGTTAATATATATACGTTTGTAAATATTAGTGCTGGGCAATTTAACGTGTTAACACATTAATTAATTAACGCCGACAATTATTTTATCGTGCATTAACGCAGTTTTTTTTGTTATTATTAAGCGGACATTTTTAACACAAGAACCGGGCAGCGAGCGGTGAACAGCTGTTTGTGTGGCGTCTCTTCCTGTTGCCTTCACCTACGATCCCCTGGGTCCTAAGTCCCTCCATGTACAGCTTCTTATCACCCTCAGGACCTGATGGCATCAGCCCCAGGGTCCTAAAGACCTGCGCCGTCCAGCTGTCTGATGTCCTGCAACACCTCTTCAACCTGAGCCTGAAGCAGGAGGAAGTCCCGGTGCTGTGGAAGACGTCGTGCCTGGTTCCTGTACCGAAGAAGACGACACCATCTGGCCTCAACGACTACCGACCAGCTGCCCTCACGTCTCATGTGATGGAGAGGCTGGTCTTGGCCCGCCTCCAGCCACAGCACACACACGCACACACACACGCACACACGCGCACACACGCACGCACGCACGCACGCACGCACGCACGCACAGGTGTTGAACCAAGGTTCACTTCCTCTCAGAGTGAGTAAACGAGCCGCTCCGTCGTATAAAAACACAACTCTACATGTCAATGTCTTCACAGGAACGTCTTCTTTTATTCCTCGTTAGATGATTAATACTGAAGGAGATTAAAGACACAAGAGTTTGTCCATGTTTGTCTTTGACGAGTTCACTGTGAGGAGAAAAAATACCACGATGCCTCGAAAGATCCATTCAGAACTCCTGCTGCTCCTCCTGTCATTTAAAGAGACATTACTGATGGTCCAGTCTCCTTAAAGACACAGCAGTGATGGTCCACAGTCTCCTTAAAGACACAGCAGTGATGGTCCACAGTCTCCTTAAAGACACAGCAGTGATGGTTCAGTCTCCTTAAAGACACAGCAGTGATGGTTCAGTCTCCTTAAAGACACAGCAGTGATGGTCCAGTCTCCTTAAAGACACAGCAGTGATGGTCCAGTCTCCTTAAAGACACAGCAGTGATGGTTCAGTCTCCTTAAAGACACAGCAGTGATGGTCCACAGTCTCCTTAAAGACACAGCAGTGATGGTCCACAGTCTCCTTAAAGACACAGCAGTGATGGTTCAGTCTCCTTAAAGACACAGCAGTGATGGTTCAGTCTCCTTAAAGACACAGCAGTGATGGTTCAGTCTCCTTAAAGACACAGCAGTGATGGTTCAGTCTCCTTAAAGACACAGCAGTGATGGTTCAGTCTCCTTAAAGACACAGCAGTGATGGTTCAGTCTCCTTAAAGACACAGCAGTGATGGTCCACAGCTTTACTACAGGAGGAGGAGCTTCAATAACAGTTTTTATGAATGGAGTCTGGTGTGAAGAGAACATGGATAACAGATAATATCAGAAAGGTAAAGAGATCTTTAAGAAGACTGAACCATCACTACTGTCTCTTTAAGAAGACTGAACCATCACTACTGTCTCTTTAAGAAGACTGAACCATCACTACTGTCTCTTTAAGAAGACTGAACCATCACTACTGTCTCTTTAAGACGACTGAACCATCACTACTGTCTCTTTAAGAAGACTGAACCATCACTACTGTCTCTTTAAGAAGACTGAACCATCACTACTGTCTCTTTAAGAAGACTGAACCATCACTACTGTCTCTTTAAGACTGAACCATCACTACTGTCTCTTTAAGAAGCCTGAACCATCACTACTGTCTCTTTAAGAAGACTGAACCATCATTACTGTCTCTTTAAGAAGACTGAACCATCACTACTGTCTCTTTAAGAAGACTGAACCATCACTACTGTCTCTTTAAGAAGACTGAACCATCACTACTGTCCCTTTAAATCAAGTCCTTGTATGTTTAATGAGTGAATCTGTGACTTGTGAGGGGATTCATGGAGGTTTATTCTGGATATGTGTTATCAGTTATGAAGAACCAGAACTACAGAGGTTCATGTGATTCAATGAATTCAAAGTAAAACACAGAGACAAAAGTCATCCGATAAAAGCTGTCCAAGTTCTGTTAGCAGTTAGCGGTTAGCTGTGGTTTCTCTGTCGGAGCAGACTAAAACAGGAAGTAGAAGGAGACCTGAGAGACACTGAAGCCCCCACGTCTCTGGTGATGCAGAACTAAAGAGGCCGGTGGACGGACACAGAGGAGCCCGTCACTCAGCAGGGCGAGCGTCTGAATGGAGCTTCAGGAGACATGGAGCGAAGGACTGATGGACACAATGTGGTACAAGAAATTACAAAAATAAGATTCTGAATCATCTCAAATCCTTTTTACACGGTCGTCCTGTCAGGCTGTGCTCACGACGATATGAAGGCCAGTCTGTTGTGAGAGCTGCTTCCTCTCAACAGTCCGTTGGAGCAGACGTCCGGTCGCTGAGTCGGCCTGAGAGACGGCGAGGCTCCACAGTCGCAGACCTCAGAGTCCACACCAGGATCTGGACCTGGACCCAGACCCAGGATGACGCTGATGGAGCAAGGCAGGTCCTGAGGACAGCAGGAGATGCTTCATTAGACAGACTGGACACATGGAGGACACGGCATGGCAACACTCAGAGTCAGTCAGACAGAGGTCCAGACCTGGACCTGGACCTGGACCCAGACAGACGCTGTTGAACGTACCTTACAACTCTTGATCTGCTGACAGATGCCCTCAGCTTTCTGCAGGATGTCTTCGATGTCCAGCTTCATGGAGAGTTCGTTAATGTGCTGAAGGGACAATAGACAGACTCTATTATATATCTATATATAATGTATATATATATATATATATATATATATATATAATGTATATATATATACATATATATATATATATACATATACGTATATATATATATATATATACATACATATACGTATATATATATATATACATATATATATATACATACACATATATATACACACACACATATATATATATACACACACATATATATATATACACATACATACATACATATATATATATATACACGTATGTGTATGTGTATGTGTATGTGTATGTGTATATATATATATATATATATATATATATATATATATATATATATATATATATATATATATTTATATATATATACATACATACATACATACATACATACATACATACATACATACATACATACATACATACATACATACATACATACATATATATATATATATATACATACATACATACATACATACATACATACACATACATACATACATATATATATATATATATATAGCTCCACTGCATCGAACCCAACCCAACCGTGGGTGTTGTGAACCGTTACACCCCTAGTGTATATACATTAGGGGTGTAACGGTTCGGTACAGTGGAGCCACGGTTTAAAACCCACCTTGAGGATCTCGTTGAAGCCGTAGTTCTCCTCCATGATCTTCTGTTTCTCTGAGTCCAGGATGGCACAGCAGACCAGCAGGTGGAAGTTGTCACAGGGCAAATCGGTCCACATCACCTGAGGACACACAGGTAGAGACAGGTGGACACAGATCTTTCCCAGGTGTCCATCCATCCAGATCCACCACAGAAGAAGAAGAAACTCACCTCCCAGAGTCTCAGAACATCCTGGAAGCTGAGCTCTCTCTTGAATCTGATCAACAACCAGCGGAAACAGAAATACAGAAAACCTGAATCCTGAGACTCTGTAAAGCAAAGAGACAGTCCTGTTAGCGTCTCCTATACTGGACTATAGGACATCCTGTCACAGCTGGATCCTCAGGCTGTCCACAGTCCACCGAGTGTCCAGCTGTGGACTATCCGATTGTTCAGCTGCTTTTCTCTGTAGATGTTATTTGATCATGAATTCTATTTTCTTGCTCTTGTGTTTGTTACCACACAACTTTCATACTCTCTCTCATACCGCCCGCACTCTCAGGTCAAACGCTCTAGGTCTTCTGTCGGTCCCACGCACACGATTTAAGACCCGTGGTGACCGAGCCTTTGAGGCAGTGGCTCCGAGGCTCTGGAATGCTCTGCCTGCAACTCTGCGCCTCGCAGATACTGTGGATACTTTTAAAAGCCAGCTTAAAACCCACCTGTTTAGGCTGGCATTTGTGTAAAGGTAAACCCATGTCCTAGCCATATTTTAAGACCTGCTCATAAAATGTTTTACATTTTTATTTATTTTTATTATTTTATTTTATTATTTTTTATTTTTAAATTTTTCTCTGTGTATATAATTTATTGACCCTAGGGTCACATTATGTTTTTTATGCTTTTAAATGTCTTCTCTGTTTAAGCACTTTGTGATATTTACTATCTGTGAAAAGCGCTATATAAATAAAATTCATTCATTCATTCATACTGAATGCTTTTATTGTGAAGGGCTCTGGGACTTTTGTTTTGAAAGTGCGACATCTTTTCTCTGTGATGTTCGATCATAAAACGAGGAGGGACACAGACTGACGTTCAGGTGAGTTCACGTACCGAGGTAGTTCCAGAAGGACAAGTCCAGCAGTCTGAGCAGAGTACTGAGCTGGATCAGCTGAGTCTTCATGCCCTGCATCTGCTCCTCAAAGTTCTGGTGCTGGAAGCCGACAACAAACACAAACCTAACATGTGTTTTCATTGTACTTGTCTATATGTATTATATATATATATATATATATATATATATATATATATATATATATATATATATATATATATATATATATATATATATATAACCTCACCATTTGTTCCATGAAGGAGACAAAGCACCAGAAGGCGTCCACCTCGTTCTCCATCACGTAGAGGATCGGAGACAGCAGGTCGCTCATCCCCTGGACATATCCTAAGGAGACACAGAGACTTCAGAGTCCTGGTCCGCATGTCCCTGATGGTCAGGAGGAGACACCTTACAGAACTCACCCAGGTCAAAGTCCAACATGCAGTAGGTCATCAGGATGTCGTGGAGGAGGACCAGACCCGGGTTGTCGATGCCTTCGTAGAAGCGGTTGCTGCGGTCCGTTCTGTTGACGTCTTTCTCTGAGGACAGAAGACAGAAGGCGTTATAGTGTCTGAGGGTCTGCTGGTCTTCAGTGATCAATAACCAGTATAGGGGGGGACCTCACCGATCAGACTTCTGTAGTCCCTCAGTCTGGAGTTCCTCCTCTCCTGCTCCTCACTCACGGACTTCCACTGCAGCTTCATCCTGAAGTATTCATCACTGTGACAGGACACAGTCATCAACAGTCAGTCACTATCAGGTGATCGCTGATCGCTGATTACTGATCACTGATCAGTTCAGCTCCACTGTCCTGTAACATTCTATAGAAACACCATGTGGTCACTTTATTAGGTACACCTGTTTAATACTGCAGCAGCCCTCTGACCAACCAACAGGGGGACTCTTACTGCCTCATGATTGGCTGATGAGCAATGACATAACGAGCAGGTATCCAGGTGTTCAGGTATACGGGTGAACAGATGGACGAGTGTACAGGCGAACATGTGTTCAGGTGAACGGGTAAACAGGTGAACATGTGTTCAGGTGAACATGTGTTCAGGTGAACGGGTAAACAGGTGAACATGTGTTCAGGTGAACGGGTAAACAGGTGAACATGTGTTCAGGTGAACGGGTAAACAGGTGAACATGTGTTCAGGTGAACGTGTGTTCAGGTGAACGGGTAAACAGGTGAACGTGTGTTCAGGTGAACGGGTAAACAGGTGAACGTGTGTTCAGGTGAACGGGTAAACAGGTGAACGTGTGTTCAGGTGAACGTGTGTTCAGGTGAACATGTGTTCAGGTGAATGGGTAAACAGGTGAACATGTGTTCAGGTGAATGGGTAAACAGGCGAACATGTGTTCAGGCGAACGGGTAAACAGGCGAACATGTGTTCAGGCGAACGGGTAAACAGGCGAACATGTGTTCAGGCGAACATGTGTTCAGGTGAACATGTGTTCAGGTGAATGGGTAAACAGGTGAACATGTGTTCAGGTGAATGGGTAAACAGGTGAACATGTGTTCAGGTGAACGGGTAAACAGGCGAACATGTGTTCAGGCGAACATGTGTTCAGGTGAACATGTGTTCAGGTGAATGGGTAAACAGGTGAACGTGTGTTCAGGTGAATGGGTAAACAGGTGAACGTGTGTTCAGGTGAATGGGTAAACAGGTGAACGTGTGTTCAGGTGAATGGGTAAACAGGTGAACATGTGTTCAGGTGAACGGGTAAACAGGCGAACATGTGTTCAGGCGAACATGTGTTCAGGTGAACATGTGTTCAGGTGAATGGGTAAACAGGTGAATGGGTAAACAGGTGAACGTGTGTTCAGGTGAACGGGTAAACAGGTGAACAAGTGTTCAGGTGAACGTGTGTTCAGGTGAACGGGTAAACAGGTGAACATGTGTTCAGGTGAACGTGTGTTCAGGTGAACGGGTAAACAGGTGAACGTGTGTTCAGGTGAACGGGTAAACAGGTGAACGTGCGTTCAGGTGAACGTGTGTTCAGGTGAACGGGTAAACAGGTGAACGTGTGTTCAGGTGAACGGGTAAACAGGTGAACGTGTGTTCAGGTGAACGGGTAAACAGGTGAACAAGTGTACCTAATAAAGTGCCCACTCAGTGTCTGTGAACATATTAAAGTAAAGTCGTACGTTTTGGTTCTCTGCAGGACTTTCCTCTCCTCCAGCGTGCTGTCCCAGGGGACATAACCCAACAGGAACTTCCAGGCTTCTTTCCTCAGAGCGTGACAGAGTCCCTGTAGAGACAGACAGGATGAGACAGAGTCCCTGTAGAGACAGACAGGATGAGACAGAGTCAGACACAATAAACCTGTCTTACTCCTTTGAAGATGACTTGTTTGAGCAGTGGGATGTTGATCATCCTTCCCTCTGGATCCTGATGTCTGATCCAGTCCTCAGAGGACAGAGGACCAGTACGGGTCACTTGAGGCCTGGTCCCCAGGTCAATCTGAGGGGACAAGGGTGTGAGAGACATGTTAAAGGTGAGACAGATGCAAGATGGCGCCGCCTCTCTCGTACTTTTTCTGTTTTTGTTTGTTTGTCCCGTTTCCAGCTCTCCCTCTCTGATCTCAGTCATCTAAATACAGACAGCATCTAAATACAGACAGCATATGAAGTGTAGCACCAGGTACACTGGTGCTACACTGTAATGAAGGACACATCTCGCTCAGTCCCCTGTGCAGCTCTGGGACTCTGTCACTGTCTGGTTCATCTTCTCCAGACCTACAGGCAGAAACTAAAATCTGCAAAGCCTGAGGTGAAGACTGAGGAGATGGACCAACGAGCTCCAGGCCTGCTCTGCCTGCACTGACTGGAGTGTTTGTGAGGCTGCTGCTACAGACCTGGATGAGCTCACTGACACTGTGACATCATACATCAGTCTTTGTGAGGACATGTGTGTGCCGACTAAAACCTTCTGCACGTTCAACAACAATAAACCTGGTTCACTGCAAGACTCAGGCAGCTCAGGCCAAGGAGGAGGTCTACAGGTGGGGACAGGATCCTGTACAACCAGACCAGGAACACACAGACGAGGGAGATCAGGGCAGCTCAGAGGAGCTGCACTGAAGAACAGGAAAACAGGTTTTCAGCCAACGACCCCTCGTCAGTGTGCAGAGGCCTGGAAGTCCTCACCAACTACAGGAGACACCCCCCCCGAGGCCAATCACCAACTGGCTGCTAACCTGAATGTGTTTTACTGCAGGTTTGATAAGCCGACCCTCACCCCCCCACCTGCCCCATCACCATCATATATATATATATATATATATATATATATATATATATATATATATATATATATATTTATTTATATATATATATATATATATATATATATATATATATATATATATATATATATATATTTATATATATATATATATATATATTTATATATATATATATATATATATATATATATATATATATATATATATATATATTTATATATATATATATATATATATATATATATATATATATATATATAGACAGAAAGGTCAAAGGTGAGAGGGTCAGAGGTCCTACGAGTTACACTAATAATAACAATGAGGTCTTGGTCATGTGACCCAGCAGCCTCACCCTGGTGATGACCTCAAAGCCGGGCTCCTCCTGCTGGTTGATCTCCAGTCCAGGAATGACTTCACCCAGCAGGAGGGCCACCTCCTCTGGGGGGCGCTGGTGCTGCTCCTCAGACCCCCGGAACGCATCGAAGATGTAGTTCGTGACTTTTGAGAATCCTCCCAGAGTGGTGACGTACGGGTCCTTCCGGAACTTCTGCTGGAAACACACGGTTCTATTAACATACAACTTCAGAGGAACCTCTACAGGGATGGAGGCTACGACCTGGAGTCACCTTTCAAAATAAAGCTATATGTAGCACATGGTTCTATTAACATACGACTTCAGAGGAACCTCGCTCGTTAAGCTACGATCTGGATTCTAAATAAAACCAACTAACGACAACTTCACAAAATTAAATTAAATGTAATGATGTCAAGGGCTTTTATTGTGAAAGGTAAGATGTGGCCTGTGTTTCGTTTGTCAAGATTGAAAGGAGTAATAAAGTTAGCCGTCTTGTTTCGGACTACAGAGCTTCTGTGTTCTTGTAAACTCTGGTGAACGTTTTGAAAGTGTCTGTTGCACCTGATTGGTTGATGACGTTACTGGTGTGTTGAGGCCTTAATGTGTCTCTTGATGACAGCAGCATGTTAATCTAGTTACTAACCTGAACGAGGCCGAAGTTGTTATCGTCCAGCAGGTTCTCAAAGGACTGAGACAGAGCTCTGTTTGGAGAGCTGACCAACAGACACGAGTCATCCTCTGGAGATCTGCACGCACACACACACACACACACACACACACACACACACACACACACACACACACACACACACACACACACACACACACACACGAGTCATCCTCTGGAGATCTACACACACACACACACACACGAGTCATCCTCTGGAGATCTACACACACACACACACACACACACACACACACACACACACACACACACACGAGTCATCCTCTGGAGATCTACATACACACACGAGTCATCCTCTGGAGATCTACACACACGAGTCATCCTCTGGAGATCTACACACACGAGTCATCCTCTGGAGATCTACATACACACACGAGTCATCCTCTGGAGATCTA
>CM051698.1:28638311-28715811 GCA_028022725.1 Lycodopsis pacificus
GGCTCAGATAAGAACTTTAATAAGATGCATCTGCAGAGAGATGATATCTGGTGTCTCACCCAGAGAAACAATATTGTTCACATTTATTATTTTATGTTCCACCTGTTGAGACTGTGGTGGCTGGAGAGGGTCGGGGGGGGTGGGGGGGGGCTGTATGAGTCATTGACTATCATCGATGTAAAGTTATGATATCCAATACGTTGAAGTATTATCTTACATTTTTACTCCGTCTGTACTATACTGGTATATTTTGTATTCTTCTTTACTGTCATATTTTTTACTACTGTTTAGTTTATTTATACTACTTGATTTTTTATCTTCATTTTATTACTTGTGAGCGATGCTGCTGTAATGCTGTAATTTCCCCACTGAGGGACTAATAAAGGATTATCTTATCTTATGGTTCTTTAAATGCCCACGTTATCACCCGTTAGAGTCCAGGAGGACTACAGTCATCCGGTCACACTTTCATATCTTCATTCCTCCCTCCCTCCCTCCCTCCCTCCTTCACTGCTCCCTCCCATCCTCCCTGCCTCCTTCATTCATCCCTCCCATCCTCCCTGCCTCCTTCATTCATCCCTCCCATCCTCCCTCCCTCCTTCATTCATCCCTCCCATCCTCCTTCATTCATTCATTCATTGCTCCCTCCCATCCTCCCTCCCTCCCTCCTTCATTCATCCCTCCCATCCTCCCTGCCTCCTTCATTCATTCATTCATTGCTCCCTCCCATCCTCCCTCCCTCCCTCCCTCCTTCATTCATTCATCCCTCCCTCCCATCCTCCCTCCTTCATTCATTCATCCATTCATCCCATCCTCCCTCCCTCTTTCATTCATCCCTCCCATCCTCCCTCCCTCCCTCATGCCTTCAGCCATCCCATCTTCCCTCCCTCCCTTCATTCCTCCCTCCCTCACTATGTCGTGTACTCACTCGCTGAGCAGAGCAAACCTCCTCAGGCTCTCGAGGAACTCTCTGCTGCCGCCCTGGTGGAAGTGCAGAGCAGGTAGGTAGGAGCAGGACTCCTTCAGTTTCAGGACCAGGAAGGTCCAACCCTCTTCCTTCATGGTGATGGACCTGAGGTCACTCAGAGCGAAGCTGAACGCCCCCCGGCTCCTCTCATGGCTGTGGTTCAGAGCGCCTGACAGACCAGGGACAGGGATCACAAAAGTACATGTGTGATGCTGATTGATTTGTTATATATTGATGAATATGTATATGACTGTGGATCAGCTGATGATGAGACATGTGATATAAAGCAGCATTAACAGCGTGGTAGTGAGAGAGTTCATCACTGAGCTGTTCACTGTTGAGGAACTCCAACAAGCTTCTACTGTCTCCATGTTTCTATCAGATCATAAAGTATTTAACATGAAGGATAAACACACCAGCTGTTTCATGTAGTGTATGTATAAGATGTTCACATCACCTTCTCCGTTGGTGCAGCTCTTCTTCTTGAAGGACACGGCGTTCACCATGTCCCACTCTGTCTCGTAGCTCTGCTGGCATTCTAACAGCTGGTGGGACTTCTCACCTGGGAACTGGTCCCATTCCATCACTGAGCTGGAGTCCTGAGGACACAAACATTGACAACATTCCTCCGATGACTGAAACATACTCAGACTCTCTGAGAGAACTAGATGTCAGACTACTTCTAGTTCCTCCTCTGGACTGAAATGAAGAAGCAGTTAAAGGTGGAAGGCTGGTGTTCCCTGGTGGGCCGAGATATAGAGATATATATAATATAATATATATATATATATATATATATATAATATATATATATATATTATATATATATATATATAATATACTATAATATACACAGTTCAGTAAGAATTAAGTAGTTAAGAAGTAAGAATTTTACACTGTAATCAAACACATTAAAACATTTAAGAGCAGGTGGAAGAGTGAACTGTGTATATATATATATATATATATATATATATATATATATATATATATATATATATATATATAGAGAGAGAGAAGAAGAAAACAAACCTTTCCAGCACACAGCATGTTTGATGCGTCGACTGTTTCTTCCACAGGTTTGAACTCAACAATGACTTCAGCATCCTGACGTGTGGAGAAACAAACAGTCCGTGTTACGACTCATTATTAAGACCAATAGAGCTGAAACCATCACTTATTATGGATTGTGCTGCTTATAATACCTGGTTATAGTCGGAGGCGCTGCCTATGTCCATGTTATATGCATTAATAATGAATAAATACATAATTTCGTCAGCACTAGATTCCTTTCAAAGCTCTTGCATAATGACTTTCTAAACTGTATGCGCTGGTCTCAAACCTCAGCGCTTTGAGACGAACACGTAGAGCCGTGAATACGACAGCGAACACACAGCCGGCTAACACACTCCAGGCCGGAGACTAGAAGAGGTCGGACTCAACAGCGTGGTGGAGCTTCAGAACATAAAGCGTAAAAGAACTGCTGAGAACAGTCCGTGTGTGAGCTATGAACAGAGGAACAACAGCGAAGAGTTAACCGGTTACCTTGTCAACAATCCGAAGACAGCCCGAGACGAGTAAATCCTGCTCGGTGGCGTCTTCATCGCTGCTCGGATGGATGAAGACTCCTTCGTGTTCAAATATGATCTGTGTGACAGACGTCGTGGGAGAGTTAGATCCACTTTCATCATTTCATATTCAGGCAGTCATGAACTTATGTCTGTGCTCCTTCTGAGAATGAACACATTCTTCTGTGTTTAGCATGATTTGTATGAAATATGATGTTCTTACTTGCTGTATATTGTTTTATTTTACATTCCTCATGTTCCATAGATGACTGTTCTTGTTTATCAAACGGTTACTTTACCAATATTCATGTGATTCATTGTTATTCAGTGACCTGATAATATAATATGAATAGATATTCTATATACTATCTCAATCTGTAGACTTTCACCAAATGTTTATTATGAATGTTTGAACAAAGGTTATTATATAAAGTGATTATATAACAACTTATATAACAATATTTTATACCCTAACAACTTTTTCACTCGCTAATGTAAAGCTATTTTATATGTTTATCAGATTATAACCTTTTTTTTCATTTTGTAAACAAGATTAAAAGTGTGTTCTAAAAAGGCACGGGTGAAAAATGTCTTCAATAGATATCAAAATATAGTTGATTTACTTTTTATGTTACACATTTGATGTGATCAACTTCTCTCCAGGTCAACCATCTCCACATAACAACACATCTATTGACCCCATTTTAAAAGCTTCAGTTTAATTATTAAATAACTTTACATCCACAGGACTCTGTCACATTGTATTCATTATATTTCATAGTGTTTTTACTGTTGTCTCATTGGTTCATCATGTCGTGAAGACAAAGACACTTTTCCACATTGTGGACAATAAAGTTTCCAACCAACCTATAACTATATTATACTATATACTGTAACTAACCCTACACAGGAAACAGAGTCACAACTTGGTGTTACAGCTGGTGTTTATGTTGAAGAGTCTGTGAGCATTCAGTAAAAACCTTCTGTTGATCAGCTGGTCTCAGTGATGAGCATCACGTACAGAACGTGTGTAGCTCAGTCAAGCAGATGTTTAGATAGTAAACAGATGTTAGTTAGCCTGCTAACGGTAGCAGATACACTCGCTAACGTTAGCAGGCTAACTGAAGATGTGGTGACAGAATACAGTCACGGGTTTAGGTCACACAGGGTAACGTTAGCAACATGCTAACGTTAGCACAGCTGTTAGCATGTAGGAGCCTCCGCTAGGTGTTGTGTATCTATAAACTACATAAACAGACGGGTTTAGGTCACAGCTGTGCTCTCGTGGCATCTCTGGTGATGTCGTCACACTACAGCTAGCACATCGGCTAATGCTAGCTAGCCTGAGCTAACCGCTCAGCTGGTTAATGAAGCCACAACTCTATAAACTAATACAAACATATATATGTATTTACAGTATACATACATAACATACAACTGTATAATCTAAACTTGTATAACATATATTTACATGTATTTCTACCTTTAGGAGAGAGTCCGCCGCCATGTTGTCGCCTTCTCTCTCCTGATGACGTCAGCAGCTCACGTGCCTGTCAACTTCCAAAACAAAACGGACAAGTCAGCTTCCGGTGGAGAGCATTGGCAGCCATGCGCACTAAGTCTTCACACATTTTCAGTTTATTATATTAAATTATGTTATATTATATTATATTATATTATATTATATTATATATTGATATATCATATCATATTATATTATATTATATTATATTATATCATGTTATGTTGTATTATATTATATTATATTATATCATGTTATGTTGTATTATATTATATTATATTATGTTATATTATATTATATTATATCATATCATATTATATTATATTATATTATATTATATTATATTATATCATGTTATGTTGTATTATATTATGTTATGTTATATTATGTTGTATTATATTTTATTACATTATAATATTACATTATATAATATAATGTAATGTATTATGTGAAATAACATATAACATATAACACAGCTGTAACAAACAAATCCCCCCCACAGGATGAATAAAGTATCCATCTATACAGTTTATATTATATTACACTACATTATTTTATATTATATATGATTGTTGTACATTATAATAATTTATAAATGTGTATAGTTTAGTTTTTTTAACATGTTTTGAGATGTAATTATCTTCATGAAGTTCATCTCGACGTCACCAGTACAATTATGGATTTAGAGAGCGTTATGGATTCAGCTGTTAGAGTATTTCATTTGTATTATTAATATTAATTTAATAATATCATTAAAAGAAAGACATACTCTCGATGACATCACGCGACGGACCAGGAAGCTGGAACTCCCTTCATCCGGGTCCCTTATATGGGCAGCTTCCGGTCTGGTCAGTCTCGTGAGAGTTGAATGAGAGCAGAGCGAAGAAGCTAGCTAACTTGCTAACTGTCAGAGCGGACCGACTCGTTACCGACCGTCTGTCCGGTGAAACATGAACTATTTACCGTCTTATTTACTGTCTTCAGCTCGATGAGGTTACAGCCACAGGGTTAGGGTGAGTTTTAAAACAAGATGGACGTGAACAAAGAGGAGGGCGAGCTGGAGGACGGAGAGATCTGCGATGATGAGACCGAGGAGAGTGTTCCTCTCCGGCGGGGGGATGGTAACGTGAGGCCGGGACCAGGAGCTCGTGCTCGGACACGAAAATCTCACCAACGGCCTCACAACGTGGAGCATCACGTGGCTCCGGACCTCCGGCTCCTGATGTCTTATAACCGAGGACCTCATGGTCCGTTCCCTCCGAACCACCGGCAGCAGTGTGGGCCGAGCGGGCCCGACCGGCCTCCTGGTTCCTCCACCACGACGCCTCCTCTGGGTCTCGGTCCTCACGGAGACCAGAGTCCGAGGACCAGCTTCTGGGAGCGGAGCCACGGAGCTCTGGGCCGGTTCAGGCCGAACGGTGGACGGGGGTGCTGGAACCGTGGCAGAGGTGGTAACAACCGAGGAAACATCAGAGGAAACATCAGAGGAGGTGGTAACAACTTCGGTCCCTCCGGTCGTTACGGGCCCGGAGAGAATAAAGACTCTCCCTCGAGGAAACGTATCCTTTCACCGGCTCGGTAATAGAAACCTACTGATTCAATTAGAATACAGGCCTATATGATAATAACGATTACAATAATACTAATGATTAAAATAATGATTACAGTAATACTAATGATTACAATAATAATAATGATTAAAATAATGATTACAGTAATACTAATAATTACAATAATAATAATGATTAAAATAATAATAAGTGATTACAATAATAAGAATGATTCAAATAATGATTACAACAATAATGATTACAACAATAATGATTACAATAATAATGATTACAATAATAATGATTATAATAATGATTACTATAATAATAATGATTACTATAATAATAATAATGATTACAATAATAATGATTACTATAATAACAATAATAATAATAACAATAATAATGATTACTATAATAATAATAATAATAATAATGATTTATTACTATAATAATAATAATGATGATTACAATAATAATGATTACTATAATAATAATGATGACTAAAATAATAATGATTAAAATAATAATGATTAAAATAATAATGATTTATATAATAATAATAATGATTATAATAATAAAGCTGCAAACAGTGGAATACTAACTGGAGGTAATAATGATAAAGCTGTGCGTGGTGGATGTTGTATCGTGATAAAGTGTGATGACTGAATGAATGTTTAGATGAATGAGTGAGCGATCAGGTGAAGGTCTTTCTTTAACCGTGGTCCTCAGAGAAGCAGACGGGGAGGAACCAGAGCAGGAAAGCTGCTCACAGTGTTTCTAAACCAGAGACCAGTGTTGACGAGTCCTTCGAGGACCTGCTGTCCAAGTACAAGCAGATCCAGCTGGAGCTGGAATGTATCCGCAAAGAAGAGACCATGGCCCTGGAGCCCACGGGGTCCCCCAGAGCCCAGACCCTCGACAACACTGCCAGTATTACACAGAGCCGACCGGCTCCCGGATCTGCTCCCGGATCTGCTCCCGGACCATCTCCCGGATCTGCTCCCGGACCATTTCCCGGATCTGCTCCTGGATCTGCTGCTGTACCAGCTCTTGAACCTGGACCAGCTCCTGAACCTGGACCAGCAGCAGAGGACCCGTCAGAGCTGGAGACTGTTGAGGAGAAGAAAGTGTTCCAGGCGTTCAACATCAAACCTCTCCGTCAGAAACTTCCTTCCCCTGCCGCTCTGGAGGAGCTGAAGAGGAAGCGTGAGGAGCAGGAGGGAGGAGGCGCTGATGACCAGGAGGGTGAGCGAACAGGAAGTCCCTACAAAATAAAAGTGTCTAACGAGGCTTTTACTGGATCCTCAGGGACAGTAATCATGTTGAGCCCTGTTCACACTGTCTTTCTTGAGCAATGACATGTCTTTACTCTTTTAATTAAACATATATAATATTTAATGTTTGTTACAATGTCCATCTATTCTATGACATTTTATAAACTAAACAAGATCAGTATTCATAAAAGATGTAAAAAACAAACAATTGAGATGTTGAATCTTGAGTTTCATTTGAAAGTCTCACTTCCTGTGTGTCTCACCAGGTGATGAAGAGGAAGAAACACCAGATGGAGCAGAAACGGAACAAAAAGCCAAAGAAGAGTCGGAGGACGTGAAGAAGAAGTGTTGCAGCGAGGAAACACACGAAGAAGAGAAGGAGAAATCTAAACAGACGTGTTTGTGTCGCAGAGAATCCTCGGCCTCCAGTGAGGACTCTGCCATCTCTCCTGACAAGGTGCGGGGGGGTAATATTACGTCCCAGTATACAGTACACGTATATATTACTAGTGTCCCGTACATGAGCAGTGCACATACCAGCGGTCCGTCCTCGTGTCTCTTGTCCCGTGCTCTTCAAGAAGCACTACCTGAGCTACTCACACTTACTGTGTTCACACTTGTTTGTTTCTGTACTTCTCTGGTTGATGCACTGATGGCTTCTGGTGACTAGTAGTTCTCTTGAATATGTTGAACACACTTATTGTAAGTCACTTTGGATAAAAGCGGCTGCTAAATGACTGTAATGTACTCGTGCCAGGGCAGGAAATTTACATGTTTTTTTGGGGGGCAATTTTTGCCCCCACTGACTGAGATCTGAGGGCATTTAAAATAAATTGGGGCACTTTTTGAAACTTGTGAAATAACATTTAACCTTTGTTCAAAATAATAAATATAGTTATTTAGGCTTACCGTATATGAGCAATTGTCATCAAATGGCAATAATACTATTAGGCAGTAGTCTAAGATTCAAAGTGTTTTCTTCGATTTATTTAACAAAAAACAAACTCTGTGCTCCATTCCCGTCGTCTGTACCCGTGTCCCGTTCCCGTCCTCTGTCCCGGTGCTCCGTTCCCGTCCTCTGTTCGCGTCCTCCGTTCCCGTCCTCTGTACCCGTCCTCTGTACCCGTGTCCCGGTGCTCCGTTCCCGTGTCCTGTTCACGTCCTCTGTACCCGTGTCCTGTTCACGTCCTCCGTTCCCGTCCTCTGTACCCGTGTCCTGTTCCCGTCCTCTGTACCCGTCCTCTGTACCCGCGTCCTGTTCGCGTCCTCCGTTCCCGTCCTCTGTACCCGTGTCCTGTTCGCGTCCTCTGTACCCGTCCTCTGTACCCGTGTCCTGTTCGCGTCCTCCGTTCCCGTCCTCTGTACCCGTGTCCTGTTCGCGTCCTCTGTACCCGTCCTCTGTACCCGTGTCCTGTTCCCGTCCTCTGTACCCGTCCTCTGTACCCGTGTCCTGTTCCCGTCCTCTGTACCCGTCCTCTGTACCCGTGTCCTGTTCCCGTCCTCTGTACCCGTCCTCTGTACCCGTGTCCTGTTCCCGTCCTCTGTACCCGTCCTCTGTACCCGTCCTCTGTACCCGTCCTCTGTACCCGTGTCCCGGTGCTCCGTTCCCGTGTCCTGTTCACGTCCTCTGTACCCGTGTCCTGTTCACGTCCTCCGTTCCCGTCCTCTGTACCCGTGTCCTGTTCCCGTCCTCTGTACCCGTCCTCTGTACCCGCGTCCTGTTCGCGTCCTCCGTTCCCGTCCTCTGTACCCGTGTCCTGTTCGCGTCCTCTGTACCCGTCCTCTGTACCCGTGTCCTGTTCGCGTCCTCCGTTCCCGTCCTCTGTACCCGTGTCCTGTTCGCGTCCTCTGTACCCGTCCTCTGTACCCGTGTCCTGTTCCCGTCCTCTGTACCCGTCCTCTGTACCCGTGTCCTGTTCCCGTCCTCTGTACCCGTCCTCTGTACCCGTGTCCTGTTCCCGTCCTCTGTACCCGTCCTCTGTACCCGTGTCCTGTTCCCGTCCTCTGTACCCGTCCTCTGTACCCGTCCTCTGTACCCGTCCTCTGTACCCGTGTCCCGGTGCTCCGTTCCCGTGTCCCGTTCCCGTCCTCTGTTCGCGTCCTCCGTTCCCGTCCTCTGTACCCGTGTCCTGTTCGCGTCCTCTGTACCCGTCCTCTGTACCCGTGTCCTGTTCGCGTCCTCCGTTCCCGTCCTCTGTACCCGTGTCCTGTTCACGTCCTCCGTTCCCCTCCTCTGTTCGCATCCTCCGTTCCCGTCCTCTGTACCCGTGTCCTGTTCACGTCCTCCGTTCCCCTCCTCTGTTCGCATCCTCCGTTCCCGTCCTCTGTACCCGTGTCCTGTTCGCGTCCTCTGTACCTGTGTCTCGTCCTCCGTTCCCGTCCTCTGTACCCGTGTCCTTTGTCCCGTACCAGTGCTCCGTGTCCCGTACTTGTACCAGGTTCAGATCGTCCTCTCTGGCTATTCACGTAATGCAAACCTGCTGCAGGTTTTTAAAGGAAAAGCATACGTATGTAGACCCAGGTGAAGGATCTGCATCATGTCATGGTTTCTAACTTAACCTGTGAGAGGGTTCAACACTCTGCCTCTGTTCCCGAGCAGCCGGTGGTGAAGTTGGAGGAGGAGGAGCTGTCGGAGCTGCAGCTGCGCCTCCTCGCTCTGCAGTCGGCCAGTAAGAAGTGGCAGCAGAAGGAGCAGCAGGTGATGAAGAAGAGCAAAGAGCGGATCACTAAAGTCCAAGAGAAGAGCTCCCCTCCTCCCAGCAGGCCGAGAGTCACCACCAGGTCCGCCTCCGCCGCTGCCGCTGCAGAGAGGAACCGAACCAGGTCCAAACCTCTGGACCGGGACAGAACCAAGACCGTCCCCAGACCGCCTGACAGAGAGAGACCCAAAGCCAGTCCTAAACCTGGTCCCAAGGCTCCGCTGGAGAGAGGCCGAGGTCCAGGGAAAGCCCACATGGCCAAGAAGATGATCAGTCCAGGTGAGAAGAGTACAGTGGAGACATTATTTGTGTGGTGGTGGTGATGATGGTGATAATAAAACATGGTGGTGGTGATGATGATGATGATACTCAGGCTCGGTGGCGAAGCAGGCGTTCAGGAAGCAGCAGCTGAGGACCTGGAAGCTGCAGCAGCAGAGAGACCAGGAGGAGAACCGGAGACAGGAAGAGGAGGAGAGACGCAAACGAGAAGACGAGATCCGACGGATCCGAGATCTGTCCAATCAGGACGAGCAGTACAACCGCTTTATGAAGCTGGTGGGGGGGCGGACGAGGACCCGCAGCAAGGTAAGACCATGTCCTCTCTGTAGTCTGTAGTCCTGCAGTCACCTTTATTACATGTATCCAGAGACTAGCTTTATTATTGATGACATCATCATATTAACCGCCACAGAAGAAGAGTGACAGGAAGTGTGTTGTTTCTGTGCTTCAGTCCAGAGACGGAGAACACAGGAAGTCTGCAGGTAAACAGGGAGCGGACGCCTCCGGGAACCTGTACCAGTACGACAACTATGACGAGGTCGCCATGGACACGGACAGTGAGACGGGATCACCAGGTGAGACCCGGACAGGTACTTCACCTGTCCTCTCAGTGGAGACTTCACCTGTCCTCTCAGTGGAGACTTCACCTGTCCTCTCAGTGGAGACTTCACCTGTCCTCTCAGTGGAGACTTCACCTGTCCTCTCAGTGGAGACTTCACCTGTCCTCTCAGTGTCCTCTCAGTGGAGACTTCTTGAATAAAGTTCTGACTTCCTGTTTTTGTTTCAGTGGCGTCACCGAAACATCAGCTGACCTCAGAAGATCCAGCAGGTTTCCCTCAGTCTCCTTATGTCCCCGACTGTCTTCAGTTTGGACTGGTATGCTCTTCATCTCCTCTGTCCTCTTTGTGTCCTCTCTCCTCCATGAATGTATTGTCTCCACACTCGTCTGTCTTCCATAAAGAAGGTTTAATATTGTCTCTTCTTCGTCTCTCAGCCGTTTCTCTCCCCCATGATGTCAGTGGTTCCTCCCCCACCCCCCCCTCTCCCCCCACCACCAGACGAGCCGGAGCCTCCTCCCAAACCTCCCTTTGCTGATGAGGAGGAGGAGGAGGAGATGCTGCTGAGGGAGACGTGTCTGATGTCCATGGCCAACAAGAGGGTGACATCCACAGAGGTGAGACATTGTGTCCTCTGGTCTCTCTGTGATGAACCTCATCTCTTATCTCACCTCTTGTCTCCCCGTCTCTCCCCAGGACACCGGTTCTAGTGGTCCTCCGTCTCCCACCGGTCCTCCGGTCCTTCAGCAGCCAATCAGAGGGAACCTGAGCACAGTCAGTCTGAACACCGTCACCCAATCACGAAGCAGCAAGTTCAGCAGAGGACACCACGCTGCTAGAGCTCCACTGGTGGTGAGGAGGAGGAGAGAGGGAGGATGATGATGATGGTCATTATGATGATGACTATGATGAAGATGATCTCTGTCTCCTTCCAGCTCCCCAGACACAAGTCCGTGGTGGTTTCTCTCATCGACTCAGACGACAGTGACTCAGACGTGGACCAATGCAGATCCTCTCAGACCTTTGGAGGACTGGAGTCCATGATCAGGGAGGCTCGGAGGACGGTGGAGGTGAGACATGATCAGAGGGGACGGTGAGACGTGATCAGAGGGGACGGTGGAGGTGAGACGTGATCAGGGGGGACGGTGGAGGTGAGACGTGATCAGAGGGGACGGTGGAGGTGAGACGTGATCAGAGGGGACGGTGGAGGTGAGACGTGATCAGAGGGGACGGTGGAGGTGAGACGTGATCAGAGGGGACGGTGGAGGTGAGACGTGATCAGAGGGGACGGTGGAGGTAGAGGGCACTAGACGACATAGAGGACCTGTACAGACCTGAGGATCGCGGTGGTTTTTAAAGTCAGCTGATTTAGATGAATCTCTGTGATAGTAAAAACACACCGTGTCCTGGGGGACACGTGTCCCCTAATGAAGACAAGGAACTAATATCAGGGACTAACTGTTGTGCTGGTCCTCAGGCAGCGAAGCCTAAAGCGGCATCGGGCTGTGAGAAGGAAAACAACCCGGCCAGGACTCCTGAGGCTCTACCTGAAGGCAAGAGGGCCGAGTACCGCCTCCTCAAAGAAGAGATCGCCAGGTAAAGACGGCACCCAGAGACACGCTCACGTCTCTGTGGACATGTCCAACACTCTCTGTCCTCTGTGTCCTCCTGCAGCAGGGAGAAGCAGAAGATGATGAAGGACCACGGTCCTCGGAGCTCCTCGTCGCCCTTCGTCTCAGACTCTGTGCCGGACCCGTCCGTCAAAGCGTCCGCAGAGCTGAGAGCGACCGAGGCGGAGCAGAGACTCAACAAGCACAGGTGAGACCCTCAGAGCTGGTCCAGGTCCTGGTCCTCTTAGCGTTCATCGAGGTAAATACTGGTCCGTCTCCCCCGTGTTTCTCAGAGAGCTGCTGCAGAGGGACGAGGCCGTCCTGAGACATCTGCTCCACCAGGAGCTGAAGAAGAGGGACTCTCTGAAAGCTGCCGAGGCCAAAGTGGTGAAGCTCCGAGAGCAGCTGCAGGCATCTGAGAAGATCGTCAACGCCAACAAGACGCTGCTGAAGAAGCTGCAGGAGCAGGTTAGAGACAATTGAGTTCAGACCTGACGGTGAGACGTGATACTGAGTGAGTCCCAACTAGTGATCTGCCCTGTAGCGGAGTCCCTGTAGCGGAGTCCCTGTAGCGGAGTCCCTGTAGCTGAGACTCAGCCACTGTATACGAGTCCTGTAGCTTGAGTCCTGTATCTGAGTCCTGCTGGTTCATGTCTTGTGCAGGTGCATCGTGTGGAACATCGGGTCTCCATGAAGAAGAGTCTGTCCGTCCGCTTGGAGCAGGACCTGTCTCAGGCTCAGCTGGCTGCAGGAAGAGGGTCCAAACGCAGAGCGGACTCCAACCAGACTCTGGTGAGAACAACGCGATGAGACACAAGGGTCTAGTAGACCAGGATTTGGGTTTAGTGAGGTACTTCAGGGTTATAACAGCTGGTAATAAATGACAGACGGTGTGAATGTGCTTCATCGGGAGTCTCCGTAGTCTCAACATATACAATATAATAATATCAACATTGATCATATGAAAATGTGTAATAGTGTAGGTCTGAGTGATTCGATGAAGAATGTAATGAGTCTATGACACTAATCAATAACTGTTGTAAAGCTGCTGATTGTTGGTGGTGAACCTCCTGATCATAGATATTGATCAGAGTGATTTTTCTGAGTCCTCGTGTCCCCCTTGTCCTCTCAGCCCAGTAAGCTGCAGCGAGTGGATGGAGGTCTTCGTGGATCCGAGCGTCACTTTGCCGAGCTGATCGCTCAGAAGCAGCGTCTGCAGCAGCTGGAGTCCGAGTACGCTCTGAAGATCCAGAAGCTGAAGGAGACCCAGGCCCTGTGCAACCGAGGACCCCCACCGGAGCCTCCACCGCCGCCGCCGGCCTCCACCCAATCTGAGCCCCAGACCCTGGCACCGACTCCCCCCACCCCCTTCCCCCTGCCCCAGCCCTCCCTGCACGACCTGACCCAGGACAAGCTCACCCTGGACAGCGAAGACGTCCCAGAGGCCGAAGATCATGAAGCAGAACCGGCTCCTGCGCCGGCTAAAGCGACCCGCCGGAACTCCCTCCGTCAGTCCAGTAGCTCCTTCACCAAACCCAACCTGGAGCTGCTGAGCTCCACCCCCGCCAAAGACCCCAAACCCATCCTGGAGCTGCTGAGCTCCACCCCCGCCAAAGACCCCGCCACCAAACCCGCCAAGGGCTCGGCTAGCTGCAGGTCTCCTGCAGAGATGTTTGCGGGTCTGGACATGGAGGCCCTGAAGCTTCGGTACCAGCAGCAGGCCCGGCTGGGAGAGCTGCTGCAGAAGGAGCTGCAGACGGTGGGGGGTCACGTCCATGCCCCCCCCACCGCTGGACAGGTGAGTTCCTGAGACACATGGACATTAACTATGATCATCCTGTCTGTCTTTGGTCAAATCCATCCTGTCCCTGTTCTCATGTCTTAGTTCGCGTGTCTCTATCCCTGTGCAGGTGGTCTCAGTGGAGGTGGAGTCAGCCAACAGCCAGTTAGGGAGCTCAGAGCTGAAGCCTGTTCCATATGGACCCTATCACAGTCCTCTGCTGGTCTTCAGGTCTTACAGGTAAATTAGTTAATTTGTCTCAGATGTGAGGTTTGATGAACATGTCTCATGTGGTCTCTGTCTCAGATGTGATGTCTCTGTCTCAGGTTCAGTCCATACTACAGGACCAAGGAGAAGTTGTCTCTGAGCTCCGTCTCATTCAGTAATGCGATAGAAGCCCGGAGGAGTTTCTGTCGCTTTGACCTCACGGGAACCTGCAACGACGACGAGTGCAGATGGTGAGGACAGACTTTTCATTCAAGTTTATTCTCCTGGTTTCTTCTGGTCTCGTGGTTTCTGCTGGTCTCTCGTGGTTTCTGCTGGTCTCGTAGTTTCTGCTGGTCTCTCTGCAGGCAGCACATGAGGAACTGCACTCTGACTGGAAACCAGCTGTTCCAGGACCTCCTGTCCTACAACCTGCCTCTGATCGGCTGCTCTGAAGTTAGCTCTGACGAGGACGTGGGCGTCTCCACAGGTGGGCATCAGACCGACGGGTTCTTCAGACCCAGAAGGTCTCAGGTAGACGTTTCTTCACCTGTTTCTGTTGTCGTTGTAGAAAAGTACATGAAGACGTTGTTCGGCTCCAACAAAGACCGGATGGGCGTCGACCAGAAGGCCGTCCTCCTCGTCAGCAAAGTGAACGAAAGCAAACGACACAGTGAGGAACCTTTTTCTTTTACCTCATCTTCATCATGTCCTCTGACCCGTCTGACCTCTGACCTGTCTGTCCTCCTCCAGTCCCTCCTTTCACCACCTGTAAAGACACCAGGACGTGGAGGCCGAAGCCATCAGCACAGAGCAGCTTTGGCCCGGAGGACGACAGCGAGGATGAGTCTGCAGGAGGACACCTGTCCATGAGGAGACACGGTGAGGGACAGACTGGTTCAATGTAGTGAGAGGCAGCTGATCACTCAGATTATAGGATGTGAAGCCATGTATAACATGTTGCTACGGTTTAGTTGAACCTCATCTCTTATAATAAACTTGACCCTGAAGGACAAAAATGTCCCATTGACAGTTGAAAATATGAATATTTCATATTCTCTTGGCCCACTGGGGATCAGTAACGTGATTGATTGCACTGTAATGCTAGAAACCCTGTTGCTGATCAGATGATGTCTGTCTCTGTCCAGACGGCGTCTGTAAAACCAGCCTCTCTGCTCTGGACGTTTGCGTCACATCGGAGGACAAACGGTATTTCGTCAGTGAGACGGACGACATATCGAACCTGGAGACCAGCGTTCTGGAGAGTCCTGGAGACCCTCAGCTGTGGATCAAGTTAGCCTTCAAGTACCTCAACCAGAACGACACGTGGGTTCTAATGTTCTCTAAGAACTTCATGTTCCTCTGCAGGTCTGTTCTCTTTAAATGAGAACCTCATGTTCCTCTGCAGGTCTGTTCTCTACTTCTGTAAGATGAGAACCTCATGTTCCTCTGCAGGTCTGCAGCAGAGTGTTTGGAAGCAGCCTTGAACACGTTGTCTCGAGCTCTGGAGAGTAACTGTGAGAACCCTGAGGTGTGGAGCCACTACCTGTCCCTGTTCTCCAGGAGAGGCAGCAGGGAGGAGGTCCAGGAGATGTGTGAGATGGCTGTGGAACACGCTCCAGACTACAAAGTGTGGTGGAATGTAAGCAAGAACCTGATCTTCACACAGAATCTCCACTTCACTTTGTGTTGACCTCTGACCTGTCGTGCTGCCCTGACCGTGTCTTCCTCTCAGTACCTGAAGCTGGAGAGCTCTTTCGAGGGGAAGGACTACGTGTGTGACCGTCTGCTCCGGTTTCTGGTCTCTGAAGCTTCTCCTGCCGTGACTGACCGACTGTCCTTCCAGCTGATGGAGGCGCTGCTCTACAGAGTCCAGCTCAACCTGTTCACGGGCCGCATGGAGAGCGCTCTGGCGATCCTGCAGGTGAGTGGAGGTCGTGATCCTGTGCTCGGGTAGATGGTGGACGTGAACATGAAGCTTGTGTTTGTGTTGCAGAACGCCTTGAAGTCGGCCCACGACAGGAGCATCGCCGAGCACCTGAGGGCCGGCGACCGGGCGCTGCTGTGGCTCTCCTACATCCACCTGACGGAGTTCGACCGGCTGCCGGCCGGCCTGCTGGACCCGGCGGAGTCCGGTCCGTCCCGGCTGGTCAGCAGAGAGTCCTTCCTGCTGCCCTGGAGGACGCCGCAGGACGTCAGCACGCCGCTCCACATCCTCGTGGCTCTGTTCAGAGGTACGGAGGCTCTTCTGTTTTTTCTGGTTCTATATCGTTCTTCTCCTCTCAGAAACAGAACTCTTCTGTTTGTTCTGGTTCTATATCGTTCTTCTTCTTCCCCTCTCAGACGCCGTCCGTCTGTGCACCGATGAGTCTCTGACTCTCAGCCAGAGGACGATGGCCTGCCTTCCTCT
The DNA here is from genome assembly GCA_028022725.1 of Lycodopsis pacificus. NCBI lineage: Eukaryota > Metazoa > Chordata > Actinopteri > Perciformes > Zoarcidae > Lycodopsis > Lycodopsis pacificus. The sequence continues at coordinate 28,654,735 of CM051698.1, forward strand.
TCACACCAACCTCATCTTCCTCTACAAGCTGCTGGACAGGTGAGGGGGGGGCAGTGTTCTATCTGCTGACAGGAACTGATGACTTTTGATTTATCTTCATCAGCTTTAGAACCGTGTTGATATTATGTTCATGTATTGATTAGGGCTGTCGTTTGAACAGGTGTGATGAGGGCGTGGCTCTGGGTTTAAACGGGTGTGCTCTCTGTATTTGAACAGGTGTGATGAGGGCGTGGCTCTGTGTCGGTCTCTGCTGGATCTCTGTCCCGAGTCCTGCGCCCTGAGAGATGCTCTGGCCGACCTCCACATCAGGCAGGGAGACCTGGATCAGGCGGTCAGCATGTGGCTTCACGCTCTGGCAGAGTGTCCCAACAACGCTGAGGTCTTCTACCACTCCTGCAGGTTCCTCATGGCTCAGGTGAGCTCCAGGTGGTTCAGGGTCACGGGGTGCAGCTTCATCCTGGTCAAATAGAGGAGGCGTTTGAAATGTTTAAATGTGGTCTGACAGGAGAAGTCCGGTGCCATCGCTCCTCTGTTCCGAGGCTTCGTCCTGTCGCTGTGTGAGGACCAGCAGAGCCAGAAGAAGCCGGTGGACGTTCTCAGGTACATGATGGGATACTCGACTGAATGTGGAACATGTGGAGGACTTTTAAAGAGTTACACGTTGTTGTTTTGCTCCCTTCAGACACGTCCTGGGTTTCCCCACCGAGGAGCTGCTGAGAGGTCCCATCATCAGGGAGCTGCAGGAGCAGCTGAGTCAGCAGATGTCCTACCTCCACCTCATCCACTGGTGAGTCCGTCTGTTCATGAGAAGAAGGCTTTGTTACAGACGTCATGAACGTTTCTTCTTCCAATCTGTTTTCATGGCAGGAAGGTTTGACATGTAGCATTAGAGACTCAGAATATCTCATTACCTGGATTCATATTTGTATCTGTGACCAAAGACGTTAAACAGGCGAGTCTACAGAGCATCATCATGAAATATGTTATTTATGAATCGGGTTAAAGTTTACGTCTTGTATTGAATCTGTGTTGTTGTTCCAGTCGCTGGCAGTGGCTTCACGGCTCTGTGGACGAGACGGTGGACGCCTTTGAGAGAGCTCTGGGGTCAACTATGCAGCTGGAGGAGCTTCATAAACTCTGGATGGAGTAAGTGTTACATCACCTGTATCACCTGTCTACAGTTACCTGGTGTTCATTGTCTACAGTTACCTGGTGTTCATTGTCTACAGTTACCTGGTGTTCATTGTCTACAGTTACCTGGTGTTCATTGTCTACAGTTACCTGGTGTTCATTGTCTCTGTCTACAGTTACCTGGTGTTCAGCAGCAGTCAACAGTCCAACCGTCAGTCCAAACTGTTCTCAGATCTGGTCCATCGCTGTCTGAGCACCGTCCCGTCTCGACTGGAGGTTCCCTTTAACCCAGCAGAGTTCTGGAGCTGCTACAGCTTCCACAACAAGGTAAGACCCGTCTGTCTCTCTGTATCAACCAGCAGACGTTCAGCTGGTAACGATTAAAACGCTTTGTGTTGATTGGTTCTTCAGGTGGTGACTCTCTACCTGAGCTGTCTGCCGCAGTCCCAGCATGCACTTGTCCTAGAGAGACTGAGATATGCCATGGCCAACAACACTGAACTGGGCCTGAGGTACACACACACACTCGCTGTTTCCATGGGGATGAATCCCGTTGTGTTTTTATTGAGGCTGGTTCAGGTTTATAGTTGGTTCGGGTTTATAGTTGGGGCTGGTTCGGGTTTATAGTTGGGGCTGGTTCGGGTTTATAGTTGGGGCTGGTTCGGGTCTATAGTTGGGGCTGGTTCGGGTCTATAGTTGGGGCTGGTTCGGGTCTATAGTTGGGGCTGGTTCGGGTCTATAGTTGGGGCTGGTTCGGGTCTATAGTTGGGGCTGGTTCGGGTCTATAGTTGGGGCTGGTTCGGGTCTATAGTTGGGGCTGGTTCGGGTCTATAGTTGGGGCTGGTTCGGGTCTATAGTTGGGGCTGGTTCGGGTCTATAGTTGGGGCTGGTTCGGGTTTATAGTTGGGGCTGGTTCGGGTTTATAGTTGGGGCTGGTTCGGGTCTATAGTTGGGGCTGGTTCGGGTCTATAGTTGGGGCTGGTTCGGGTCTATAGTTGGCGCTGGTTCGGGTCTATAGTTGGGGCTGGTTCGGGTCTATAGTTGGGGCTGGTTCGGGTCTATAGTTGGGGCTGGTTCGGGTCTATAGTTGGGGCTGGTTCGGGTCTATAGTTGGGGCTGGTTCGGGTCTATAGTTGGGGCTGGTTCGGGTCTATAGTTGGGGCTGGTTCGGGTCTATAGTTGGGGCTGGTTCGGGTTTATAGTTGGGGCTGGTTCGGGTTTATAGCTGGTTCGGGTCTATAGTTGGCGCTGGTTCGGGTCTATAGTTGGCGCTGGTTCGGGTCTATAGTTGGCGCTGGTTCGGGTCTATAGTTGGGGCTGGTTCGGGTTTATAGCTGGTTCGGGTCTATAGTTGGCGCTGGTTCGGGTCTATAGTTGGGGCTGGTTCGGGTCTATAGTTGGCGCTGGTTCGGGTCTATAGTTGGGGCTGGTTCGGGTTTATAGCTGGTTCGGGTCTATAGTTGGCGCTGGTTCGGGTCTGTAGTTGGCGCTGGTTCGGGTCTATAGTTGGCGCTGGTTCGGGTCTATAGTTGGGGCTGGTTCGGGTCTATAGTTGGGGCTGGTTCGGGTCTATAGTTGGGGCTGGTTCGGGTCTATAGTTGGGGCTGGTTCGGGTCTATAGTTGGGGCTGGTTCGGGTCTATAGTTGGGGCTGGTTCGGGTCTATAGTTGGGGCTGGTTCGGGTCTATAGTTGGGGCTGGTTCGGGTTTATAGTTGGGGCTGGTTCGGGTTTATAGCTGGTTCGGGTCTATAGTTGGCGCTGGTTCGGGTCTATAGTTGGCGCTGGTTCGGGTCTATAGTTGGGGCTGGTTCGGGTTTATAGCTGGTTCGGGTCTATAGTTGGCGCTGGTTCGGGTCTATAGTTGGCGCTGGTTCGGGTCTATAGTTGGGGCTGGTTCGGGTCTATAGTTGGCGCTGGTTCGGGTCTATAGTTGGGGCTGGTTCGGGTTTATAGCTGGTTCGGGTCTATAGTTGGCGCTGGTTCGGGTCTGTAGTTGGCGCTGGTTCGGGTCTATAGTTGGCGCTGGTTGTGTTGGTTGCTTCCTGAGTTGCTGTGTTGCTGTCCAGGTTGCTGCATCAGGAGTGGCAGGACGGAAACATTGAACACTTGAAGTTCCAGGTGCGGATGCTGAGCAGTCAGGCTCCGAAGTGTCTGGCCTACTGGGAGATGTGAGTTCACCGAACACCGTCTGCTGAGTGTTGCTGTCGCTGGTCAGGTGAGCTGACCGTGTTTCTGCTGTGTCTCTCAGACTGATCGCTGTGGAGAGGGAGCTCCAGGAGCCATCTGAGGTGAGTGATGGAGGTCATGTGACAGTCGGCACCCTGAAATCACTTTCCTTTTCCTGTGAACCCGTCGACTGGAGGGTTGAGCTGTTGATGATCGTGTAACTGAATCTGGTTTCTTCCCTGCAGGCTCTGTATAAAGTGGTGATTGACAGTCTGATGTTGTTGCTTCTATATTTACGACTGAACCGTTGCTTTGGTGGTGTTTCTGTGTGAACTGACTCGATGCTCCATCCGTCTGCTGTTTCTTTCTCCTCCCTTCTTCTTTTATGTCGCTTTGTTTCTCTTCTAGGTTCGACTTCTGTATCAGCAGGCTCTTCAGCACCTCCCACTGTGTGCTGCCCTGTGGAAACATGTAATTTACCTTCACTTTCACTTTCTCTTACTCATCACTCACACACACCAGACCGGGTCAGTCCACTCGGCCGCTTCCTGTGTCTCAGGTGGGAAACTACCTGTAGAGGGTGTAGCCACAGCCTCATGACATCATGTAGCTTTAAACGGACCGGTACGGAGTCCGGACGTCCTCCTCTGGAGGAGAGGAGTCCCGGGCTCCCCCCCTCCGGAGGAGAGGGGCCCGGGCTCCCCCCCCCTCCGGAGGAGAGGGGGGGGAGCCCGGGCTCCTCTCCACGTTGTCTTTTTCTTTGGAGGAGAGGGGCCCCGGGCTCCCCTCCTCTGGACACAGGAAGTGAAGGAGTGAATGTTTACACCTCACCTGTATACACGCATGTTCACCTGCTGCCCTCCCCCATCCTCACCGCCTCTCTCCCCCCTCCCTTCCTCCTCTGTCTTTGCCCCCCCCCCCCCACAGCGCCTGCTGTTTGAAGCGGCAGAGGGAGGAGTCTCGGACCGCCTGAGGAGGCTGGTGGACAGGTGTCAACAGGTGGGAGTGAGTCTCATTGAGCGGCTGCCTTTAGCAGCTCGTCCAGAGACAGAAGAGCAGTGACACTCGCATCGTAACAGACAGTAGAAATGAACAGTGAACGGTTGAGACGAGGTAAGACGGACGCCCCCCCCCCCCCCCTGTCCCCCCTCACCTGTGGGACAGCAGCGTATATCACATCATGTACGTAAGTATGGACCTGCTGAGTGACTCACTGTTTATTCATGTCCTCCCTGTTTCGTTTGTCACCTTTCATTTGGACTTCATTTCCTCCCTTTGATTTGATCTCACCTGGGGTGTCCCCCCCCCCCCCCCCCCCCCGTGTATTTAGAGGATGTTTTCCTTCCTGTAGCGATGCTGCAACATCTGCACGTTGTCTTTTCTTTGTCTCCTGAGGAAACAAGATTATTTTGTTAAAGTGATCAAACTAAAACAGAAGCAGACAAACTGAATCTTTTCTATTTGGTCCGTCTGAGACTCTGAACCAGCTGCAGGACTCTGCAGGACTCGCTATCGTGCTCCCTTGTTTTTTCTTTTTGTCAAAATTCTACCATATAATGATTACGGAGTATTCCAGAGGAGAGAAGTCCTTCCACTGTTGTTTTCTACATGTTGGATTCAAATGTTATTAAATTATTTTATAAAGAAATCAGAATGTCTCCTGAAGTGTTATTGTGTCCTTGCTTTGGTCAACATGTCCGTCAGGTAAACTGATGAGTGAACAGAGGCTCACCCTCATCCTCACCCTCATCCTCATCCTCACCCTCATCGGGATGAAGTGTGTCAGAACAATGATACGACAGATGATTCATTCATTCTACTCTGAAGCTGAGCTCGTCCCAACGATGGCGCTGAAGTACGGGAACGTGTCCGTCAGCGTCGCAGCTTCATGCAGATGTGTTGCATTACAGCTGGTTCATCTGGACGCTTCTGTGACTTCACACCGTGATGATCTGCTGGTTCTCCTGAAGGCGTCTGTGATGATCTGCTGGTTCTGCTGAAGGCGTCTCTGTGATGTTCTGCTGAAGGCGTCTCTGTGATGATCTGGTTCTGCTGAAGGCGTCTCTGTGATGATCTGGTTCTGCTGAAGGCGTCTCTGTGATGATCTGGTTCTGCTGAAGGAGTCTCTGTGATGATCTGGTTCTGCTGAAGGAGTCTCTGTGATGATCTGGTTCTGCTGAAGGAGTCTCTGTGATGATCTGGTTCTGCTGAAGGAGTCTCTGTGATGATCTGGTTCTGCTGAAGGAGTCTCTGTGATGATCTGGTTCTGCTGAAGGAGTCTCTGTGATGGCCGAGTAGATTCAGTCGTGTGTCAGAGCTCTGTCTGAGGCTGGAAATGAGCGGTGGTGTCCTCCGTCCTTTGCTGTTTGTTTGTTATACAATAATCACTGTTGAGTGACTGCAAGTGGAGATATTGGCGGAGGAATGGCAAACGGTTGCATGTGTTCAATAATAAATCAATGTTTTTGTGGAGAACTAAGTGAGGCGATGGAGTGCGCCGGCGGTTAGATTCTATCTTCTGTTCTGAACCTCGACAGCTGATCCAGGTCAACAGACTGACCTTTAACCTTTATGATTAGTTTAATGTTTAACACGATAAGAAACAAACTATTCAGATGAAGCCACACACACACACACACACACACACACACACAGAAGTCTTCCTCTGCAGTGAGACTGACCTGAGGACAGACGGACGCCTTGAACTGCCTGAGAGAACAAACAGCTTCTAGTCCAGCAGACAGCAGCTCCACGTACACACACTGTACTAATACACACTACTGACACACTGTACTGATGCACACTGTACTAGTACACACTACTGACACACTGTACTAATACACACTACTGACACACTGTACTAATACACACTGTACTGATGCACACTGTACTAGTACACACTACTAATACACACTACTGACACACACTGTACTAATACACACTACTTACACACTGTACTGATGCACACTGTACTAATACACACTACTGACACACTGTACTGATGCACACTGTACTAGTACACACTACTGACACACTGTACTAATACACACTACTGACACACTGTACTAATACACACTGTACTGATGCACACTGTACTAGTACACACTACTGACACACTGTACTAATACACACTACTGACACACACTGTACTAATACACACTGTACACACTACTGATACACACACTGTACTAATACACACTGTACTGATGCACACTACTAGTACACACACTACTAGTACACACTGTACTAACACACACTACTGATACACACTGTACTAATACACACTACTGACACACTACTGATACACACTGTACTAATACACACTGTACTAGTACACACACTACTAATACACACTATACTAACACACACTACAAATACACACTGTACTGATACGATAAGATAAGGATTATCTTATCTTATCTTACACATTGTACTAGTACACACACTACTGATACACACAGTACTAGTACACACTACTGATACACACACTGTACTAATACACATACTACTGATACACACACTGTACTGACACACACTACTGATACACACACTACTAATACACAATGTGCTGATACACACTACTGATACACACTGTACGAACACACACACTACTGATACACACACTGTACTAATACACACTGTACTAACACACACTGTACTAATACACACTGTACTAACACACACACTGTACTGATACACACTGTACTGATACACACTGTACTAATACACACACTACTAATACACACTGTACTGATACACACTGTACTAATACACACACTACTAATACACACTGTACTGATACACACTGTACTAACACACACTAATACACACTGTACTGATACACACTGTACTGATACACACACTACTAATACACACTGTACTGATACACTGTACTAATACACACTACTGATACACACTGTACTAGTACACACACTGTACTGACACACACTACTGATACACACACTACTAATACACACTGTACTGATACACACTCTACTAGTGTACACTGAGGGTACTAACTGTACCCACTGAGGGACTAATAAAGGATTATCTGATCTTACAAATACACACGCTGTAATAATACACATATTGTACACACTCACAGAAGAGCTTCTGATCGTCTTTGAAGTATAAGTTGCATCTGATTCGTCTTCAGCTCATCACTGATGTGTGTTGTGTTGTGATGTGATGTGTTGTGATGTGTTGTGATGTGTTGTGTTGTGATGTGATGTGTTGTGATGTGTTGTGATGTGTTGTGTTGTGTTGTGATGTGATGTGATGTGTTGTGTTGTGTTGTGATGTGTTGTGATGTGATGTGATGTGTTGTGTTGTGTTGTGATGTGTTGTGATGTGATGTGATGTGATGTGATGTGATGTGTTGTGATGTGTTGTGATGTGATGTGTTGTGTTGTGATGTGATGTGATGTGATGTGATGTGTTGTGATGTGATGTGATGTGATGTGATGTGATGTGTTGTGATGTGATGTGTTGTGTTGTGATGTGTTGTGATGTGTTGTGTTGTGATGTGATGTGATGTGTTGTGATGTGATGTGATGTGTTGTGTTGTGTTGTGATGTGTTGTGTTGTGATGTGATGTGTTGTGATGTGATGTGTTGTGTTGTGTTGTGTTGTGTTGTGATGTGTTGTGATGTGATGTGATGTGTTGTGATGTGTTGTGATGTGTTGTGTTGTGTTGTGATGTGTTGTGATGTGATGTGATGTGTTGTGTTGTGTTGTGATGTGTTGTGATGTGATGTGATGTGATGTGTTGTGATGTGTTGTGATGTGATGTGTTGTGATGTGTTGTGTTGTGTTGTGATGTGATGTGATGTGTTGTGTTGTGATGTGATGTGTTGTGATGTGTTGTGTTGTGTTGTGATGTGATGTGATGTGATGTGTTGTGTTGTGTTGTGATGTGATGTGATGTGTTGTGTTGTGATGTGTTGTGTTGTGTTGTGTTGTGTTGTGATGTGTTGTGATGTGATGTGATGTGATGTGATGTGTTGTGTTGTGTTGTGATGTGATGTGTTGTGATGTGATGTGTTGTGATGTGATGTGTTGTGATGTGATGTGTTGTGATGTGATGTGATGTGATGTGATGTGTTGTGATGTGATGTGTTGTGATGTGATGTGATGTGTTGTGATGTGTTGTGTTGTGATGTGTTGTGATGTGATGTGATGTGATGTGTTGTGTTGTGATGTGATGTGTTGTGTTGTGTTGTGATGTGTTGTGATGTGTTGTGTTGTGTTGTGATGTGTTGTGTTGTGATGTGATGTGTTGTGTTGTGATGTGTTGTGATGTGTTGTGTTGTGTTGTGATGTGTTGTGATGTGTTATGTTTATCTATTTTACAGCAGAGCAGAGAGGCTTTTAATCTGAAGGTCAAGGGTTTGAACTTCCTGTTGCTTTTAATTGAAATGCAAAGCTGTGAAAGTGAGCGACCACATATATGATATATTATATTATTAGTTGCAATGTTGTAGCTGCTTAAGGTAAAGATACTTTTACTTACCTCGTATATTTTTATATACTGTAGATACATTTAGAACAATGCAGTATTTATACATGTTCATCACACGTGTGTAAAACCTCCCTCTGTGAAAGTAACAAATAGCTAAAGCTGTCAGATATTTGTAGTACAGACGTAAAGGTATAAAGTAACACAAATTGTAAGTACAAGTACCTGAAAATTGTATTGCAGTGCTTGAGTCAATATATCTGGTGAAGGACTGAACGAGTTGAATTGTTTCACGTATATTAGTCGAACATTTCCCGAGGAGAATTGTTCGTGTTTAGTTTTGTATTGAAGGAACATGTTGGACGTTTATTCATTCAAATGAAAAAGATGCTGCGCTGAGCACTTTATTTTGAAAGATTGTATTTCAGTGAAATATTCTTGTACCGTGTTGAAGTGAGCTTCAGGTTGTTGTGTTTGTTCATTGTGAAGACTGCAGTCAGGATGTAGAGGGTGGAGGAGATGTTCCTCCTTTTCCTCTCCCTCCTCCTGTCTAGGACAGGATGTCAGTGAAAGGAGGGGGGGGGAGTCGAACAGCTAAAGGTGGAGGGTAACATGACATGCAAACCAAGTCTCTAAAATAACAAACAAATACCCAAAACTATGATAATAATACAGATATAAACTCATTTATATATCAAAGTCGCAACGTCGCAAAGTCGCAACGTCTCAATGTCACTACGACGTTGACCTTGACTGTCTTATTAAATGTGGTTTAAGCTAGATAATCGAAGACATGAGCTCTTTGTGAACTATTATTATTATTATGATATTTTCTAACAACTGAACATATTTGTCTCCACATGAAGTATCTGGGCTGCTCCTCCTCTTCCTGCTGGATGTTTTCTTCTTCTGCAGGTTTATTAGAACTGAACATGGAGGATGTTCTCTGGTATTTCCGACAACTCCTTCACCGTGAAACCTCCACAGCAATTGAATAGAAGGAAACGCTGCTCGCTGACTTTTTCCTCCCCACAAACACTGACTTCCCTTCAGCTCCTCTGTTCGGCTCATCTGAAGCTGGAGGACGCATGAAGGAACATGGACGCCGCGGTTCTGCTTTTATTCATTCTGCTGAGATCCAGCTGTGTGTGTAAGTACTGCTCTGATGGTGTGATGGTGTTGGTGGTCTGGATCAGGATCAGGATCTGATGATCCGTGTGATCGACAAACTTCTTTCAAAATGATTTTGAAGAACCAGAGTACCTGATTAACTTTTTGTCTGTTTGTTCACCAAAGACATAAATAAAACTATATTTTTATAATAAGAGCTCTTTTTCTGATGAATCATTTAGATGCAGTATTAAGTCTGTTGCTGCATCATTAAGAAGAATACACAGTGATATTGTTCCATCTTCCCAAACAAATCAATAATTATAATATAATATATGTATATATACAGTATATATTTATATCACTCTTCATAATGAGTACTTTTACTTTTGGTACCTTGAGTACATTTTGATGATAATACTTTTACTGAAGTAAGATTTTGAATGCAGGACTTGTAATTATCACGGCGGTATTATTACTTTATTAAAAGAGTATTTCTCCCACCACTGATGAGATGGTAGCAGTTTGAATATTAATAATATCTAAATGAATGGATTGAAGTTATGTTGTATTATCAATGAAACACTGTGATGAAAGAAGTACTTTGACTTCTTTTACTCATTTACTTGATACGTAAGTAAATAAATACAAAGTTTACTTTATTACCTGTGAAATGCAGTGCAGTAGAAGTATAAAGCTGCAGAAAATGAAAACACTCAAAGTACACAGAAATCAAAATGTTACTTCATAATAATAAGAGCGAGAGCACTTCCACCACTAATACTGATGAAGATGAAGATAAAAATGTAAAATGTTCACAAACATTCTGACCATTAACCACATTAAAATAAAAAGATATATATTTATATATGTCATGTATATATATATATATGTATAAATACATATATTTATATATACTTTTTTATGTATACATATATGCCCACAGTAAATAAATGTCTTCTTATTACAGAAAGGAATAGTTTCAACTATCATATTACTTCATAATTATTCGTTACTGTTATAATTCCCATAGTTGAAACACATTATAATCCTTTTTACAATGTATCATAATCATATTATAATGCATTATGATGTGATTATGAGTTACTCTACGAAGTTGTCAATGTCACAGAAAATGTTCCCAACATTTACATAAAACTCATTCATGTGTTCAGTTCACATTATTACAACAAACCACCAACAAACGTCTCATCAGTGACCCTTTAAAGACACGGACACTCTTCTGACATCATAGAAACGTTGAATAACCTTTGGTTTGTTGCCAACTCGTCTCTCAGCTGGTTTCCTCGTCATCTCGACTTCGAGGAGGCTGTGTCTCTTCGCCCAGAGTCAGGCGGTGCTCCTGGGACGTTGTGATGTCACTAGCCCCGCCCAGCAGTGGGCGTGGCTGGGCGGGGCCCGGCTGGTTCACACTCAGTCCTCCAGGTGTCTCTGGACTGACCCCTCCCCCAACCTGCTGCTCCATGACCGCCTCGCCAAACTCAGCGACTGCAGCGGAGCGCCGCCATGGAGCTGCGACGACACCAACGGAGCTCTGGGATTGGCTGAGACTCACCTGTACCTGAAGAAACAGGGATCACGAGTCGCGATTGCAGGAAATCTACCGGCTTCAGAGTGGAGGACGTACGATGTGGACTCAGGAGGGACTCAGCGGATCACATCGTTATGTCCCCAAACAGGTGACAAGAACCAGGAGACACCTTCACCTTTATAACCTGTAGCCACACCCAACAGTGATGTCACAGTGCACTCCGGGGTATATATATATATATATATATATATATATATATATATATATATATATACGTACGGCACTGCTTTCAATGCAATTGAATTGAATTGGATTGGATTGGATTGCCCAAAATCACAAATCAAAAGTTTAACTCACAATCTGTATACATGCAACATCGTCTGACCTGTGACCCTCACATCATCATCATCATCATCATCATCATCATCATCATCATCATCATCATCATCATCATCATCATCATCATCCTCTATCAGGATGAAGTGTGATAGATGTCATGTGTACAGAATGAACAACATAACAGAGTTACAACACATAATTAGAGTATTAAGTATAATAATGATGGAAACATTATGACTACTAGTAATAACAGCAGCAGTGGATAACTGCTAAAACCTAACCCTAACTATAAACCTGAACCAGTCCTAACTATAAACCTGAACCAGTCCTAACTATAAACCTGAACCAGCCCTAACTATAAACCTGAACCAGTCCTAACTATAGACCTGAACCAGTCCTAACTATAAACCTGAACCAGCTCTAACTATAAACCTGAACCAGTCCTAACTATAAACCTGAACCAGCTCTAACTATAAACCTGAGCCAGTCCTAACTATGAACCTGAACCAGTCCAAACTATAGACCTGATCCAGCCCTAACTATAAACCTGAGCCAGCCCTAACTATAAACCTGAACCAGTCCTAACTATAAACCTGAGCCAGCCCTAACTATAAACCTGAACCAGTCCTAACTATAAACCTGAGCCAGCCCTAACTATAAACCTGAACCAGTCCTAACTATAAACCTGAACCAGCCCTAACTATAAACCTGAACCAGCCCTAACTATAGACCTGAACCAGCCCTAACTATAAACCTGAACCAGTCCTAACTATAAACCTGAACCAGTCCTAACTATAAAGCTGAACCAGTCCTAACTATAAACCTGAACCAGCCCTAACTATAAACCTGAACCAGTCCTAACTATAAACCTGAACCAGCTCTAACTATAAACCTGAACCAGCCCTAACTATAAACCTGAACCAGCCCTAACTATAAACCTGAACCAGTCCTAACTATAAACCTGAACCAGTCCTAACTATAAACCTGAACCAGCCCTAACTATAAACCTGAACCAGTCCTAACTATAAACCTGAACCAGCTCTAACTATAAACCTGAACCAGCCCTAACTATAAACCTGAACCAGTCCTAACTATAAACCTGAACCAGCTCTAACTATAAACCTGAACCAGCCCTAACTATAAACCTGAACCAGCCCTAACTATAAACCTGAACCAGTCCTAACTATAAACCTGAACCAGTCCTAACTATAAACCTGAACCAGCCCTAACTATAAACCTGAACCAGTCCTAACTATAAACCTGAACCAGCTCTAACTATAAACCTGAACCAGCCCTAACTATAAACCTGAGCCAGCCCTAACTATAAACCTGAACCAGCCCTAACTATAAACCTGAACCAGTCCTAACTATAAACCTGAACCAGTCCTAACTATAAACCTGAACCAGCCCTAACTATAAACCTGAACCAGTCCTAACTATAAACCTGAACCAGCTCTAACTATAAACCTGAACCAGCCCTAACTATAAACCTGAGCCAGCCCTAACTATAAACCTGAACCAGTCCTAACTATAAACCTGAACCAGTCCAAACTATAAACCTGAACCAGTCCTAACTATAAACCTGAACCAGTCCTAACTATAAACCTGAACCAGCCCTAACTATAAACCTGAACCAGCCCTAACTATAAACCTGAACCAGTCCTAACTATAAACCTGAACCAGCCCTAACTATGAACCTGAACCAGTCCTAACTATAGACCTGAACCAGCCCTAACTATAGACCTGAACCAGCCCTAACTATAGACCTGAACCAGCCCTAACTATAAACCTGAACCAGCCCTAACTATAAACCTGAACCAGCCCTAACTATAGACCTGAACCAGCCCTAACTATAAACCTGAACCAGTCCTAACTATAAACCTGAACCAGCCCTAACTATAAACCTGAACCAGCCCTATCTAATAAAGACGTGCTAACTAACGGTAAAACTTCTTTAGTCTTTAGGCAGCCTAGTCGGGATGAGGTCTAAGAGACAGGTAGAAGGTTTAGACATAGAAATCATCATCTTAATCTGTAAAGTAACTCAGATTATTAAAACAAAATATAATCTACCAATAAATGATGATGTATCATTACAGATTAAACTACCAGCAGTATATAAAGCCAATAAAATGAGCTCCGCCTTTAAAGTGATGATCATATTAATGCATCAATTAGTATATGACAATCATATAATACACATTATTCTGCATAATGAGTACTTTTATGTTTGTACCTTTAAGTATATTTTGATGCTGATACTTTTGTACGTGTTACTGAAATATGATTTTACTAGAGACTAGAGTATTTCTACACTGTGGTGTTAGTACTTTTACTGAGGTTAAAGATCTTCTTCCACCGCTCATGAGATGTTGTGAATATTAATAATATCTAAAGATAAAGTCATAAAGAGTCATATAAGTTTAGGTTGACTTAAATCTTGTTCAGAGAGCTGACGTCATGACATCACTTCCTGTCTCAATCTCTCATTACTTTAATTTGTCTTTGTTAAACACTAAAGTGAGACCCTGAGGTTTACCTGACAGGCTACCTGCTAAACGTCAGTGTCTCTCAACAGGAAGTCAGTGAGTTCACACTTCCTGTCATTGTTAGTTCACTCAGTCAGACAGGAAAAACGTCAGCGCTGTGCTTCCTGTCAGTCTCAGCCAACATGTTTCTGTTCATCTCTCCTCTGAGTTTAACATAAAGTATTATTAAGTCACTATGTGGTTTAACTGAGGTAATGAGCCCTCCTTCTGTTTTCTATTGCCAGTAAACCTAAAGTTTCTGTAACCAACCGGTCCAGATTAAAGCCAGACCAAAGTACGATGCTGCATGTTTGTGAAGCTACTTTGTTGTATGCATTTGATATAGTTTAATCTAGTTTGGTCTGGATCAATACTCACATTTCTCCTGCTGATAAATTCCTATTTCATTGCTCTGATTATAAAGACAGAAGACATTCTAATACTTTAAAAACTGGAGAACACAGCTCTTGCCAAGAAGCAGGTCAATGAAGGTACAGCGGTACTTAAGTACATTGTTAATGTTGTACACCTGTAATAATTAGAAGAGCAGTGTTGGTTGATTGATTGGTTAGTTAGAATGTATTACTAGTTGGGAACTCTTAGACATTTACAAAGTACAGCTTATGCACTGAGGATCTGTGAGGAGGATGTGAGTCGGCTCTTCCACAGACAGAAGACCAGGAAGGCACCAGGTCCAGACGGGGTGTCCCCCTCCTGCCTGAAGGTCTGTGCTGACCAGCTGACCCCCATCTTCACAAAGACCTTCAACCATCACTGGAGCTGTGTGAAGTCCTTCCTGCTTCAAACGCTCCACCATCATCCCGGTCCCCAAGAAACCCTCCATCACAGGATTCATGACTACAGGCCGTCGCCCTGACGTCTGTGGTCATGAAGTCCTTTGAGAGACTGGTGTTGACCCACCTGAAGGACATCACACGACCCCTGCTGGACCCCTGCTGGACCCCCTGCTGGAACCCCTGCTGGACCCCCTGCTGGACCCCCTGCTGGACCCCCTGCAGTTTGCCTACCGTGCAAACAGGTCGGTGGATGATGCAGTCAGCATGGTGCACTACATGCTGCAACACCTCGACTCCCCAGGGTCATAGGTCATATGAAGGGTTCTGTTTGTGGACTTCAGCTCCGCGTTCAACACCATCATCCCAGAGATACTCCACCCAAACTCTCCAGCTCACTGTGCAGCCTCCACCTGTCAGTGGATCACGAACCTCCTGACTGACAGGACGCAGCAGGCGAGGCTGGGAAACACCACATCCAGCACCCGGACCATCAGCACTGGACCCCCCAGGGATGTGGTCTAGCACCCGTTCTATCAGCACTGGACCCCCCAGGGATGTGATCTCTCCCCGCTGCTCTTCTGTCAAACTCCTGAAGTTCTCAGAGGACACGACGGTCATCGGCTCATCAGGGACGGTGATGAGTCTGCCTACAGACGGGAGGCTGAACAGCTGGTCCTCTGGTGTGGTCAGAACAACCTGGAGCTGAATAGGCTCAACACTGTGGAGATGACAGTGGACTTCAGGAGGAGCCCCCCAACACTGCCCCCCCCCCCCCCCCCCCCTCACCATACTCAACAGCACTGTGTCTGCTGTGGAGACCTTCAGGTTTCTGGGATCCACAATCTCCCAGGACCTGAAGTGGGCCCCCAACATCAACACCATCAGGAGAAAGGCCCAGCAGAGGTTGTACTTCCTGCTCCAGCTCAGGAAGTTCAACCTGCCTCAGGAGCTGCTGATCCTGTTCTACTCAGCCATCATCCAGTCTGTTCTCTGCTCCTCCATCACTGTGTGGTTTGGATCGGCCACCAAACAGGACAGAACAGACTGCAGCGGACCGTCAGGTCTGCAGAGGATCTTTGGTTCCAGCTTGCCCTCCATCCTGGACTTGTTCACCTCCAGAGTCAGGAAACGGGCTGTAAAGATATCTGCAGACCATCACACCCTGGACACAAGCTGTTCAGCTCCTCCCCTCTGGAGGGCGCTACAGAGCCCTGTACACCAAAACCACCAGACACAGGAACAGCTTCTTTCCACTGACCGTCACTCTGATGAACAATGAATAAGTCATATTGCACTACCACCTCTGTTTGCACTATTGTATATATAGCTACACTTTTTGTTTGGGATATATTTATACTTATATTGTATATAGCTGTTAAATGTCCTTGTTTTTCTTTTATTTCTCTTGTTTATTATATATTTCATATGTGTATGTACGATGAGAGTAATGTGTCACCGGACTCAAATTCCATGTATGCGCACACACACATGGCCAATAAAGCTGATTCTGATTCTGATTCTGATTCTGATAAAGTAAGACAAAGATCAAAGGAAGTGATTTTGGCTTACTGTCTCTGAAAAACTCACCCCTATCAGGAAACACGTTTTGTAATGCTTTTCAACATTGTAAAACATAAACAGGTGAAAATAAAGCCGTCTTTCCAAAGTCAGACGCACTGAAGCATAAAAACATCACTTTCTACCCTCCATCAGCACGTTCAGTCACTTGACAATGATTCAGAAATAATGAACTATATCCCTGATAAAAACAAAAGCAGTAGAATGTCGGAGTAACAGGTTTTACTTCCTAATAATACGTATTTATCTGCTCTGTACTTTAACATCCACAGAGACACACTGCTGTTTCGAGAATAATTCAAATCATATGAATTTATACGGCTCAATATCAAAGACAGACGTCGTGTCGAGAACTTAAAGGACGATCGGTGGTTTTATCCCGTGTCATGGATCTCAGGGGGATCCAGGCCACCTCACTGTGGTTCAGGTTCCTCTTTACGTTTTAGTTAGTCGATTTTTTTATTGCCATTAAAGTCCTTTTCTCCTCATTTTTCAGACTCTACTTCTGTCTCCATCTTCTATTCATCCACACTGAAACCACTGGGACTCTCCAGCACCGTCTTCACCATCACAAGTCCTGACACAGTAAAAACCCACCGGACCACCAGACAAGTCACGTCCTCAGAAGTCCTCAGTTCAACTAGTAACAGAGCCTCAACGTCTGTGAACGACATCACCAAACCTCGAACCAGGAGGTCGGAAACTACAGACTTTAAACCTGATGTTTCAACTTCAGTCACAGAGCTGTCGGCTCCAACCGGGGAACATGTTGTTTCCTCGAGTCCGGCTGAGTTCACCTCAGTCCGATCCGCTGACGGTTCGGAGAGTTTGTCAGCTACAAATGTTCTTCAACTCAGGACCGAAGCCGGGATGACGTCAGAACACAGAGAATTTTCTACTGCGTCCTCGTCCTCAATAAGCAATGATCCTGAGTCTGAAACTGCAGCTGTGACTCTGGTTTCCTCCACAGTTTCCTCAGAGACAACCGACCTTCTGGGCACCTCCGAGGTCACCACCACGTCTGAGGTCAACGTCTCGTCCGAGGTCACCACCACGTCTGAGGTCAACATCTCGTCTGAGGTCACCACCACGTCTGAGGTCAACGTCTCGTCTGAGGTCACCACCACGTCTGAGGTCACCTCTGAGGTTCCGGTCACCTCTGATGTTATTGTTGGTTTATCTGCGGTTTCTGACACTGAGTCAAACCAAGATAAAACTTATACAACACATTCAATTACTGACAAAAATCTTTCAGCTTCCTCCACCACCACTACACCTCCTCCTACGACTGCTTGTGTGCATTCAACAGCAGATATGATGGCTACCTCCATCCTGGAGAGTCATCCTCCATCAACTCATAAACCCCAGCCAACCATTTCCCAAACAACACCCACAATAACCATGCCGCTGCCGACTGTCTCGACTGTCTTGACTGTTCATCCGAAAGTCTCAGTGACTGAAGGACCTCTATCGACATCTCCAACAGCTGGGGTGGTGTCACCAAGAAGGATCACCACCTCAACCACAACCACAACCAAACCCACCACAACCACAACTCCAACCACAACTCCAATCACAACTCCAACCACAAGTCCAACCACAACTCCAACCACAACTCCAACCACAACTCCAACCACAACCACAACTCCAACCACAACCACAACTCCAATCACAACTCCAACCACAACCACAACTCCAATCACAACTCCAACCACAACTCCAACCACAACTCCAATCACAACTCCAACCACAACCACAACTCCAATCACAACTCCAACCACAACCACAACCACAACCCCAACCACAACTCCAACCACAACCACAACCACAACTCCAATCACAACTCCAACCACAACTCCAACCACAACTCCAACCACAACTCCAATCACAACTCCAACCACAACTCCAATCACAACTCCAACCACAACCACAACTCCAATCACAACTCCAATCACAACTCCAACCACAACCACAACCACAACTCCAATCACAACTCCAACCACAACTCCAACCACAACTCCAACCACAACTCCAATCACAACTCCAACCACAACCACAACTCCAATCACAACTCCAATCACAACTCCAATCACAACTCCAACCACAACTCCAACCACAACTCCAATCACAACTCCAACCACAACTCCAACCACAACTCCAATCACAACTCCAACCACAACTCCAACCACAACTCCAACCACAACCACAACCACAACTCCAACCACAACTCCAACCACAACTCCAATCACAACTCCAACCACAACTCCAATCACAACTCCAACCACAACCACAACCACAACTCCAACCACAACCACAACCACAACTCCAATCACAACTCCAACCACAACTCCAACCAGAACTCCAATCACAACTCCAACCACAACTCCAACCACAACTCCAATCACAACTCCAACCACAACCACAACCACAACTCCAACCACAACCACAACTCCAACCAGAACTCCAACCACAACTCCAACCACAACCACAACCACAACCCCAATCACAACTCCAACCACAACTCCAACCACAACCCCAATCACAACTCCAACCACAACTCCAACCACGACCACAACCACAACTCCAACCACAACTCCAACCACAACTCCAACCACAACCACGACTCCAACCACAACTCCAACCACAACTCCAACCACAACTCCAACCACGACTCCAACCACAACCACAACCACCTCTGTAACAATACCTACGTCCACTACAACCATGACGACCACAGCCATGACAACAAGCATCAAAACCACACAACCAACCACCACAACCAGTACAACCAGTACAACCAGTACAGCTAGTACAACACCTGTTGCTCCAACAACAACTAGAATGACCACAACTCCTCCTTCAACTACGACACCTCAGCCCACAACTTCAGCATCAACCACCACTACACCTGTAAGTGTTCTTGTTGCTTTACAGTTAAATTGGTGTTTACTGCTATTATTCAATTCTTTCATGTTTACAAACCTTCAGCTGTTCATCAAATCTTCACCTGGCTTATAAAGTTTGATGAGATTATTTCTTATTTCGTTCTGGGGATCTGAGGCTGCTTCCTGATTGGATAACTCCTATTCCACCTTAACAATAGTGGGTTCTGATTGATGGGGCTCAGTTTGATGCTGCAGGTCGTCAGAGAAAGTCAGAAAGGAAGGCAGGGAGTCGATCTCTGTTCACAGTGAAAGTTTAAAGATGAAGTCCACGGTTTGATGAATGTGAGGAAGAAATCTGGAGAATGATGTGTGATAAAGAAGCTCCAGATATTTGAATCCGTCTGTGATGTAAAACAGCAGTCAGCCTCCATTAGCTGAGGAGTAACAGTCTGTAGATGTGTCTGTAGATGAGGATCACTGAGGATCACTGAGACACATTTTTCTAACTTTATATTCTCGGTGTGCCAGCTGATCTGGGGATGCGCCGTTTGTATTTTTTGGTAATTAAGCGGACTGATTTAAGACTGTGATGTTCAGATGCGCCACAACATGTTACATGTTACATGATACTTTTATTTTGGAGCGTAGACGAGGTGAGTTACGTTTCAGACTCTATCAGGATGTTTGAGGCACCGCATTCCTGATCAACCTCTATCACAGAAAAAGATGATGTCATGATACCTGAACCTCAAACACCTGACAATCAATGCTTAGGACGTGTCAGAATAATAACAAAAATGAAAGCTGCAAGCAGCATTGATCGGGCCCTCGCAACTTCATGCATGTCGAGGGTACTGGCAGGACTCTGGTTGACGCGGCCATGCATTTCTGTGACCGTCACACACAACGCCTGGAAATTGCAAAAGCGACACTAGAAATTCATACAAAATTCAAAATGTCTGACTTCCGGTTGGGTTTAGAGCATAGACCCCTGAGACATTTTTTAAGTCTACATGTGATACATCTGCTTACCAAATTGTATACATCTAGGTGAAACGTACTGCGAGGGCTGCATCGTTGAAATATTGTAGGGGGCGCTATCGAGCCGACTTGCCACTCTGAAGCATTAAAATCACATCAGATAACTACAGTCAGGATTTTTAATGTGTGTTTGGTTATGTTTTCAGCATTTCTAGCCCCTCAAAAACACCTTAATCGTTCATGGCGAAGAATGCGTCGCCACGGCAACGTCTTTTCAGGAAACAACAAGCTTTGCTTAACTTTTCATCACAAAGGTCTTTAGATTGTTCTGACCAAATTTGAAGTTGATTCGATTAATTCCCTAGGAGGAGTTCGTTAAAGTGCAGCGCCTGGAAATGACAGAAACGACACTAGAAATTCATAAGAAATTCTAAATGGCCGACTGGCTGATTAATCTGTGAGTAGCAGGATGTAAAAGTACACAATTTATAACTTCCTGTCACCACTAGGTGGAGCTATTGCTACGATTCTAAATTGTCATATAGATGTCTTCAAAGTCAGGATGTTATGACATATGAGAGATTTGGAGCAGATTAGGCAATGTACGGCCGAGTTACAACAACTTCCTGTTTCATGGCGAATGGTGTTTTTTTGACGCCACGGACACATAGTTCGATAACTTTTTGATCTTTGCTTATCTTTTCACTGCCAAGGTCTCAAGAGCATACTCACCGAATCTGAGGTTGATCGTGTTAAATCTCGAGGAGGAGGTCCTTAAAGTATGACGCCTCGGTCCAAAAACGTCATCAAATTCTGTTTGGTTTGATGAAATATTCCAAGAGGATTTTTTGTACGTCTCATCACGTTCCACATTCCTACCAAATTTCATACAGCTAGGTGAAACCCGATGTTGGGGCTACTCAATAGGGGGCGCTATCGAGCCAATATTTCATACCGCAGCTGGACACCCCAATCAGACTGCAATTTTCGCAAATTCTGGCTTACGTGCCAAATTAAAAAGAATTCCCAATATCCCAAGCACCTCCTTTTTGCGACGAAACACGCGCGATAATAATAATAAACATTAGAAATACAATAGGTCCTCCGCTCCGACGACGTCGGTGCTCGGGCCCTAATTATATTAATAATGACAATAATAACAATAATATTTACACTAATAATATCTTTATTCCTTTATTGGTGACAACAATAATATGTATTCTTATTATTATGATAGTAATAATAATGGTGGTAATGATAACTTTAATTAATTCTTAAATTGATTAAATGCAGTCCCCTTAGGCTCACCTGTGGTGATGTCACATTCTGCTTCAGGCTTCCTGCTGCTCCTTAAACGTCACTGACGTCAGCTCGAGCTCCAGTTGGGTCGCGGTGACGTTCACCACTGCCGGCGTCTCCTGTTCCTTCATCCTGTTCTCTGATGAGGACTCTCGGCCTGATGTCTCTAATTGTGACCCGGACGGAGTGTCCAGAACCAGCTTCACCTGTCGGATCCCGGATCTGGATCCCGGGACTTTGTACCGTTTCACGTTGAGGTCCAATGAGGATGGAGAGAGGAGACACTTGTCAGTGCGCACAGGTGAGTGTAAATATCTTTATTATGATTATAAAATATGAAGTTCCTGCAGCATTGATCGGCATTGATCGGGCCCTCGTGTATTGACGCACGTCGAGGCTGCTGGCAGGACTCTGGGTGACGCGGCCGTGCATTTCTGTGACCATCACACACTGCGTGCACAAGTTAAACGGTATTTCCTGTGTCGACCAATGGCATCGTCAGGTCGTTCTGCCAGGTCTTAAGCCTCGAATGTTTTGAGTGAACCTCCGAATACAATCACAACGGTCACCCTGTAAAAACCCACCAAAACTGAATGTGTGTGAACGCGCTTCAGTGTTGGTAACATGACAGACTGTCAGGTAAATGCAGGTTGTTTGTTTGTGCAGCTCTGACAATCACTGCTGAGAGACTCAAAGATGGAAGAGTCGAGGAGGAAGAGGAGAATGTATCGTTCCATGTGGAAAAAATATATATTTATAAAGAAATAAGTCAAAAGGTGAGCCAATGTACAATAATCTAACATAAATGAGTCTGGGTGCAGTCAGATTATATTAAACAAACTTCACGTTGCATGAAATTACTTTATATTACGGCCTGTTCCAAATCGAATTAATTAAACTCAACGTACAAGCTCGATTTGGAAACCTTTTTTATTCAATTTCTGTTCTCCAAGCATCTTAGTTTGCACATCTTTAGATCAGAGAAGTCTTTTTCTCATGCTGTGCCCACGAACCCTTTCAATACGTTCAGTGTTTGGGCCGCTGTCATTATAGAATCCTGCTTACGTCCGTGGTTGCCAGTAGGTGGCGCTATGGCTATGAGTTCATATTGGCATGCAGAAGTCCTGAAGCCATGACAGTCATCAAGCATGTCAAGTTTGGGACAGTTTTGACAAAGTACAGTCGAGTTACAACAGCTTGATGGATGATGGTGAACCATGTAAAATGGCCATCACACCATATCCACGTGGTTCGATGAAACCTAAAGCTTTTAGTAACTTTTAATCGCTAAGGTCTTTAGATTGTTCTGACCAAATTCTAAGCTGATCGGATTAATTCCCGAGGAGGAGTTCGTAGTACAGCACCTGGAAATGGAAAAATAACACGAGAAATTCATACAAAATTCAAAATGGCTGACTTCCGGTCGGGTTTAGAGCATGGAACCCGAGACTTTTTTTTAAGTTTAGATGTGATACATCTGCTTACCAAATTGTATACAGCTAGGTGAAACGTACTGCGAGGGCTACATCATAGAAATATTGTAGGGGGCGCTATCGAGCCGATTTGTCCCTCTGAACCAATAAAATCATATTATAGAACTACATTTTGGGCTTGTAATCTGCTTGCCAAGTTTGCTTATTTGCTTATTTAGCCTCTTAAAAACACCTTCGTTTTTCACGGCGAAGACTGAGTCGCCACGGCAACGACGTTTGACGAAACATCAAAAGCTTCATGAACTGGCATTATGAACTTCTTACATTTGTGTGTAAGTAACTTGATGTTGATATAATTTACCTACTAAGAGAAACAAGTCAAAGTATAAAGACTTTAACTTCCTGTTACCAATCTTCACAATGAAGCATTATCAAGGTCTTAAGACTTTTCTGAAAAAATGTTCGAGCGATTTGATTAATCTGTGAGGAGCAGGGTGTCAAAGTACACAACTAACAACTTCCGGTTGCCACTAGGTGGCGCTATCACTGTGATTCTAAATTGTCTTATAGATGTGTTCCGAGTCAGGATGTTATGACATATGAGAGATTTGGAGCAGATTCGACAATGTACGGCCGAGTTACAACAACTTCCTGTTTCGCGGCGAATGGTGTTTTTTTGACGCCACGCCACGGACACATAGTTCGATAACTTTTTGATCTTTGAGTAACTTTTCACTGCCAAGGTCTCAAGAGCAGACGAGCCGAATCTGAAGTCGATTGGGTTAAATCTCGAGGAGGAGTTCGTTAAAGTAGAGCTCCTTGAAATGGTCCAAAAATGTCATCAAATTGAAAATGGCTGATTCCTGTTTGGTTTGGGATAAATTCAAAGAGGATTTTTTGTACGTCTCATCACGATCCACATACTTACCAAATGTCATACAGCTAGGTGAAACCTAATGTTGGGGCTACTCAATCGGGGGCGATATTGAGCCAATATTTCATTCATTGGACACCCCAATCAGACTGCAATTTTTGCAAATTCTGTCTTGCGTGCAAAATTTCACGCAAGACCAGCAATGAAACTGGTACAATAACAATAACAATAAACATTAGACTAACAATAGGTCCTCCGCTCCGACTACGGTGGTACTCGGGCCCTAATAATAATAATAGTAATATCAATAATAACAGTAACATTCATAGTAATATCAATAATAACAACAATGATAATAATAACAATAACATCTAAAGAAGCAAATGAGCTTGTTAGTACTTTTATGTGTTCTGGAGTATTTTCGTAGTGTGGTGTTAGTACTTTTACTTGTTATGAAATATACATTGTGTGTTTCCAGAGTTAGACTTTGTGTGTTTGTAGAGTTGGACATTGTGTGTTTGTACAGTTGGACATTGTGTGTTTGTACAGTTGGACATTGTGTGTTTGTAGAGTTGGACATTGTGTGTTTCTAGAGTTGGACATTGTGTGTTTGTAGAGTTGGACATTGTTTGTTTGTACAGTTGGACATTGTGTGTTTGTACAGTTGGACATTGTTTGTTTGTAGAGTTGGACATTGTTTGTAGAGTTGGACATAGTGTGTTTCTAGAGTTGGACATTGTTTCTAGAGTTGGACATAGTGTGTTTCTAGAGTTGGACATTGTTTCTAGAGTTGGACATAGTGTGTTTCTAGAGTTGGACATTGTTTCTAGTATTGGACATTGTTTGTTTCTAGAGTTGGACATTGTGTGTTTGTAGAGTTGGACATTGTTTCTAGTATTGGACATTGTTTGTTTCTAGAGTTGGACATACTGTGTTTGTAGAGTTGGACATTGTTTGTTTGTAGAGTTGGACATTGTTTGTTTCTAGAGTTGGACATTGTTTGTTTCTAGAGTTGGACATAGTGTGTTTGTAGAGTTGGACATAGTGTGTTTGTAGAGTTGGACATTGTTTGTTTGTAGAGTTGGACATTGTTTCTAGTATTGGACATTGTTTGTTTCTAGAGTTGGACATTGTCTGTTTCTAGAGTTAGACATTGTTTGTTTCTAGAGTTGGACATTGTTTGTTTCTAGAGTTGGACATTGTTTCTAGAGTTAGACATTGTTTGTTTCTAGAGTTGGACATTGTTTGTTTCTAGAGTTGGAGATTGTTTCTAGAGTTGGACATTGTTTGTTTCTAGAGTTGGACATTGTTTGTTTCTAGAGTTGGACATTGTTTGTTTCTAGAGTTGGACATTGTGTGTTTCTAGAGTTGGACATTGTTTCTAGAGTTGGACATTGTTTGTTTCTAGAGTTGGACATTGTGTGTTTGTAGAGTTGGACATTGTTTCTAGTATTGGACATTGTTTGTTTGTAGAGTTGGACATTGTGTGTTTGTACAGTTGGACATTGTTTGTTTGTAGAGTTGGACATTGTGTGTTCGTAGAGTTGGACATTGTGTGTTTGTACAGTTGGACATTGTTTGTTTGTAGAGTTGGACATTGTTTGTTTCTAGAGTTGGACATAGTGTGTTTTTAGAGTTGGCCATTGTTTGTTTCTAGAGTTGGACATTGTGTGTCTTTTAGAGTTGGACATTGTTTGTTTCTAGAGTTGGACATTGTTGAGCTCTAGGAAGTGGAGTCTCCTCAGGGAGGAAACATTAGGAACAGCAGGTCACGGTTCAGTGTCGGTGTCCTTCTCGTCCGGCCCTCCCTCTGTTTCCTGTCCAGCTCCATTAAAACGTCTTTCAGACAATCTTATCAACCTTCACCCGTCTCTCACACACACGCACGCACGCACGCACGCACGCACGCACGCACGCACGCACGCACCACACTCTCGCACACACACACGCACCACACTCTCACACTCTCACGCACGCACGCACACACGCACGCACGCACGCACGCACGCACGCACGCACGCGCGCACCACACTCTCACACACACACACACGCACACACGCACGCGCTCACCACACTCTCACACACACACACACGCACACACGCACGCACGCACCACTCTCACACTCACACGCACACGCACACACGCACGCACGCACCACACTCTCACACTCACACTCGCACGCACGCACGCACGCACGCACCACACTCTCACACTCACGCACGCACGCACGCACGCACGCACCACACTCTCACACACACGCACGCACGCACGCACGCACGCACGCACGCACGCACGCACGCACCACACTCTCACACTCATACGCACGCGCGCACCACACTCTCACACACACACTCACACACACACGCACACATGCACGCACGCACCACACTCTCACACTCACGCACGCACGCACGCACGCACGCACGCACCACACTCTCACACACACACGCTCACACACGCACGCACGCACGCACACACGCACGCACACTCTCACACACACACGCGCACACACGCACGCACACACACACGCACGCGCACACACACACGTGCATGCACACACGCACACACGTACACACACACACACACACACACACGCACACACAGACGTACACACACACACACGTACACACACACACGCACACGCACACACAGACGTACACACACACACACACACATACACACACACGCACACACGCACACACAGACGTACACACACACACACGTACACACACACGCGCACACAGACGTACACACACACACACGTACACACACACACGCACACACACACACACACGCACACACAGACGTACACACACACGCACACATACGCACACACACGCACACACACACACACGCACACACAGACGTACACACACACACACACACACATACGCACACACACACGCACACACAGACGTACACACACACACACGCACACACAGACGTACACACACACACATACGTACACACACACACACGCACACACACACGTACACACACGCACACACGCACACACAGACGTACACACACACACACGCACACACACACACACACACGCACACACACACACACACGCACACACACACACACACACGCACACACACACACACGCACACACAGACGTACACACACACACACACGTACACACACACACGCACACACACACACACACGCACACACAGACGTACACACGTACACACACACACACACGCACACACACACACGCACACACACACACACGCACACACAGACGTACACACACACACACACGTACACACACACACATGTACACACACACGCACACATACGCACACACATGCAGAAAGACAATGAAATCTCTCTGAGGTATCTTATAGATATATAAGAAATCCCCCCCGCCCCGTTCTGTTTTGTCTCAGACCCGGTCGGCCCGGCTCGGTTGGACGTGCAGCTGGACCTGGACCAGGTTCAGGCTCAGTATAAAGGCCAGTCTGTGGTCCACGGGGGTTCTCCAGGTCTGCGGGTGTCCTGGTCTCGTTCTGCAGGTCACGTGGACTGGTATGATGTGACTCTGGAGGACTGCAGCTCTGGAACCACGCTTATGACCAGAATCATGGACTCTGCAATCCCCCAGTCTGGTTTCAGCTCTCTGGTCCCCGGGACTCTGTACAACGTCAGTGTGGTGGCTTCAGCCGGGAGCAAGAGCGCTCCACCTGTCCACAGGACAGCATCTACAGGTGAGACACACCTCATTTCACTGAGTATTCATTGGTTTTCATTGGGCTGTTTGAAGGTGCAGCTGAGTTGAACCACAGCAGATGAGTTCAGGTCAGAGGAGATACATGACAACCTTCTCCGTCCTCCAGCTCCGTCGTCTGTCCTCGGCCTGCAGGTGGCGCCTTCGTCCTCAGACGGCCTCCATGTTTCCTGGACGGTCGGTCCGGGTCGAACCGAGCGATTCAGGGTTCTGCTGATGGATCCGGACCGGGTTCTGTTGAAGAACGTCACTCTGCCGAACACCGTGACCTCCGCTGAGCTGGATGGCCTGCAGCCCGGCACCCTGTACATCGTCACCGTGGTAACAGAGGCCGCTGGCCTGACGAGCGCCGCCTCCGAACAGGTGGTCACAGGTAGATATACCTTTCTATATGATATACAGGTAGATATACCTTTATATATTATATAATATATAATATATTATATATAATAATCTGACATAAACCTCTCACTTTATTAATCTAACTGAAACCTCCCTCAGTTAATTTCTTCCTAAAGTGAAGACAATAAATAAATAAAACAGTACAATTACAATGTACTGTAAATACTATTTATACCTATAATCTACCCCCCCCCCCCCCTTGCAGTCCCAGCAATGGTCTCAGATCTAAGGTTGGACAACAACAACAGCTCAGATAGTCTGCAGGCCTCCTGGCGGTCACCTGAAGGTGGTGTGGACGTCTACCTGTTGACCCTGTCGGCTTTGGACTCGACCCCCCAGGAGCGCCGTCTGCATCCCAACGTCACCCGTGTGGTCTTTGATGGTCTGACCCCTGGTCACAGCTACCAGCTGAGTATCAGGACCACCGCTGGAGGACAGAGCTCAGAAACCAGGACCAGCGGCAGGACAGGTACATGTTTAAACACCAGGACACCATGAACCTTTATCCTTAGTGCAGGTTCATGCAGTCAGTCTGTAGTCTTTGTGTTAAAGATAGTTCCCTGTCATGTTTCAGTCTGTAGTCTTTGTTCTAATGATAGTTCCCTGTCATGTTTCAGTCTGTAGTCTTTGTGTTAATGATAGTTCCACATCATGTTTCAGTCTGTATTCTTTGTTTTAATGATAGTTCCCCATCATGTTTCAGTCTGTAGTCTTTGTTTTAATGATAGTTCCCCATCACGTTTCAGTCTGTAGTCTTTGTTCTAATGATAGTTCCCCATCACGTTTCAGTCTGGAGTCTTTGTTCTAATGATAGTTCCCCATCACGTTTCAGTCTGTAGTCTTTGTTCTAATGATAGTTCCCCATCATGTTTCAGTCTGTATTCTTTGTTTTAATGATAGTTCCCCATCATGTTTCAGTCTGTAGTCTTTGTGTTAATGATAGTTCCACATTATGTTTCAGTCTGTAGTCTTTGTTTTAATGATAGTTCCCCATCACGTTTCAGTCTGTAGTCTTTGTTCTAATGATAGTTCCCCATCACGTTTCAGTCTGTAGACTTTGTTCCAATGATAGTTCCCCATCATGTTTCAGTCTGTAGTCTTTGTTCTAATGATAGTTCCCCATCACGTTTCAGTCTGTAGTCTTTGTTCCAATGATAGTTCCCCATCATGTTTCAGTCTGTATTCTTTGTTTTAATGATAGTTCCCCATCATGTTTCAGTCTGTAGTCTTTGTGTTAATGATAGTTCCACATCATGTTTCAGTCTGTAGTCTTTGTTTTAATGATAGTTCCCCATCATGTTTCAGTCTGTAGTCTTTGTTTTAATGATAGTTCCCCATCATGTTTCAGTCTGTAGTCTTTGTTTTAATGATAGTTCCCCATCACGTTTCAGTCTGTAGTCTTTGTTCTAATGATAGTTCCCCATCACGTTTCAGTCTGTAGTCTTTGTTCCAATGATAGTTCCCCATCATGTTTCAGTCTGTAGTCTTTGTTTTAATGATAGTTCCCCATCATGTTTCAGTCTGTAGTCTTTGTTTTAATGATAGTTCCCCATCACGTTTCAGTCTGTAGTCTTTGTTCCAATGATAGTTCCCCATCATGTTTCAGTCTGCAGTCTTTGTTTTAATGATAGTTCCCCTTCACGTTTCAGTCTGTAGTCTTTGTTCTAATGATAGTTCCCCGTCACGTTTCAGTCTGTAGTCTTTGTTCTAATGATAGTTCCCCGTCACGTTTCAGTCTGTAGTCTTTGTTCTAATGATAGTTCCCCGTCACGTTTCAGTCTGTAGTCTTTGTTCTAATGATAGTTCCCCGTCACGTTTCAGTCTGTAGTCTTTGTTCTAATGATAGTTCCCCGTCACGTTTCAGTCTGTAGTCTTTGTTCTAATGATAGTTCCCCGTCACGTTTCAGTCTGTAGTCTTTGTTCTAATGATAGTTCCCCGTCACGTTTCAGTCTGTAGTCTTTGTTCTAATGATAGTTCCCCGTCATGTTTCAGTCTGTAGTCTTTGTTCTAATGATAGTTCCCCATCACGTTTCAGTCTGTAGTCTTTGTTCTAATGATAGTTCCCCGTCACGTTTCAGTCTGTAGTCTTTGTTCTAATGATAGTTCCCCGTCATGTTTCAGTCTGTAGTCTTTGTTCTATTGATAGTTCCCCATCATGTTTCAGTCTGTAGTCTTTGTTCTGATGATAGTTCCCCATCACGTTTCAGTCTGTAGTCTTTGTTCTAATGATAGTTCCCCGTCATGTTTCAGTCCCTCAGCCGGTGTCATCTCTCTCCATGACGCCCCTCAGTGACAGCAGGACTCTGAGGTTCAGCTGGTCGCCCCCCAGAGGAGACTGGGAGAACTACAGCGTCCTGCTGAGGGACGGCTCGGTGGTTCTGGTGAACCAGACCATCAGTAAACTGAG
This sequence comes from Lycodopsis pacificus, assembly GCA_028022725.1. Lineage (NCBI taxonomy): Eukaryota > Metazoa > Chordata > Actinopteri > Perciformes > Zoarcidae > Lycodopsis > Lycodopsis pacificus. Next base: position 28,685,414 of record CM051698.1, read on the forward strand.
CAGACAGCACCTCTTCTCTCTCCCCAGTCTGGTGCCGGGTAGACTCTACGGGGCAGAGGTGACGGTTCACAGCGGCATTCTGGGTAACACGGCTCGCTGCCACGGACGACTCGGTGAGTTCACATTCACACCTTCTGTTATCTTTAAGTTTGTTCGTCAGAAACAACACAAATAAGTTATAAATTATACTATTGATTCTTATATTAAATAATATTCACATATTAATTATAATAATAATGAGTTATTATACGTCCCTGCAGCCCCTCGTCCCGTCCAGCAGCTGCTCGTCCGTCACGCTGATGAAACCACTGTGAGCGTCTTCTGGAGTCCACCGGTCGGTGAGTGGGACGGCTTCACTGTGGTCCTCAGACAGGTGGACCCCGCCACCGTTGTGGCTCAGAGGATCCTCTCCATGGAGGCCAGAGAGTGCACCTTTAACACCCTGACCTCAGCACGCCTTTACGCCATCACTGTGACGACCAACAGTGGTAACCTGACCAGCTCCACCTCTGTGACCGCTTGGACCAGTACGTCTGATTCATTAGTCCGGCTCCAACACCCAACCAGTCAGCCACCAGTTCAAACTGTGTTTGTCTCACTTTGTTTCTAGTTTATTGTAAAAGAATCTGCAGGGTATCAAACCACCGAGCTGATTGCTGGGACACAAAGATGGAGTCGGTAACGTGTTCCCGTGTCCTCTCAGGCCCGGCTCAGGTCTCCAGGCTGCAGGTCTCAAACCTCGGCAGCACCGACAGCCTGCAGACGCACTGGGATCGAGCCTCCGGAGACCTGGACTCGTACCGCGTCCTGCTGGTCCAGGACAGCAGCATCATCAAGAACGAGAGCGTGCGGCCCGACGCCACCGGCATCAGCTTCCAGAGTCTGAGACCCGGAACTCTGTACCGGGTGGTGTTGACCAGCATCAGAGCCGGACATACCTCCAGACAGAGTGTAGCAGAGGGACGCACGGGTGAGGCTTCATGGTGTTTTTCTTAAATATGAATGATATATGTATCTATTTATTCATCTATTTATTTATTTCATAATCTATTCATTTATTTATTTCATTAATTTTGAATCTATTCATTTATTTATATATATCTCTTTATTTAATTATATATTCATGTATTTGTTCATTTCATTATTTATATAATCATTTCTTTCTTTATTAATTTATCGTGTGTGTTAATCTAACAGGATATTATTGAAAAGCAGGAATTTGTCAGGAATTTTCAGGAAGTGTTGACAACAACAGAAGAAGTGAGACTTCCTGTCAGGAGGAACTTCATTGTTAAATTACACCCAGTGGCGGCTGGTCAATAGAGGGTCAGGGGGCCTGGCCCCACCTTGAGCCACACAAAAAAAAATTAAAAAAATAATAATAATAATCATAAATTATACAAATTGTCAATACTTGTGTTGTTGAACTGTGGAATATACCCAGTAATGTGTGTACAATGTGATATCTGCGCAAAATATATGCTTTTCCTGCTCGTGCTCTCCGCCTGTGTGCACGTCTCTGAACGTGCAGCGAGGGGGGCCTGATCGTTTTGGCCCAAAAGAGGCGGGTCTATCAAGCAGTTTAGCCAATTGCTGATTCAAGATATAAATGAGTGACATACAATGTAGCCAATCAGCGCCTCACATAGATTCAGCTGTGGGCCAGAACGATCAGGCCCACAGCTGCACGTTCTCGTCAGGAGAAGTCTCTGCAGGCGAGCTTTCCTCCTCCAAGACCCGTCTGAGAGGAGAACTTTGAGGAGGTTCTGCAGCCAAAGAGCTGATCTCAGATCAGCCTGACCTCACAACCAGACAGCAGACTACATAGAAGCTTCACTACCAGCTGAACACCAGACAGGTTAGCTAACTGCATGACGTCATGCTAATCACTCATTCACCTTTAAAACAACGGGACAGATCCAGCACGGACAGGTAGGGAGTGAGGGATGAGGAGGTAAGGAAACGTGAGAACACCAGGGTAGGGAGTGAGGGATGAGGAGGTAAGGAAACATGAGAACACCAGGGTAGGGAGTGAGGGATGAGGAGGTAAGGAAACATGAGAACACCAGGGTAGGGAGTGAGGGATGAGGAGGTAAGGAAACATGAGAACACCAGGGTAGGGAGTGAGGGATGAGGAAGTAAGGAAACATGAGAACACCAGGGTAGGGAGTGAGGGATGAGGAGGTAAGGAAACATGAGAACACCAGGGTAGGGAGTGAGGGATGAGGAGGTAAGGAAACATGAGAACACCAGGACACACATGGACGACTCTGTCAAGCTACATATTGGGCAAAGTCAGTGGCGGGCCGTGCATTTCATACCTGGGCCTTCACTGCTGTCCTTGCAGCTGAAATACCACCTTATAGATTGTGGCGCCACAGCCATTATTAATTTTTAAGGCTCTAACTATGTACGTCTTCGTATTAAACTGTTCGGTACAAGTCGTTTGAATAATGCTAGAGCATTTCGAAAATGCAAAAGCCTACATTCAGGAAAGTAGGGGACGATATTGTTGATTGTCATATTGTTCAACCAATCAGATCTTTAGTTTGACATGTTGCGTATTCTTTGACGTGTCAGAGCTGCGAGCTGGTCTACAAGTACGTCAGCATCACCACAGCTGGCTCAGCATTAACGTGCGCGGTCAGTGGGCTAGCCTGACTGTTTTGAAGCTGAAGCAGCTAGCAGAAGTTAGTATTAGTAGTATGAGTTGAAGTTGAAAGATATGTAAGAAGTTATGACATTGACATGACATTTTTTGCGTTTTGCTTGGTGTAGATTCTTCTTCTTTTTTTTACCTTGTTTTGTTTTTTTAAGATAGATAGATAGATAGATAGACAGATGTGTACTTTATTCATCTCCAGGGGGAAATCTGTATGTTACAGCAGCAAGACATACAAAGAAACAAAGTAACAGAGTAACCACAAATATTAAGTATTAAGAAATGCACAATATATACAATAGAATAGAATAACAGAGTAGGACAAATTAAAAATCTGAATATAGAATATAGAAGACAAAACAACAAAAATGCACAGTATTAAACAATGAAATAGAATAGTGCAAACATCAACCACCAGCAAACAGCAGTGTAGCGGTGTGTAGCTATGTGGAGGATGATCTGTCCAGAGGTGATTTATTGTAAAGTCTAACAGCAGAGAGCAGAATGTTCTCCTGTGTCTGTCCTGTGACAGCGGAGCTGCATCAGTCTGTCCCTGCAGGAGGTGGTGCAGAGGGTGGTCCGGGTTATCCAACATGGATCGTAGTTTCTTCAGTGTCCTCTCCACCACCTCTTCCAGACTGTCTTGTTTGCAGCCAATGATGGAGCCGGCCTTCTTCACCAGTTTGTTCAGTCTGTTGGTGTCTCCGGCTCTAATGCTGCTCCCCAGCAGACTACAGGAGTACAGTGCACTGACCACAACAGACTGTAGAACATCTCCAGCATCCTGCTGCACACGTTGAAGGATCCAAGTTTCCTCAAGAAGAAGAGTCGACTCCTCCCCTTCCTGTACACAGCGTTGATGTTGTTCTTCCAGTTCAGTCTGCTGTCGATGGAGACACCAGGTACTTGTCCTCCTCCACAATGTCCACGTCCTCTCCCAGAACTCTCAGCGGTTGTGGAGCCGTCGTCTTCCTCCTGAAGTCGACCACCATCTCTCTGGTCTTGGTCACGTTCAGACGCAGGTGACTTCTACCGGCCCACTCCACAAAGTCCTCCACTACTGCCCTGTACTCCTCCTCCCGTCCGTCCCTTACACACCGACCACTGCAGAGTCATCGGAGAACTTCTGCAGAGTCATCGGAGAACTTCTGCAGAGTCATCAGAGAACTTCTGCAGATGCATGACCCCGAGTTGTCCTGGAAGTCAGTGGTGTACAAGGTGAACAGGAAGGGAGACAGAACAGTTCCCTGTGGGGCTCCAGTATCACTGACCACCGCATCAGACACTCACACGGCCCAGTCGGACAAACTGTGGTCTGCCCGTGAGGTAGTCAGTGATCCAGGAGACGGTGGACGCGTTCACCCCCCCCACCCGCAGCTCCTCCCTCAGCAGCACTGGTTGGATGGTGTTGAATGCACCGGAGAAATCAAAGGAAGTGATTCTCACAGAGCCACTGGTTCATCCAGGTGCGACTGAGCTCGTTGCAGCAGGTAGATGATGGCGATTAACACTCAATGGCTGAAGGAGGAGAAGCGGATTTCTCAAGAAGGACGTTTCAGGAAAAGCTGGACAGGGTCGGTCAACCCCACAGCTAGCAGCCCTGACCCAGCATGGAAAAGGATTTTACACAAACAGTATTTCAGCGTCAGAGAAGCGTTGCACATTTTATGGCTGGGAATGAGTTTTATTTGCAACTGAGCGTCTCGGTGTTTGGAGCTGTTTGGAGCTACGCTACGCTAACCAAGACAGCAACACGACAGGACCCTTACAAGCTACGGTGCTTTAGAGAACCTTTGGAGAGACCCGAGTGGATCTACAACTCAACGAACACGTTCACAGGAGAACTCTGGCTGGAACTGAACCACACCGATGTTCTGTACGACCGCGTCATTAAACTCTTTGTTATCAGAGAAAGGAGGATGGACTTTGTCTTTCAGTGAACAGCAGCTTTGGTAAGTGAAGTGCTTTTGTGTTCTACATCTGCAGCAGCGTTACTACTGTGTTCATGTGTCTATGGTGTTGTTTTTATGATCTGGTTAATATTGTTCCCTCTGATGTGAATCATATTTGAACGGCTCGTGCTCTTCAGTGTGCGGATGAATACGTGTCTTAGCGCTGCAGAGTTGCTGGATTGATTTGTTGCTTTGTTGTCATATGTGACTGGTTCTTGTGAGTTCGTTCTTGTCATTGTGTTAATTACATTGATTCTGACTATATGCATCATTGTCCGTTAATTACGACGCATCCCGTCATTGCGGGGTTATTACGGACATTTGGTTCTCTGTTTGGGGTTTTGTTTTCTTTTACGAAGCAGCAATGATGGTCTGGAGAGATGTGGATTGTGTGGCGATTGCTTTCGGCTTGTTTGAATCAGAAGGAACAGCTAAACGCTGCGGGGAGAGTGTAGCGTGTGTGTCAGACAGCTGTCTGTCAGTCATGTGGGTTGCCAGTTTGAACAAAGTCCACCGAAAACATTATATTTCCCACAATTTAAGCTTCTGCATTTTCCAAATGCACTAGTATTATTCAAACGTATTGTTCAGTTGGTAAGCCTCGTACCGAACGGTTTAATACGAACACGTGTATTGTTACACCCCTAGAAACAATTAATAACCGTAGCTGTGGCGTCATAATGAGCTTATTAGGAGATGCACGGCCCCCCAATGATATACATGTATATATATATAAGGGCGGGGCAAGTTAACGCGTTATTTAATTAATTAACGCTGACGATTATTTTATTGTGCGTTAACGCAGTTTTAAAAAAATTATGATTAAGCGGACATTTTTAACACAAGAACCAGCAGCGAGCAGTGAACAGCTGTTTGTGTGGCGTCTCTTCCGTCTCTTCACCTACATTCCCCTGGGTCCTAAATCGCTCCATGTACAGCTTCTTATCACCCTCCATGTACCAACGTACATTCATAACAAATACCACACATATTACGGTCATCAGCGTTATTATCTGTCTGACCTAAATACCAAAGAAAGCAAAAAATAAGATTCATTAAATGATTGTTTGAGTTTTTAAAGTGTTTTGTGTGTAATATGTATAATAAGCATAATTTAGTATCACTACTGAGAATCTAACAACATAAAAACATGACGTAGATATGTTTGCAGTTCTCAAGATGTATATTTAAATATCATCTCTTACACATGAAGATAAAGTTGTGAACACCTGAATATCTCTGATCAGAATCATTATAACTGTGTTATAACTGCTGCTGTGTGAAGGGAACACTGCTGCTAACAACAACCTGATGTGTTTAAAGTGTTCACACAATGTTATTCACCTTTGTTCATAGAGCAGCACTTTAAAATACAAGTGCACAATACACTACTTTATAATTCACTATTGAACTTTGTGCAAAACAATGCGATTAAACATTGTAATCGTTGCCCAGCACTAATATATATGTATATCGTTTCACTGTAACCGGCTCATTTAAACAGACAAATTATGTTTTTGCTGTAAATATGTGCATATTATTTCATGTAAATACACATTTAAAGACTCTGTTAAATAAACATTGAGTTTATGTTCGTCTTATTTTCTGCAGGTTTAGAAGAAAAGACTCAATCGTTTGGTTTGAGTTTGATCCAAAGAGCTGAAACAGTAAAACGATTCACAACATAGTTTTCAGATCTGAGAGGAAGACATTCATGTCCCTCCTGTCTGCCCCCCCCCCCTTGTCTCCCCCTCAGCCCCGGCTGCAGTGGGTGAGGTAACAGTCAGCAATAACGGTCGTATGGACTTCCTGAGTGTGTCGTGGCGTCCGGCTCCAGGTGAGGTGGACGGTTACCTGGTGACGCTGAGCGACCGTCAGAAGACTCTTCACACCGTCTCTGTTTCTAAATCCAGTCCAGAGTGTGTTTTTAACTCTTTGGTGTCCGGACGTCTCTACAACGTGTCCATCGCCTCGAGGAGTGGAACGCACCTGAACCGCACCTTCATCCAGGAGAGAACACGTACGTACCTCACTGACCGGGTCTGCAGTCTGCAGGTCTGCCTGCTGACTGTCTGCATGTTTATCTTTAATCTCCGTCCTCGCAGAGCCGTCGCAGGTCCAGAACCCGACAGCTACTCACGCAGCGCGGGACGACTACCTGAAGGTGTACTGGCGTCAAGCCGCCGGAGACTTTGACTTCTACCAGGTGTTCATCAAACACAACAACATGTTCCTGCAGAACAAGACGGTTCTGAAGACGCAGAACGAGTGCGTGTTCACCGGCTTGGTGCCCGGCCGACTCTACACCGTGCTGGTGAGCACCTGGAGCGGGAAGTACGAAACCAGCGCCTCCACTCACGGCCGGACTTGTAAGTGACCTCTGACCCCTCTGATACACCAACACTTTACTCTCCACTGGTGTAAACCAACATGTTAAGTTAACGTTTGGCTACATATTGGCACCAGAGGAGAAGTTACCTGAACCAGAGCTGCTTTACTTCAGCAGCCTCAGCTGTTCTCAGGTCAGCTTTGACTAGAGGACAGTCAGAATACTCGCACACTGCCTGTTGTCTCTGAAGACGTGTCATTGTTTTTAATGGAGTCCAGTCTCTGGATACCAGAACAGGATCAACTTTCTCTGCTCTCCATTCTGCAGTTCCAGCGGCGGTCCGGTCCCTGGTTCTAGCTGGACGGGGTACCGAGGACCTGCGAGTGACGTGGTCTGCTGCCCCGGGTGACATGGATCACTATGAGGTGCAGCTGCTGTTCAACGACATGAAGGTGTTCCCACCGGTCACTCTGGGCAGCGGCGTGGGACAGTGTGTGCTGTCATCGCTCACACCCGGACGGCTCTACAAGATCCTGGTTTCTACGTTCAGCGGACCCAACCAGAGGGCCCAGTTCATCGAGGGTCGCACAGGTCAGACAGAAGCAGCTGCTCCTTCTTCTTCACATCATTGTAGACATTACAGTTATAACGAGCTCTTTAATCCTGCAGGTCAGAACACAGAAGAAGCTGCTGAGGTTCTAACGTGTCTTTTCCCTCCTCAGTTCCCAGTAAAGTGAAGAACATCCACATCAGTAACAGCGGCGACAGCAGCAGTCTGAAGGTGAGCTGGACGTCCGGTCAGGGCGATGTGGACGAGTACTCCGTGTTTCTGTACAGAGAGGACAGACAGCTGGACGTCCGGCTCATCCTCAAACACCACAGCGAGGTGACCTTTGGTTCTCTTCAGCCGGGACAGAAGTACAGAGTGACGGTTCAGTCGGTCAGCGGAGATCTGCTCAACAACAACACGGCCACCGGACGCACAGGTAATACACAGGTAATACACAGGTAATACACAGGTAATACACAGGTAATACACTGGTAATACACTGGTAATACACAGGTAATACACTGATACTATACAGGTACTATACTGTAGTATAGTGTACTACATAGGTAATACACTGCTCAACAACAACACGGCCACTGGACGCACAGGTAATATATACTGTACTACACTGTACCATAATGTACTACACAAGTAATACACACTGTACTATACTGTACTACACTGTACTATAATGTACTACACTGTACTGCACTCTTCTATACAGGTACTAGACAGTATCTGCCCAGTACATAGATTTACATTTATATATTACACATTTTGTTATACAACCCTTGATTTTACAGTGAAACACTCATAAATATTTATGTTGCTTTATAACAGCAATCATGTTATAAGAACTTATAAGGTCAACTATCATAATACTTCATAACTGATGGAGTTCATTGTGCACATTAATTATATTATACTTCACATTATCTTTTCATAGTGCATTATAATGAGATTAACATTTTTTACAATGTTTTGTGTTTTGTTCTTGTATAGATTTAATATACGAAACATTTCATCATACTTGTGTACTTGTACTGCTGACATGATGACATCATTGTGTCCCTCAGTGCCCTCTGTAGTGACGGGTCTCCAGGTGGAGGAGCTCGTCTCCTGCAGCCTCCAGGTCAGCTGGCTGGAGGCTCTGGGTGTTTCTGACGGTTACGTCCTGCAGCTCCTGGACGATCGAGGCGCTCTGGTGACTAACTCCTCTCAGCCCTCCGGATACACCGGGTTCAGGTTTGACGGCCTCACACCAGGCAAGAGGTACCGGGTCCTTGTCCAGACCACCAGCGGGGGCGTCACCAGCCAGGGAGTCAGCGCTGGGGCTCGAACGCGTGAGACTCCCCGTTTCTTACTCGGACGGGAAATTGTATTTTCAACTGTCTTAATATTTCAAGAATTAAAATGTTCAGATCCTCTGAGAAAAAAAGCATTTGAGTTCAAAGAGAAGAAGTAATTATGTTACAAAATAAAAACGTAACATAAGGACAGTATAATATATATTAATTATATAAAGTAATAATCGTAATACATTTGGATTCATTCTAGAATAAGTGGTCTGTTTAAAAAAGAGAGATGTCATTTTGTAGAGAAGATATTTCATATATTTCAACATATAATCATAAAGTAGTAATATTTCTATGTATTGAAATATATATTGCAGAACACAGTGACCCCCCCCCTCTGTCCTGTCAGGTCCAGCAGCCATCACTGATCTGTCCATTGAAGCCAACACCACCACTCTCCTGTCGTTCCGCTGGTCTCCACCTGATGGCGAGTTTGACTTTTATGATATTTTCTTGTATAAAAGCGACGACTCGCTGCAGGAGAGACGACGCGGCCAGTCCAGCAGTCAGCAGGTTTCCTTCCAGGGTCTCAGACCTGGAGCTCCGTACAGGATGGTGGTGGTGACCCACAGCGGAGAGCAGACTAGCCAATCGTCTGTCTGGGCCCGGACAGGTGAGGGGGGTATTTAAAGCACTTTGTTTCATATAAGAAGAGTTTATGCTGCTTTGTTATTATTTGTTTGTAATGATGTGCAAGTGCTTCCTAAAAAATATGACGCCAGTCGGCTAATTAATTAATCAGTCAGATTGAAGTCAGATTGAAGTCCGATTGAAGTCCGTTTGAAGTCCGACTTCAGTCCGACTTCAGTCCGACTGAAGTCGGACTGAAGTGCACCTTCTCCATTTTCCACCATGTTGAATTGTTCTGAACGACACATTTTTGACAGTTCCTCCTAAACTGTAGGTCTAAAGACGTTTTCGTGGTTCTGGTGCTGAAGCTGTAGAAACACATTACTTGTGGAACACTGAGTGTAGAAACTGTGATTAAAACCTCCGTCTCATCTTCAGTCCCAGCAGCCGTGGTGTCTCTGAAAGCTCACGCTGGAAACCAGTCTGACGCTCTGTGGGTGAACTGGGACCGTGGCAGTGGGGATCTGAGTGGGTTCCTGTTGTGTCTCTACAACCCCGACGGCTCTCGGCGGACCGAGCAGCCGCTGGGCTCCGAGTCCACAGAGTTCATCTTCTCTGGCCTGGTGCCCGGTCGGCTGTACCGAGTTGAGGTGACGAGCCTCAGCCGAGAGCTGAGCAACAGAGTCAGCACACTGGGGAGGACTGGTGAGATGTTACTGCGGTCCTGGGATGTTATGGGATGTCAATGAAGCTGGAGACGTGTAGTCGAATAGAAACTGAGAGAATCACCTGATTCTTACTTGATGCCTTTAGTCCAGAAGTCTGATTTCAGAGAATAAGACATGTTTCTGTTCATCTCAGCTCCCAAACCTCCCACCTCCTTCCTGTTCGGGGGGGTCACCAACACCTCCCTGGAGGTCTCCTGGACCGGCCCTGTGGACTCCGACTACGACGACTTCGACCTGCAGTGGACTCCTCGGGACCGGCTGTCCGTCATCGACCCGTATCATAGCCGCACCTCCGGTAGCCGAATCCTGAGCCGGACGTTCCCCGGGCGACTCTACTCCTTCAGCCTCCGCAGCGTCAGCGGGGCCACGGAGCCCGGGGCCCCGCCCACCTACAGCACGGCCATTCACAACAGCATCCGGACCAGTAGGTGGCAGCACTTCAACTCGTCGTGCTTTGTTTGTTCCTCTAAGGTTCATAAAAGGAAGAAGGTTTGCAAATGAAAAGACAATCTGAAAATATAGAATTGAATAATGCAAAAGTGTAAAATAATATGAATCATCAGCTGATGAATTTTACTGTTCACATACTGTAAAGGATAAAGTTATTTAAATATGGATCAGGCGGGTCGGGTCATGTGTTTAAAAGCGGATGAAATAAAACATCATTAATGAGGAAAATATGAATTACATTCTCAAAAGGATAAAATATATAAAAACATGTAACTTCACTGATTATCTCACGAGATAAAAGTTTAATTTTGTTTATATTTTTACTGCTGAAATGTTCCACGATATTTACTGAAAGATTGGAAACGTCTCCAATCAATAAATCATCAGATCATTTGATTGTTATAGAAAACAAACATCTTTTAAAAACATTTTGATAATAATAATAATAATAAAAACAATAATAATAATAATCTAAAATATAATACAGTTTCTCAAAATGAATGAATTATTGTTTTTATTGTTATTATTATTATTTTTCTGGGGTAAAATACATGAGTAGATTTACTATGAGGTACCTCAGTATGTGCGTATTAATACTACATTGTGAGTACTTGTACTTGTCTCTCGCTGTAGAGCCGGAGCGAGTCCACAGCCTCCACTGTCGCCCTCAGAGCTCCACCTCCATCTGCTGCTCCTGGGGGCCCCCGGAGGCCGACTACGACTCCTACACCATCGAGTGTCTCCACCAGGACTCACAGGTCATGGTCTACTCGCGCCGCACCGCCAGAGACTCCACCTCCTACGTCATCACCCAGCTGGAGCCACACAAGCGCTACACCGTCTCTGTCAAGGTGATCTCGGACCGGACTACCAGCGAGGATGCTCGGGACGCCGTGGTGACCATGATCGACCGTAAGGACGCCTTCTGATACGAGTAGAAGGACTCGTTTAACGTTTAATGTCTGACTCCTCAATGACTCCTCTGTGACTCCTCAATGACTCTTCCATGACTCCTCTGTGACTCCTCAATGACTCTTCCATGACTCCTCAATGACTCCTCAATGACTCCTCCATGACTCCTCCATGACTCTTCCATGACTCCTCCATGACTCCTCTGTGACTCCTCAATGACTCTTCAATGACTCCTCCATGACTCCTCCATGACTCCTCAATGACTCCTCCATGACTCCTCCATGACTCCTCTTTGACTCTTCCATGACTCCTCCATGACTCCTCTTTGACTCTTCCATGACTCCTCCATGACTCCTCCATGACTCCTCAATGACTCCTCAATGACTCTTCCATGACTCCTCAATGACTCCTCAATGACTCCTCCATGACTCCTCCATGAGTCCTCTTTGACTCTTCCATGACTCCTCTATGACTCCTCCATGACTCCTCAATGACTCCTCCATGACTCCTTAATGACTCCATGACTCCTCCAGGTCCTCCGGTGCCCCCCCTCAGTACCCGGGTCAGTGACCGGACCGCCGTGGTCACCAAGTCCTCCATCGTCTTCAGGTTCAACTGCAGCTGGTTCAGTGACGTCAACGGAGCCGTCAAGTTCTTCACTGTGGTGGTGACGGAGTCTCAAGGTATACACACACGCACATATATATATGTGTTTATACACATATATATATATATATACACACACTATGCCATGTACATTATGTGACTCTCATTGGTTGGTTAAATGGAAGCCGGCAGAGTTGGACTCCTGAACTCGTACCTATACTTGAAATATGATTTTGTATTCACACAAGTACTCGTCGTGTCCATGTCCTTGTACTGTTACACTTACTCATAGTAGTACTCTTAGTTGTACTCATGCCAGGTTACATACATGTACTTGTACTCATACTTGTACTCCTACCTGTACGTGAGAATTAATACTTTGTGAACTTAGTATTAATACGTTGTGCTTTGACATGTGAGTATTAATACTTTGTGAACTTAGTATTAATACTTTGTGCTTTGACATGTGAAAATTAATACTTTGTGAACTTAGTATTAATACTTTGTGTTTTGACATGTGAGTATTAATACTTTGTGAACTTAGTGTTAATATTTTGTGCTTTGACGTGTGAGTATTAATATTTTGTGCTTTGACGTGTGAGTATTAATACTTTTTGAACTTAGTATTAATACCTTGTGCTTTGACATGTGAAAATTAATACTTTGTGAACTTAGTATTAATATTTTGTGCTTTGATGTGTGAGTATTAATATTTTGTGCTTTGACATGTGAAAATTAATACTTTGTGAACTTAGTATTAATACTTTGTGCTTTGACATGTGAGTATTAATACTTTGTGAACTTAGTATTAATATTTTGTGCTTTGACGTGTGAGTATTAATACTTTGTGCTTTGACATGTGAGTATTAATACTTTGTGACCTTAGTATTAATATTTTGTGCTTTGGCGTGTGAGTATTAATACTTTGTGAACTTAGTATTAATACTTTGTGCTTTGACATGTGAGTATTAATACTTTTTGAACTTAGTATTAATACCTTGTGCTTTGACATGTGAGTATCAATACTTTGTGAACTTAGTATTAATACTTTGTGCTTTGACATGTGAAAATTAATATTTTGTGAACTTAGTATTAATATTTTGTACTTTGACGTGTGAGTATTAATACTTTGTGAACTTAGTATTAATACTTTGCGCTTTGACATGTGAGTATAAGTACTTTGTGAACTTAGTATGAATATTTTGTGCTTTGACATGTGAGTATCAATACTTTGTGAACTTAGTGTTAATATTTTGTGCTTTGACGTGTGAGTATTAATACTTTGTGCTTTGACGTGTGAGTATTAATATTTTGTGAACTTAGTATTAATATTTTGTGCTTTGACATGTGAGTATTAATACTTTGTGAACTTAGTATTCATACTTTGTGCTTTGACATGTGAAAATTAATACTTTGTGAACTTAGTATTAATACTTTGTGCTTTGACGTGTGAGTATTAATACTTTGTGCTTTGACGTGTGAGTATTAATATTTTGTGAACTTAGTATTAATACTTTGTGCTTTGACATGTGAGTATTAATACTTTGTGAACTTAGTATTAATACTTTGTGCTTTGACATGTGAAAATGAATACTTTGTGAACGTAGTATTAATATTTTGTGCTTTGACGTGTGAGTATTAATATTTTGTGAACTTAGTATTAATATTTTGTGCTTTGACATGTGAGTATTAATACTTTGTGCTTTGAGATGTGAAAATGAATACTTTGTGAACTTAGTATTAATACTTTGTGCTTTGACGTGTGAGTATTAATACTTTGTGCTTTGACGTGTGAGTATTAATATTTTGTGAACTTAGTATTAATACTTTGTGCTTTGACATGTGAGTATTAATACTTTGTGAACTTAGTATTAATACTTTGTGCTTTGACATGTGAAAATGAATACTTTGTGAACGTAGTATTAATATTTTGTGCTTTGACGTGTGAGTATTAATATTTTGTGAACTTAGTATTAATATTTTGTGCTTTGACATGTGAGTATCAATACTTTGTGAACTTAGTATTAATACTTTGTGCTTTGACATGTGAAAATTAATACTTTGTGAACTTAGTATTAATACTTTGTGCTTTGACGTGTGAGTATTAATATTTTGTGAACTTAGTATTAATATTTTGTGCTTTGACATGTGAGTATTAATACTTTGTGAACTTAGTATTAATATTTTGTGCTTTGACGTGTGAGTATTAATACTTTGTGCTTTGACATGTGAGTATTAATATTTTGTGAACTTAGTATTAATATTTTGTGCTTTGACGTGTGAGTATTAATACTTTGTGCTTTGACGTGTGAGTATTAGTACTTTGTGAACTTAGTATGAATATTTTGTGCTTTGACATGTGAGTATCAATACTTTGTGAACTTAGTGTTCATATTTTGTGCTTTGACGTGTGAGTATTAATACTTTGTGCTTTGACGTGTGAGTATTAATATTTTGTGAACTTAGTATTAATATTTTGTGCTTTGACATGTGAGGATTAGTACTTTGTGAACTTAGTATGAATATTTTGTGCTTTGACATGTGAGTATCAATACTTTGTGAACTTAGTATTAATACTTTGTGCTTTGACGTGTGAGTATTAATACTTTGTGCTTTGACGTGTGAGTATTAATATTTTGTGAACTTAGTATTAATATTTTGTGCTTTGACATGTGAGTATTAATACTTTGTGAACTTAGTATTAATATGTTGTGCTTTGACGTGTGAGTATTAATACTTTGTGCTTTGACATGTGAGTATTAATACTTTGTGAACTTAGTATTAATACTTTGTGCTTTGACATGTGAAAATGAATACTTTGTGAACGTAGTATTAATATTTTGTGCTTTGACGTGTGAGTATTAATACTTTGTGCTTTGACGTGTGAGTATTAATATTTTGTGAACTTAGTATTAATATTTTGTGCTTTGACGTGTGAGTATTAATACTTTGTGCTTTGGCGTGTGAGTATCAGTACTTTGTGAACTTAGTATGAATATTTTGTGCTTTGACATGTGAGTATCAATACTTTGTGAACTTAGTATTAATATTTTGTGCTTTGACATGTGAGTATTAATACTATGTGAACTTAGTATTTATACTTTGTGCTTTGACATGTGAGTATTAATACTTTGTGAACTTAGTATTAATACTTTGTGCTTTGACATGTGAGTATTAATACTATGTGAACTTAGTGTTAATATTTTGTGCTTTGACTTGTGAGTATTAATATTTTGTGCTTTGACGTGTGAGTATTAATACTTTGTGCATTGACGTGTGAGTATTAATATTTTGTGAACTTAGTATTAATATTTTGTGCTTTGACATGTGAGTATTAATACTTTGTGAACTTAGTATTAATACTTTGTGCTTTGACATGTGAAAATTAATATTTTGTGAACTTAGTATTCATATTTTGTGCTTTGATATGTGAGTATTAATACTTTGTGAACTTAGTATTAATATTTTGTGCTTTGACATGTGAGTATTAATACTTTGTGCTTTGACATGTGAGTATTAATACTTTGTGAACTTAGTGTTAATATTTTGTGCTTTGACGTGTGAGTATTAATATTTTGTGCTTTGACGTGTGAGTATTAATATTTTGTGCTTTGACATGTGAGTATTAATACTTTGTGAACTTAGTATTAATACTTTCTGCTTTGACATGTGAAAATGAATACTTTGTGAACGTAGTATTAATATTTTGTGCTTTGACGTGTGAGTATTAATACTTTGTGCTTTGACGTGTGAGTATTAATATTTTGTGAACTTAGTATTAATATTTTGTGCTTTGACGTGTGAGTATTAATACTTTGTGCTTTGGCGTGTGAGTATCAGTACTTTGTGAACTTAGTATGAATATTTTGTGCTTTGACATGTGAGTATCAATACTTTGTGAACTTAGTATTAATATTTTGTGCTTTGTCGTGTGAGTATTAATACTATGTGAACTTAGTATTTATACTTTGTGCTTTGACATGTGAGTATTAATACTTTGTGAACTTAGTATTAATATTTTGTGCTTTGACGTGTGAGTATTAATACTTTGTGAACTTAGTATTAATACTTTGTGCTTTGACATGTGAGTATTAATACTATGTGAACTTAGTGTTAATATTTTGTGCTTTGACTTGTGAGTATTAATATTTTGTGCTTTGACGTGTGAGTATTAATACTTTGTGCATTGACGTGTGAGTATTAATATTTTGTGAACTTAGTATTAATATTTTGTGCTTTGACATGTGAGTATTAATACTTTGTGAACTTAGTATTAATACTTTGTGCTTTGACATGTGAAAATTAATATTTTGTGAACTTAGTATTAATATTTTGTGCTTTGATATGTGAGTATTAATACTTTGTGAACTTAGTATTAATATTTTGTGCTTTGACATGTGAGTATTAATACTTTGTGCTTTGACATGTGAGTATTAATACTTTGTGAACTTAGTGTTAATATTTTGTGCTTTGACGTGTGAGTATTAATATTTTGTGCTTTGACGTGTGAGTATTAATATTTTGTGCTTTGACATGTGAGTATTAATACTTTGTGAACTTAGTATTAATACTTTGTGCTTTGACATGTGAGTATTAATACTTTGTGTACTTAGTGTTAATATTTTGTGCTTTGACATGTGAGTATTAATATTTTGTGCTTTGACGTGTGAGTATTAATACTTTGTGCTTTGACATGTGAAAATTAATACTTTGTGAACTTAGTATTAATACTTTGTGCTTTGACGTGTGAGTATTAATACTTTGTGCTTTGACATGTGAAAATTAATACTTTGTGAACTTAGTATTAATACTTTGTGCTTTGACGTGTGAGTATTAATACTTTGTGCTTTGACGTGTGAGTATTAATATTTTGTGAACTTAGTATTCATATTTTGTGCTTTGACATGTGAGAATTAATACTTTGTGAACTTAGTATTAATATTTTGTGCTTTGACGTGTGAGTATTAATACTTTGTGCTTTGACATGTGAGTATTAATACTTTGTGAACTTAGTATTAATACTTTGTGCTTTGACATGTGAAAATTAATACTTTGTGAACGTAGTATTAATATTTTGTGCTTTGACGTGTGAGTATTAATACTTTGTGCTTTGACGTGTGAGTATTAATATTTTGTGAACTTAGTATTAATATTTTGTGCTTTGACGTGTGAGTATTAATACTTTGTGCTTTGACGTGTGAGTATTAATATGTTGTGAACTTAGTATTAATATTTTGTACTTTGACATGTGAGTATTAATACTTTGTGAACTCAGTATTCATACTTTGTGCTTTGACATGTGAAAATTAATATTTTGTGAACTTAGTATTAATATTTTGTGCTTTGTCGTGTGAGTATTAATACTATGTGAACTTAGTATTAATACTTTGTGCTTTGACATGTGAGTATTAATACTTTGTGAACTTAGTATTAATATTTTGTGCTTTGACGTGTGAGTATTAATACTTTGTGAACTTAGTATTAATACTTTGTGCTTTGACATGTGAGTATTAATACTATGTGAACTTAGTGTTAATATTTTGTGCTTTGACTTGTGAGTATTAATATTTTGTGCTTTGACGTGTGAGTATTAATACTTTGTGCATTGACGTGTGAGTATTAATATTTTGTGAACTTAGTATTAATATTTTGTGCTTTGACATGTGAGTATTAATACTTTGTGAACTTAGTATTAATACTTTGTGCTTTGACATGTGAAAATTAATATTTTGTGAACTTAGTATTAATATTTTGTGCTTTGACATGTGAGTATTAATACTTTTTGAACTTAGTATTAATACCTTATGCTTTGACGTGTGAGTATTAATACTTTGTGAACTTAGTATTAATATTTTGTGCTTTGACGTGTGAGTATTAATACTTTGTGCTTTGACATGTGAGTATTAATACTTTTTGGACTTCGTATTAATACCTTGTACTTTGACGTGTAAGAATTAATACTTTGTGAACTTAGTATTAATATTTTGTGCTTTGACATGTGAGTATTCATACTTTTTGAACTTAGTATTAATACCTTGTGCTTTGACGTGTAAGTATTAATACTTTGTGAACTTAGTATTAATATTTTGTGTTTTGACATGTGAGTATTTATACTTTGTGCTTTGACATGTGAGTATGAATACTTTGTGAACTTAGTATTACTATTTTGTGCTTTGACTTGTGAGTATTAATACTTTGTGCTTTGACATGTGAGTATTAATACTTTGTGAACTTAGTATTAATATTTTGTCCTTTGACATGTGAGTATTAATACTTTGTGAACTTAGTATTAATATTTTGTGCTTTGACATGTGAGTATTAATACTTTGTGAACTTAGTATTAATATGTTGTGCTTTGACGTGAGTATTAATATTTTGTGCTTTGACATGTGAGTATTAATACTTTGTGAACTTAGTATTAATACTTTGTGCTTTGACATGTGAAAATTAATACTTTGTGAACTTAGTATTAATATTTTGTGCTTTGACGTGTGAGTATTAATACTTTGTGCTTCAACGTGTGAGTATTAATATTTTGTGAACTTAGTATTAATATTTTGTCCTTTGACGTGTGAGTATTAATACTTTGTGAACTTAGTATTAATATATTGTGCTTTGACGTGTGAGTATTAATACTTTGTGCTTTGACATGTGAGTATTAATACTTTGTGAACTTAGTATTAATACTTTGTGCTTTGACATGTGAAAATTAATATTTTGTGAACTTAGTATTAATACTTTGTGCTTTGACATGTGAGTATTAATACTTTGTGAACTTAGTATTAATACTTTGTGCGTTGACGTCTGAGTATTAATACTTTGTGAACTTAGTATTAATATTTTGTGCTTTGACGTGTGAGTATTAATACTTTGTGCTTTGACGTGTGAGTATTAATATTTTGTGAACTTATTCATATTCATATTCATATTCATATTTAATTAATATTTTGTGCTTTGACGTGTGAGTATTACTATTTTGTGCTTTGACATGTGAGTATTAATACTTTGTGAACTTAGTATTAATATTTTGTGCTTTGACGTGTGAGTATTAATACTTTGTGAACTTAGTATTAATACTTTGTGCTTTGACGTGTGAGCAGTGGCGGCTGGTGGAAAATGTTCTAGGTAGGGCCATCCTATCAATTTCAGCAAACATCCCAGTATGATTTCATGCAAAAAAAATTTAGTATCAAACACGCATTATTACTTGGCAGTTAAATATTTAACATTTATTCCAACATGAAAAAAGCAGTAAGTAACACTTTTATAATATAATACAATATAATATAACATGTTTATTTATTGAGATGCCCCTATGGACCTTGTTATAGGAGGTAAAGATCAGAAGAAGCAAACATGAAGTGTAATTATGAATGTTAAATTCAGCTATGATGAGTTTTCTCTGTTAATTTAACATCTGTAGGAGCCAAATTCAATGTGATGTTAAATATTCACTTGTATTTACATGTTTAACTGTAATCACTTCTGTTTCTACTTTGAATGTTACAAGGATGTCGTTATAATTTGTTACAGTAAGAAATACATGTAAGTGACAGACAACTGTCACTTTAAGGACACTGTGACAGTTACTGACAGTGGTGAGTAATATCTGAGGCAGTATGGAGCCGCACAGTTTTCCGACCGTGTTAGGAAATGTGTTATGAAACGAGTTAAATGGAACGATCTACGTGGATTAAGTTGTGGATAACCTGTGGATACGTATGGTATGTCGAAGTAATCAGCGTACTTTTAGGAAGAAAGGAAGTTGATTGACTGACTTGTACGAAGTAGTGAAGCTTCTTTGTAGTCTGCTGTCTGGTTGTGAGGTCAGGCTGATCTGATATCAGCTCTTTGGCTGCAGAATCTCCTCAAAGTTCTCCTCTCAAACGGGTCTTGGAGGAGGAGAGCTCGCGCTGGCGCGGGCGCCTGTAGAAACTTCTCCTGACGAGAACGCGCAGCTAGGGGGGCCTGATCGTTCTGGCCCAAAGCTGACTCTATTTGAGGGCACTGATTGGCTCAATTGTATGTCACTCATTTATATCTTGAATCAGCAATTGGCTAAACTGCTTCATAGACCCGTCTTTTTTGGGCCAAAACGATCAGGCCCCCCTCGCTGCGCGTTCTCAGACGTGTCGTGCACACAGGCAGAGAGCACGAGCAGACGAGCACACAGGGGGAGAGGACGAGGAGGAAAAGCATATATTTTGCGCAGATATCATATTGTACACACATTACTGGGTACATTCCATAGTTAAAAAACACAAATATTGACAATTTGTATAATTTATGATTATTATAATTTTTTTTTCTTTTTTTTTTTCCGTGTGGCTCATGGTGGGGCCATGCCCCATGGCCCTCTATTGACCAGCCGCCACTGCGTGTGAGTATTAATATTTTGTGAACTTAGTATTAATACTTTGTGCTTTGACATGTGAGTATTAATACTTTGTGAACTTAGTATTAATACTTTGTGCTTTGACGTGTGAGTATTAATACTTTGTGCTTTGACGTGTGAGTATGAATACTTTGTGCTTTGACATGTGAGTATTAATACTTTGTGAACTTAGTATTAATATTTTGTGCTTTGACATGTGAGTATTAATACTTTGTGAACTTAGTATTAATACTTTGTGCTTTGACGTGTGAGTATTAATACTTTGTGCCTTGACGTGTGAGTATTAATATTTTGTGAAGGAGAGGACGAGGATCAGCCGGACCAGCACCACCCTCTTCCCTCTTACCTGGACTATAAATCCAACAGCTCCATAAAATCCTACCAGACCGGCTTCTTCCCGAGTCGCTGCTCCGACAGCAGCTCCCAAAGTTTTGAGGTGAATCTGGGGACCGGGATGGACTCTCTGGGGGGCCCCTGTGAACACAGAGACTCAGACCTGGACCCAGAGACCAGCAGAGACCTGAACCTGTTCTGTGACGGACCACTGAAACCCAAAACCTCCTACAGGTACTGCAGATAAATCAAACCTGTTGGAGCCATAATGTGGTTTGTTGTTTTCTTATGTCTTTGAGGGAAACATGGTGTACAAATGCAGTTCTGACATTGAACAGTTGGTGGCACATTGACCTAAACGTGCATATATGTAAGTGGCTGGTAATGAAGATCAGGTGTGTGTGGACGGGAAGCTCACAGTTTTTGACCGTGTCAAGGTGTCGTGTCAGCCGGCATGTGAGCTTCATGGTCTTATAGTATCCTGTAACGTGTCCTGTATTATGTTACGGTGCCAATATGCATTTGAATAAATGGATCAACGGATCGTAAGAAACACAGCGCATTGGACAGTCAAATGTTTGTGGAACACGCGTCCGAACAAGTTCTCCCGTTCACCCCCCAGTGGCTTTAATATATAAAAATGGATATTTGTTAAAGTCAGTACAAAACCCTTAGGATTTACTTTATATTAAATATAATAATAATAATAATTACTTGATTAATAAGAATGACGATAATAATTAGAATGATGATAATAAGAATTACTTTAATAATAATAAGAATGATTATAATAATGAGTTTATTTACTGTACTTTCATCTCAATTTAAAAGATGGTTTTCATCATACTTCTTTTACAAAGTAAACAAACTTTAATGTTAATACTAATAATATTAATCATTCCTCAGCTTTTATTTTTAAAACTATAACTTGTGTAAACGAGTCAGAAGATGTGAAAGATGTTTTATATTCAAAGTCTTTTGTTTAAAAAGATAAAAAGGAGAAAAAAAGAATGTTTTGATTTTGTGCCGTTTATTAATTTAGAGTTTCAATATAAAAGTTTAGTAATTTTTGAAATGTAGATCAGTGCTGTAAGAGAACAGGAATATCTTAACCAGAGGAGTAACTTCATCTTTAATTAATATCATGTTCACGTGAATTAAATGAATATCTATTCATTGATTTCCAGGTTTGTGTGCCCTGTGTTGTGTCTGCAGGCTCAGCGTTCGAGCGTTCACTCAGCTGTTCGATGAAGAGAAGAACTTCAGCTCTCCTCTGTTCAGCGACACGTTCCTGTCGCTGCCTGTGGTCACCGAGGCAGGTGAGAGAAACATATAGACATATATACTGTATGGATCTATTATTATTTAGAAACAGCTGTGATTGAAGGCCTTCATGGTTTCCTTCCTCAGAGCCTCTGAGCGGTGTGATGGAGGGAGTCAGTGCTGCCATGTTCCTCATCATCATGACGGTGGGAGTCACCGCTCTGCTGCTCTGCAGACGGACAGTTCGCAAAGTGTGAGTTTCCACAAACTGAAACACTGAAAGACACAAATGGTCCTTCATCATCAGACTCCGCCTCCCCGTGACTCCACCACCTCATTGACGTTAATGACAGTACTTATTCCTGTCAGGTCTGTGCTGCCCTCTGCTGGACTGAAGCTGCTCATTAACATAAAAACAGTTGATTCAGTTTTTAAAGACAGATCAAACGTGTTGCTTGTCAGAAGAGCTTGTGTTACTTATTTGATGACTAGACGAGTTTGAGGCTGTGATTGGACAGCAGTGCAGGTGTGTTCTCTTCCCGTATGGAGGTGCAGCAGGTAAACGCACCTGGATAACAACACCTGTGGGATGTTGCTGTGTTTCAGAGTTCAGGAGAGATCGACAGTCAGAATGAATGTGAGGAGAGAGACGCCGACATCAGGACTCCAGCTGGGAGTCAGAGGGTAAAAGTACTACATCTAATACTACATCATGTACTGCAGTGATAATGCTGAGGACGCCACTATAGTACATACATTATCATGCATACTAACACCAAGTTACTACTCTAGTACACAGCTGATTATACTACATATTAAAACTAAAAATACTACTCTAGTACACAGCTAACTATACTACATATTAAGACTAATAATACTACTCCAGTACACAGCTAACTATACTACATATTAAAACTAATAAGACTACTCCAGTACACAGCTGATTATACTACATATTAAGACTAATAATACTACTCTAGTACACAGCTAACTCTACTACATATTAAGACTAATAATACTACTCTAGTACACAGCTGATTATACTACATATTAAGACTAATAATACCACTCAAGTACACAGCTAACTATACTACATATTAAAACTAATAATACTACTCTAGTACACAGCTGATTATACTACATATTAAAACTAATAATACTACTCTAGTACACAGCTGATTATACTACATATTAATACTAATAATACTACTCTAGTACACAGCTAACTATACTACATATTAAAACTAATAATACTACTCTAGTACACAGCTGATTATACTACATATTAAGACTAATAATACTACTCTAGTACACAGCTAACTATACTACATGTTAAGACTAATAATACTACTCCAGTACACAGCTAACTATACTACATATTAAAACTAATACTACTACTGTAGTACACAGCTGATTATACTACATATTAAAACTAATAATACTACTGTAGTACACAGCTGATTGTACTACATATTAAAACGAATAATACTACTCTAGTACACAGCTGATTGTACTACATATTATAACTAATAATACTACTCTAGTAGACAGCTAACTATACTACATATTAAAACTAATAATACTACTGTAGTACACAGCTGATTGTACTACATATTAAAACGAATAATACTACTGTAGTACACAGCTGATTGTACTACATATTAAAACTAATAATACTTCTCTAGTACACAGCTAACTATACTACATATTAAGACTAATAATACTACTCTAGTACACAGCTAACTATACTACATATTAAAACTAATAATACTACTCTAGTACACAGCTGATTATACTACATATTAAGACTAATAATACTACTCCAGTACACAGCTAACTATACTACATATTAAGACGAATAATACTACTCTAGTACACAGCTGATTGTACTACATATTAAAACTAATAATACTACTCTAGTACACAGCTAACTATACTACATATTAAAACTAATAATACTACTCTAGTACACAGCTAACTATACTACATATTAAAACTAATAATACTACTGTAGTACACAGCTGACTGTACTACATATTAAAACTAATAATACTACTGTAGTACACAGCTGATTATACTACATATTAAGACTAATAATACTACTCTAGTACACAGCTAACTATACTACATATTAAGACTAATAATACTACTCTAGTACACAGCTAACTATACTGCATATTAAAACTAATAATACTACTCTAGTACACAGCTGATTATACTACATATTAAAACTAATAATACTACTCTAGTACACAACTAACTATACTACATATTAAAACTAATAATACTACTCTAGTACACAGCTAACTATACTACATATTAAAACTAATAATACTACTCTAGTACACAGCTAACTATACTACATATTAAAACTAATAATACTATTCTAGTACACAGCTGATTATACTACATATTAAGACTAATAATACTACTCTAGTACACAGCTAACTATACTACATATTAAGACTAATAATACTACTCTAGTACACAGCTAAATATACTACATATTAAAACTAATAATACTACTCTAGTACACAGCTGATTATACTACATGTTAAGACGAATAATACTACTCTAGTACACAGCTAAATATACTACATATTAAAACTAATAATACTACTCTAGTACACAGCTAACTATACTACATATTAAGACTAATAATACTACTCTAGTACACAGCTAACTATACTACATATTAAAACTAATAATACTACTCTAGTACACAGCTAACTATACTACATATTAAAACTAATAATACTACTCTAGTACACAGCTGATTATACTACATATTAAGACTAATAATACTACTGTAGTACACAGCTGATTGTACTACATATTAAAACGAATAATACTACTCTAGTACACAGCTGATTGTACTACATATTAAAACTAATAATACTACTCTAGTAGACAGCTAACTATACTACATATAAAAACTAATAATACTACTCTAGTACACAGCTAACTATACTACATATTAAGACTAATAATACTACTCTAGTACACAGCTAACTATACTACATATTAAAACTAATAATACTACTATAGTACACAGCTAAATATACTACATATTAAAACTAATAATACTACTCTAGTACACAGCTAACTATACTACATATTAAGACTAATAATACTACTCTAGTACACAGCTAACTATACTACATATTAAAACTAATAATACTACTGTAGTACACAGCTGATTGTACTACATATTAAAACGAATAATACTACTGTAGTACACAGCTGATTTTACTACATATTAAAACTAATATTACTACTCTAGTACACAGCTAACTATACTACATATTAAGACTAATAATACTACTATCGTACTCAGCTGACTATACTACATATTAAAACTAATAATACTACTGTAGTACACAGCTAACTATACTACATATTAAAACTAATAATACTACTCTAGTACACAGCTGATTATAGTACATATTAAGACTAATAATACTACACTAGTACACAGCTAACTATACTACATATTACAACTAACAATACTACTGTAGTACACAGCTGACTGTACTACATATTAAAACGAATAATACTACTGTAGTACACAGCTGATTGTACTACATATTAAAACGAATAATACTACTCTAGTACACAGCTGATTGTACTACATATTAAAACTAATAATACTACTCTAGTAGACAGCTAACTATACTACATATTAAAACTAATAATACTACTCTAGTACACAGCTAACTATACTACATATTAAGACTAATAATACTACTCTAGTACACAGTTAACTATACTACATATTAAGACTAATAATACTACTCTAGTACACAGCTGATTATACTACATATTAAGACTAATAATACTACTCTAGTACACAGCTAACTATACTACATATTAAGACTAATAATACTACTCTAGTACACCGCTAACTATACTACATATTAAAACTAATAATACTACTCTAGTACACAGCTAACTATACTACATATTAAAACTAATAACACTACTCTAGTACACAGCTGATTATACTACATATTAAGACTAATAATACTACTCTAGTACACAGCTAACTATACTACATATTAAAACTAATAATACTACTCTAGTACACAGCTGATTATACTACATATTAAGACTAATAATACTACTCTAGTACACAGCTAACTATACTACATGTTAAGACTAATAATACTACTCTAGTACACAGCTAACTATACTACATATTACAACTAACAATACTACTGTAGTACACAGCTGACTGTACTACATATTAAAACGAATAATACTACTGTAGTACACAGCTGATTGTACTACATATTAAAACGAATAATACTACTCTAGTACACAGCTGATTGTACTACATATTAAAACTAATAATACTACTCTAGTAGACAGCTAACTATACTACATATTAAAACTAATAATACTACTCTAGTACACAGCTAACTATACTACATATTAAGACTAATAATACTACTCTAGTACACAGTTAACTATACTACATATTAAGACTAATAATACTACTCTAGTACACAGCTGATTATACTACATATTAAGACTAATAATACTACTCTAGTACACAGCTAACTATACTACATATTAAGACTAATAATACTACTCTAGTACACCGCTAACTATACTACATATTAAAACTAATAATACTACTCTAGTACACAGCTAACTATACTACATATTAAAACTAATAACACTACTCTAGTACACAGCTGATTATACTACATATTAAGACTAATAATACTACTCTAGTACACAGCTAACTATACTACATATTAAAACTAATAATACTACTCTAGTACACAGCTGATTATACTACATATTAAGACTAATAATACTACTCTAGTACACAGCTAACTATACTACATGTTAAGACTAATAATACTACTCTAGTACACAGCTAACTATACTACATATTAAAACTAATAATACGACTGTAGTACACAGCTGATTATACTCCATATTAAAACTAATAATACTACTGTAGTACACAGCTGATTGTACTACATATTAAAACGAATAATACTACTCTAGTACACAGCTGATTGTACTACATATTAAAACTAATAATACTACTCTAGTAGACAGCTAACTATACTACATATTAAAACTAATAATACTACTGTAGTACACAGCTGATTGTACTACATATTAAAACGAATAATACTACTGTAGTACACAGCTGATTGTACTACATATTAAAACGAATAATACTACTGTAGTACACAGCTGATTGTACTACATATTAAAACTAATAATACTTCTCTAGTACACAGCTAACTATACTACATATTAAGACTAATAATACTACTCTAGTACACAGCTAACTATACTACATATTAAAACGAATAATACTACTCTGGTACACAGCTGATTATACTACATATTAAGACTAATAATACTACTCTAGTACACAGCTAACTATACTACATATTAAAACTAATAATACTACTCTCGTACACAGTTGATTATACTACATATTAAGACTAATAATACTACTCGAGTACACAGCTAACTATACTACATATTAAGACTAATAATACTACTCTAGTACACAGCTAACTATACTACATATTAAAACAAATAATACTACTCTAGTACACAGCTAACTATACTACATATTAAAACTAATAATACTACTCTAGTACACAGCTGATTATACTACATATTAAGACTAATAATACTACTCTAGTACACAGCTAACTATACTACATATTAAAACTAATACTACTCTAGTACACAGCTGATTATACTACATATTAAGACTAATAATACTTCTCTAGTACACAGCTGATTGTACTACATATTAAAACGAATAATACTTCTGTAGTACACAGCTGATTATACTACATATTAAAACTAATAATACTACTCTAGTACACAGCTAACTATACTACATATTAAAACTAATAATACTACTCTCGTACACAGCTGATTGTACTACATATTAAGACTAATAATACTACTGTATTACACAGCTAACTATACTACATATTAAAACTAATAATACTACTGTAGTACTGCATACTGACACTAATATTATGTTAGTACTGAGACTATTACTAACAGTGTACCTTAGATTTACAAGCCAGTATTAACTGCTCTTCTACTTTTAATCATCCTAATGTGAAAGTTAATGCTGAGAATTATACTAATGATAGTACCAAACATAAATAGAAGATATTATGAATAATGAACAGGCATCATCAGTATTCATGTTTACATCACTTTCTCCTTTTGTTCCTCAGAAACCGTCGAGTCTCGAGGTGAGAAACTCAAAACTTCTTCTCGTCAACACTTCATGTTTCATCACTTTGTCTTTTACTGAAACTTTCCTTTTGTGTGTTTCAGTCCCATCAAGATCCTGAACTTTGAGAGTCACTACAACAAACTACAGGCTGACTCCAGCTACCTGCTGTCAGAGGAGTACGAGGTGATCGGGATGATGCACATTTAAAGA
This sequence comes from Lycodopsis pacificus, assembly GCA_028022725.1. Lineage (NCBI taxonomy): Eukaryota > Metazoa > Chordata > Actinopteri > Perciformes > Zoarcidae > Lycodopsis > Lycodopsis pacificus. The sequence continues at coordinate 28,713,967 of CM051698.1, forward strand.
AAGGAAGATGATTTATTGACCTCTGACGTCATCGTGACTTTATTCCGTTTTGTTTTCTTCAGGATCTGAAAGACGTCGGTCGTAATCAGCCGCTGGACTCGGCTCTGCTGCCGGAAAACCGAGGAAAGAACCGATACAACAACATCCTGCCCTGTGAGTGACTCTTATCAATAACAGAGAAGAAGAAGACATATTAATAACAGAGAAGAAGAAGACATATTAATAACAGAGAAGAAGAAGACATATTAATAACAGAGAAGAAGAAGACATATCAATAACAGAGAAGAAGAAGACATAATATCCTCTTAGTGACTAGGGTCCCCTTATAAGGGGACATAGTCACGTGGTCATTTGTGTCATATTGAACACCAGTGAACACATATTAATTAATAATGATGTCGCATACCCCGTGAAACGTCAGAAACCTGGGATAAAATCGTATAAAAGACATTTGAACATACTCCAAACATAACTCAGTACTCAAACTTAGCATAACTACAACACCATATTCATATTTCGCCAGGAGTGTACACACTCGGGACATTTCCGGACTTAGCAATCATAGCTTGATGCTAACAAACAAACCGAAATAGCAGAAATCACGCCAACACCACAACGATTACGGACATATCCGTAACATTTCTCTCCGTCACACTATCGCTGAGATATGAGGCCAACAGACACCAGCAACACAAATCATATTATCGCTTTATGATCATAAATATCACTTACTATTGTCGTTTTGAAGCCGAACAGCTATAAATCCCCGCATTTTTCCGCCGGTAAACAGTCAATGTACTTCCTGCCTTGCAGCAGGGACACGCCTTTCCTTCGGAGGGGGTCATTTCACCCCACAGGGCAAGCCGTAACATGTTTTGGGTCCCAGAGACTGCAAGTCACTATTTTCGGAGACTTGATGATTTTGACTGGCTAACAGTGCTGTCACTCATTTTCAAGTGATTAGCTCAATTCTATTGGAGCTAACGAATACAGAGAGGTATGTACCATGGAGGTCGGCCAATGGGAGCCAGAGTTATTGTTCTGCGTATCTATAAAAAGAGGAGCACGCTGCCAGCTGGCATTACGCACAGCTGAACACGCTCAGTTGATTACAGCTGGAGCTTGCTTAGACAGATGATAGATGAGATTTCGGCTGCCTTTTCACCGTTCGTTCATTTTTAGGATTACCGGTAATTAGTAAGATGTCGAAACAGAAGACTTACAAATATAATATAAAATAATATAAAATTAAATATAATATTAAAACAAATATTATTATTTTTTTTTTTCCAAAAAAAGCCAGAAATTGCTGCATTTGGATGTATTTAACACCATTAGTAATTTACAAGTGAAATATGTAGTTTAGTACATGAGGAAATTCAAATGGCACACATGGCACACATGGTGCCCAAATGCACATTTTGGAAATCTCGCCTAAACTTTCTGTACTAACACTTCTCTCATTTTGTTCTGCTTCACTTTATCAAAGTAAAACTTTGCAGAGAGACTGTTCACATATATGTGCTATGATTTGGGAGATGTTTTAGGCTGGGGGCTGCATCATTTCAATGAAATAATAACAATGAAGGGGCTTTTTTTTCAGGCGAACCTGAAATTTTTCAATTTGAGCTGTGTGCCATGTTCATTTACTCTTAACCAGTAACTTATACACTGATATTTACACATCTGAACAAATCTCACAAGTGTTCCTTTATTACAACACACCAAATTATTCAAATAGACCTTGTGCTTGCAAAGATGCACTCTTTTGAGTTTGGGTATGCAATTTTCGAGCAGAGGCCTAAAAATAGGGCTAGGGCTTAAGAGAACAGAGAAGAAGAAGAC